>OY720456.1:30182457-30299957 GCA_963082715.1 Harpalus rubripes
GCACACGCACACGCACACGCACACGCACACGCACACGCACACGCACACGCACACGCACACGCACACGCACACGCACACACACACACACACACACACGCACGCACGCACGCACGCACACACACACACACACACACACATCCACACATATCCACACGCACATCCACACACACCCATATCCACACTCTCACACACACACACACACGCACACACACACACACACACACACACGCACACACGCGGACATCATCGTAAAAATATTATAATCAGATTCTAGGGACCTTAAAACGTGCTTATTCACTAAAATCTGGATATGCAATTTTTAGGAAGAATTCAATACCTCTCTTAGCGAGAGGTAAAAATTGGTGTGGAATCTAAAGGTGATGAAAATCTCTGTAAATGTGTTTCTGGCATATTTTGAAGAACAAGCATATAATAACAATTATATAACATATTAAAATAATATAATTAATATTTACCTCTTCAAAGGTTAAACATTAAACTATAATGTAACATGGGACGCCCGCCTTCGCCGCCACTGTAACCGAGTGTCTATTTATAGCGGTGATGTAATCGCGCTAGTAGCCGGCCGATGTAAACAGACTGGTCGCGACGTGTTTAATTACTTCTGGTCGCCTAAACCTTTTGTGTTCATTGTTATTGGTTAATGGTAGCTATATATAAGGGACGTAGCTATGTTCGAGGGACAGTTAGTTCAGTTGAGTCCCTGATCACACAACATCAGTTGTGTGATCGGGGGTTGACTTGCAGTTAGTTATATGGAGAGACATAGAGATGTTCATATAGAGTGTTAGTGAGTTTGAAAAGCACAGCAGTATCGTAGTGAGCGTATGCAGTTGGTGTCGAGTAGGTACTCGGGAAGTTACTGGTATATTGGGATAGCTGTGGATGTAAATACTCGGTAGTGTTGACGAGTATTGGGAAGCTATAGTGTGCAATAGCAGTAACGGCGAGTCGGAAAGTTACTAGTATACCGGGATAGCTGTTAAAGAGAATACTCGGTAGTGCTGAAGAGTATTGGGAAGCTAGGTATATGGGGACAGTAACGGCAAGTGGAAGCTAATACTCGGCTTTGGTGTTGAAGAATTGTGGCATACAGATAGTTGGTGATACTGAGGCTGTGAAAGAGAGAGAGTTACATAAATAAACAGACAGTGAGGTGAAAGGTTTGACTTCTGTCCGAGCAGTTGAATATACAGACGCTGTTAAGTCAGTTGAGTATATAGACGCTGTGGAGGTCGGTAGGCGGACAGTTGAACATGATATAAGTATATAGTGATATAAATATAGTTATATAAATATCGCGTAAACAGTCTTCAACAGTCTGCAACAGACCGGCAGTCTAAGATTGGAACGCGTAGAGAAATAAATAATTTCTAATATTGTGGAAATAAATAGTAGTGTTAATTGGTTAAATAAATAGTGTTAGTGTTAGTATTATATAGTTAATTATAGTTTTAGTCTTAATTAGTTTTTAATAATTGTTTAATATAATTAATAGTAACTTTCTTTATAGTTGAATAAACACTTAATTTTAATTAGTAATAATTGTCTAATATTTACACTTCACCCAGATAAATAAAAACGTTACAATAAGTATGTATTATGATAAAAAAATAGCAAAAATTAATATTCAAGAACGTTAATAGTATCTACATTCTACATTTAACATTTTAATATGTTTGACATCCACATCAACCGAGCAGCGTAGAGCGTTGGGCGCTGACATTGAATTTACTCCTTATAGGGGTATTATATATTCGATAACGTAGGTAGGTAGGCAAATTAAAATTGTGAATCCAAAGTTAACAGTTTTCTTAAGTTTGAGTCGAATAATAGCCCAGTCAAATTAGATCAATTGAAGCTGATCGAGGGAAAAAATACCGGAGTTTTGATATCTATTATACAACATAGTAAAAGTCCCCAAGGGGGGCGGGTAAGCGGGGGGTGGGGACCCGTTTATAGGAGTTCTTTTCACGATTTTTGCAAAAATCTCCGAAATTATGGGTACTAGCGAAAAACACTTAATATACAAAATTAAAGTAAATAAAATTTCCTACAAGAACGGTTTTATCCTTTTTGTGTAGGATAGTTTCGAAGATTCAATGCGGACAAAATAACGATATTTTCAAAAGTTATTTATTGGAAATTTATGTTCACAATACAGAGCAAATGGGTTCGCGAACAATATTTTTTCCTAAATACTTGCCGTATTTATGTTTATATACCGGGTGTAACACGAAAGCGAGCCATAGGCGTTTAACATATGGGAAAACAGTTTTTCTTTACGCAAAAGTAGATTATCAATTTTAGAGAATAATGCTTTAAATAAGTGTTTTAGAGAATAAAATTAAGCATCTAAGTCAGTAATCATATTTTTTTGCACGTTCCGTAACCGTGCCCAGTGGAAAGGGGTTGGGTAGAAGGGTTGTATAGGGGTTAGACCATTTATTCAAGTTTGTTTAATATTTAGATAATGCCGCGAAATGCGCTAAAACTTTTTTATTTTGTAATACGTACGATGTAAAATTTTTGTTATTGTTAATTTTTTTGGAAGTTAAGATCGGTATTGGCTGTAGGGGATATAACGATGCCAAGTAGTTATTACCACCTAAAACCCAGAAGATGCCTACTGATTTCGTTATAAGACATGCTGGAAACATTCTCTCTACTGAAAAATCCTACATTCACGCCCACGAATGTAAGTGTAAAATAAAATATGATTACAAATTTAGATGCAGAATTTTATTCTCTAAAACATTTATTTGAAGCATTATTGTCTAAAATTGATAATCCACTTTTCATATGTTAAACGCGTATGGCTTGCTTTTCGTCTTACATCCGGTATATAAACGTAAACATAGCAAGTATTTAGGAAAAAGTATTGTTGGCGAAGCCATTTACTGTGTATAATTGTTATTTTGTCCACCTTGAATCTTCGAAATTATTAATTCTACGAAAAAAGAATAGAATCATTTTTGTAGGAAATTTTATCTACTTTAATTTTGTATATAAAATGTTTATATTTTTTGTTAAAATCGTGAAAGAACACCTTTAAACGAGTTTCCTACCCCCCGCTCACCCCCCACCCACGGGAACTTTTACTATGTTGCACAGTAGATATAGTATTTTTTTTTCTGGAAAAATCTAATTTTATTGGGATATAATATTTGAATTTGGAGGCTTGAGTTTCTTTGCGAAGTGACAATTTATATTATTGACTTAGGTCAATAATAAATTATTATTGACCGTTGGTAAGCATTTCTAAGGAAGCGGTAGAGAAAAACAATATCACAACTCAATAACAGGTCAATAATGGGATGTTCCTATGCTAGTAGTGAAAAAAATAGTTTACCTCATAAATATTATTCTTTAGGTTTTAGGTTAGCGTCACATAATATAAACACGAAGAAAATTAATAGTAAAATACCGCAGACATAAGGCAAATCTATGTATATCATTTAGAAAACCACGATAAAAATTAAGAAACGTCAAATATTATCTTTCTTTGTGGTTGAATTACGTAACTACAAACCATCAATGATGACAAACGGATACGACACTTGCACATATTTCGTAAACAAAAATGTACAAATACGAATTTTATGACTTTGGATGTGTCAGTTCACCATGTTCCATAGGTCATACTAAATTTGATATACAACTTAGAAGAAGATTCAGAATAGTAAATATAATAGACAGAAATATGAAATATTAAGTTCCATTATAATTGCATATACAGCATGTTAAATGTGTGTACAACGCTTAACCGATAGTAGAATTAGCTCCGTAGATAATAAATTAGGCAATAATTTTAGTTTTACATGCTTTGTATAAGAACTGGAGACCTTTAACCCTAGTCCAGATTTGGTGTGTCCGCCAAACACATTCCAATATAAAAGTATAAAAATTTAATAAATACAATAAGACTGAAGTCTATCCATCAATGAGTTTCACAAACATCAAATAAATCTTCGAAGAGCTTATTCGTCGAATAAGAGAAAAATATCGCGTCAAAATATGACAACTAGAATAAATACCATCATTTGTGTTACGGTTTCGATGCGATATTTTTCTCTTCTTCGACGAATAAGCTATTCGAATATTTATTTGATGTTGGTGAAACCCTGCATTTGTAAATTAAGGTTTTATAAATAATTCTACGAAAGAAAAACTGTTAACCTAACTCCTGTTAGGGTTAAAACTGACCAATCACGTCATAGTGAAAATTTTGTAAAAAGTGTAGTTAAATTAATATGTTGATTGTTAAAACGACTTTTGCATAGGCGGCAATTTATATTCTGTTTATTTGATATTCTCAAAATGCCAATTACTTTCACCAATCGAGAGTATGCTGACATGCACATGGTTTATGACGAGGTAGGTATTAAAAAATAGTCAATGAACTTTATGTTAATTGTGACAGGTATGACAATTTTTACAAAAAACACATTGATTTTTGTTTTACAAAATTTTAAAATATAACGTGACCAGTCAGTTTTAAGGGCCTCTAGTTCTTATAGAAAGCATGTAAAACAAAAATTATTGCCAAATTTACTACCTATAGGATCAGTTCTACAATCGGTTAAGCGTTGTACACTTACTTAAATAACAGCCTGTATTGTAAAAAAGGACCATCTCCATTTTTTCACAAATTGACTTTTTGGTGTATTTACATTCCTTGAATTCAGTCCATCTATTCCTTATAAATATTGGCCTCAAGCACCCCTAACAAACAACCCTGTCTACCATGGAAAAATTAATTTAAGCATGATGAAAAATTGAGATTATAAATAAACTATACCAATACCAAATGAACGAATGGTCCACCACGTCCACAGACAAAGCATTTGAAAACCTATAATTTTCCTGATTTAATTTTCATTTTTTGCAATGTGATTTAAATATTTTTTATTTATATAATTTTAAATCTTGTATGTAAAATATAATTTTCAACAGAGTGTCGCAAAACATACAGGCAATATTTCAAAGATGAATTCTAGTACTTATTTACAGCCAAAACGTCCATATAAACATATATCTTAAACGTAGCCGTTAACGAGTTATTGTTTATAAATAAAAAATTCTCTTTATGAATAAATTTTATTCTCAAGAAATGCACGTCGCAGAAGAGATCGCTGCGGTCTTAATATGGTTTCTTGGTTATTCCTAACAATATCGGCGGCCTGCTGTATTCTTGGGCGTAGTCATTCTAACGTGTGCATGTCAGTTACATAAACAATCTGTTTCATGTAACACTAAAGTTCCAAAGATAAAAATCTAATGGAGTCAGGTTCGGCGAATGATGTTCAAATGTTATCAAACAAAAGACGTTATCATGACAACCAGATCAGTATTTCAGAAATCCGTTAATCTCAAATTTAACCACATAAATTACGAAATAATAACTCTTTAAAAGTTATGTTTATCAGGCATATGTTTATATAAAGTTTCCGAGTCTAAATAAGTTCTGAAATTCATCCCTGAAATATTGCCGATACGTTTTGGGACATTCTGTATACTTCCTAAACATCAAATAAAATTTTATATTTATAGCTCTCAAAAATATTATTTATATCGTAGAACAAATGTACTCGTAATTTAATTTTTTATTTATCCTCAATTTTTTATCTTTATTGAAATATCGTAAAAGCAACAAGTATGGTTCTGACCAACTGATAACGATTAATGATTAAAACAAATGTCAAAATAATAGGTTGTCAAAGCTTAAATACTACTTCTCAACTTGCGTGACCCAAATCATTATTTACTTCGGGAAATATTTGAATTTTATATGAAATACATTCTTCTTCAAAATATTATTAAAATGTTTATGTATTATATTGTTGTAGTTTTAATGTTTATATATGGTTCTTGTGATTTTTTATTCAAAACAGATTATTCAAATTTGGAAAATAATATAATTTCAAGTATAATATCTCAATTTTCTGATCATAATGTTCACTCTCAGAACAGACGATGAGAATCTTGCCCAAATAGAGTGATTTTCAACTCGAGTAGAGTGTTGAAAATGCATCGCTCTTATTGAGTTCTTTATTACTCTTTTACGATTAAACTAAATTCGCTCTTAGAAGTGTATTTTTATAATTACAATTTAATCTTAAACGATGAAAAATTTTATTCTTTAAAAGTGTAAATAGTTTTCCACAAAAGTGTGAAATATAAACTTTTATTGTCAAAAATTACTCTTTATTTTAGTGATATTTGTTCATTAAAGGTGTTCTACACAAAAGTGTGAAATATAACCTTTTTTCCAAAAAAAAATACTCTTTATTTTAGTGATATTTATTCTTTAAAGGTGTATATAGTTCTCCACAAAAGTGAATTTTTCATGTTGATCTCTTAGAAGAAAACATTTCTTTTAATTTTTGATTCATATTTAGAATAGATTTCGATTTTTGGAAAAATGATAATGCCAATTACAAGTTCACAACAGCCGGTTTGGAACACACAAACGAATATATTTTTCACAAAATTACAAGTTCTTGCATGTCCGTACACGCTATGTATATATGAATATGAACAGGTAAAGTTCATTTTATATTGTACATGTAAAGCAAGTGTAAACTTCGTATAATAATTATAAATAATACAACTTATTTTCAATTCTGCTAGCTGTTGCCTCGTCCACACTATTTTCCATTATAAAGTCTTTTAATTCTTCGACATTCATTTTACTTCGTTTCTAACGTCCACCATTTCACAAACCCGTTAAAACAGGAAGATCGCGCACATTACGCAGTGCAGTACAAGAACAGAATAACAGTAAGCAAATATACGGCGCATGCGTACAGCGTACGGCGCATGCGTGAAACGCGAATAGTACACTTCATTGAGTAAATATAGCTATTATATAATCTAAAACACTAATTTCACTCTTTATAGAGTAAATTTTAACAAATATTAGAGTAAAATATTTAAATTAATTTAATAAGAGTACAATTTGCTTTTTTAAAGTGTACATTTTACTTTAATGAAGAGAAAATTATACCAATCAAACAAGTACATTTTAATCGACATTTGATAACAGGCAAATATACTCATATAGTGTAAAAATTTTACACTTAAAGATGAAAATATTTTCATTTTCAATTGAGTACCCATATTTTACTCATTTCGATTAGATTTTAATCAAGTAGATGAAAGTATACTCAAATTTAACTAAAAAAGTTTTGACTCCGTAGAAGATAAAATTTTTCGCTCTTCTGTTTTGAGAGTGTTATGTTTCATTATGATATTACTGCTAGGGATAGAGTAGATTATCTTATAGCAACGGAATATGTAAAAGTAAGTATTATATTGCAAAATTATGTGCTACAAAATACAATTAAGGCCTGCAGGATATACATTTTTACATATAATAATATTGGAAAACTATACACATTTTAAAAGGTATACAAAAAAGAGTATTTACTCTGATATCAAATGATGTATTATTCTTTGCAATAAATATGATCGAAGACAATGACAATATCACAAATACGAATATTTTTAAATATTGGTCTGATCGTAGATTGGGAAAAGCTGGTTCTATGTTCATATTAGATATTTGGAATATGACTTTATATTCTGTTTGTTTCTACTGTGGGAAAAAACGATAAATATTGCAGAATATAGCAACTCTATCAAATAATGCGACTGATAATTACAATTTATCTATTTCGCTTACACAAATTCATAAAAATCAGTTCAGAAATTTTAATGGATTTATATTTAATGTTGTTTTTTAAAACGTACAAGCCGTGTTTTGAAGCAAAGTAAGTAAAAATTTCGTACAATATTACTTATTTCATTCGAGGAACATTAAGCATGAATTCCATGTGTTTTAAAACCAATAAAGTACTATTAAACCATAGATCGGACAATCCCGGTGCAAATCTAGGTAAATAGATTTTCTCTTAGAGACTGCTAAAATTACCAGAATTTTCTTCAGATTATGTTTTGAAAATATTTGAAGTCTGAGTAGCTAAAAAGTACGAACTATACTACATTTTTTGGTAGTCTTGATTGTATATCCGTTTGTCAGGGATGGAAAAAGTAACGTAACGATTTAAAATATAATTAGTAATAGGTAGGTAAATTTCATTATAAAATAATGTAAGTAAATGGCAGCGGTCTAAGGGAGAAGGGGGCGGTGGGGTCATGCCCAATTTTCATTTATTAACAGTTTTTTTAAAATATTAAATATTATTAACTGAAATATTATTTATTAAATTTATTGGTATTACTTGACTGTTAGTATGATTGTAGGGATGATGAGAAATAATTGGAGCTGCAGTCGTAGTAAACAGTGTTTATTAAATAGTGATATTAACTTTCCTACGTTTTGATTCCAAGATGATGATTTATTTGGAATCGAAACGTAGGAAATTTAATATTACTATTTAATAAACACTGTTTACCAGGACTGCAGCTCCAATTATTTCTCATCATCCTTGCAATTAGTAATTAAATGTGGGAAATTTCTCGGCTATGGTATAGATTAGGTATCAAAAATTATTAATTAAAATTATAAAAGTACGAAAAAAACATAATACAATAATAGGATAATCGAATTAAGAGAAATTTGTAAAAAATGTGAAAATATATGCAATAATGAATATTAATAATGAAATAAAACGATAGGTAATTGAAATACTTCGGAAATAAAGGAGTTTTTGTTATAGCGGCTCGTCATGAATATGAATATATTTTGATTAGCCACTGAAAGACCGCCTATAAGTAAAACGAATAGCATATTAGGAGAAGGTTCGTACTATCAAGGGTCTGATTAAGGTCTTCGTGCACCTTAGACTACTGAAGTTATTCTTTAGCTCCAACGAAGTCAAAATTTAATAAATGCGCGCCAGGTTGCTGAGAACATGTTATATTTGACACCCTCTAAAATCTATGCGCCCTAGCTGAGTCAACCTATTCGGTAATCCGACACTGGTACTATCAATGGAAGATTATGAAAAATTTTGCAAATTTTTATTATATGCTGATGATCTAAAAATGTTTCATTCTGTTAACGATACCATAGATTGCATAGCAATACAAGAAGATCTTAATCGTTTTCAGCAATATACTAAAGATAACAAAATATTCTTAAATATAAAAAAATGTTGTCAAATTACTTTTTCAAGGAATAGGAGTAATAACTTCATTTACACTTTCTCTAATGTTGCTATTACACCTGTGCCAGAAGTTAAAGATTTGGGACTAATCATAGATAAAAAAATTATTGTTAGAAGGGGGGAAAATAAAATTTTCAAGTCTTATTCACACTGTTCTATAATTTTTCAACAAATTATAGAACAGTGTGAATAAGACTTGGAAATTTTATTTTCCCCCCTTCTAACATCTTCCATTTCAAACTTGGGTGTTCCATTCCTTATAAAAAAAAATTATTCTTGACCTTCATGTCGACTCTATAACGAAAAAAGCTTATAGAATGTTAGGTTTTCTAATTAGAACATCTGAAATCTTCAAGAACCCAAATACTTTAAAAATCTTGTATTCTACGGGCACTTATAATAGAAGAGTGTCTATCCCAGATTTACCTGTCAAATGGAAAAATGTGCTTGGTAGATCGATCTTCAAAGACACTTGTCTGAGAAGTATGAAAAAACTGAGATATGTGTTCTACAATGTAAAATGAATCATCATAAAACAATTCAAAGTTGTAATTTTTTCATCTAAGCGATGAAAAAGTCACTACTCGCTTAAAAATAAAAGCAAGCCCGATATTTAGTCCTGGGTTCTTTTGGCAATATATTCACTGAGGGACTGCCACGCGCTGGGGGTGCCTTGCGCAAGAACTTTAAATGTCACAGTGCACAGAAATACAGTATTAATTCGTAAAGTGTGCAATAAGAAATACAAGAGTGTGCTTGTCTTATATTTAAGAATTTTACTAAGAATGATCAAATGAAGAACTTATTTCTGCGCCCGGGGCAAGTGCCCCGCTCGCCCCAACCTAGTTATGGCCTTCGTAAAGCTAGTAGTTCTTTTACTACATTATTTTTGAATTCCAGACTATTATCGGAGACGATTTGTTTAGGTGCGCCATGATGTGAGAAATAGTGAATTAATTTATTGCTAATTTCGACAGCGTTATTAGAATTTATTTTATATGCCTGGGTATATTCCGAAAAGGCGTCTATTATGGTTAGAAATGGGTGTGTGAACTGTGACGACGACCCTGCTACGGGAGTGTCGGGGGTCGACATCACAATCTCTCTCTTCCTTACTCTCGGGATTTTTATGCTCGGGCGCCGTTCGGTTACCTGAAAGAGAGAGGGTAGGTCGCCTCGGATAGCGGCAGTGGAGAAATGACCAGGGGTTTGCACAGAAACACGTGGAGAATATAAATTGTTTAATGTCCTTAAATAAAAAATGTTAATTACAACACCATAAAATAAAGTGAAAAGAAAACCTGACCCTATGACCATATAGACGATCGTGACAACGACCACGGGCCGTGAAGCGATCCAAACTTAACAAAGGTAACCAAAATGAAATAAATTCTAACTTGAAAACTAACTCTATGTTTATTCTCAGAGCGGACGGCTGGTGAGACTAAGTGTCGTTCTCGGACGACTACACTCACCAAAAATCTTTCTATCACTCGATAGCGACGAAATACGGCAGAGACCAAATTCTCTATTCTCTCGGCGGCGGCGGCGGATTAGCTCAGAGACGGGACCCTTGTGCAGAAGTCGGCGCGAGTAGTACTCTAATACCAGAGAAGTCAGCAGCTGACTAGCCTCTGGGAGACTCATTTGTCTGTGTGATTCGGCGATTTTTATATCCTATTTCGGTGGAGGTGGAAATCCCAAAATTCAAATGGTGGGGCCACTAGTGGGGGTATCTTTTTGTAAAACTTTGATGGCGCTGTGATCGTTTTACAATAAAAGAAAATATTTAATTTAATAAAATGTGCAAAAATAATATATGGCCATATTTTCCCTACAGTTACAATATTTACACAACCATACAATTTACATTTTAATAAATTACCATTTACAATATTTTACAACATTACTAGTGCTGCCAAACGTGATGACATTTGCAAGCACAATTGTCAAATGTCAAATATACAAGTCGTAATACAAAACAAACATATTGTTATTACATTGTTATAACCAAATGTCTACAACAACAATTACAATGCTAGGAAACATTGTGCCAAACGTTTGGGCTGACTGCCGCATCGTTTCATTATAATATCGGTAAGTTTACACAAAACATTTTATTGTACTTTGCTAATGACATTTACTTTGCAGGTTAAACTATTACAACAATTGTTTCCTTATCCCCTGAATGACTAAAACACAGGTAAGTACCTTGTTCTTAATTACCGATAGTACTAATGTTCTACTTTACAGGATTTATGATAAAAATGTGTGACTGAATCACAAAAATCATTCGCAACAGCTTTAACAACTGGAGGAAACATTTACGACGGGGTTCGGATTTTCAAGTGTCGATTGTGGCTTGATGGGTTATAAATAGTTCACCCAAGTATTTCTAGTGGAAACGGGGTCACTTCGTCACACCCCCCACTTACTTCGCAGAAAAAAGAAAGGTAAATATTTATTTATACTTGTTTTTTTTCTAACATCCAGAACGGAACTTTTAAGTCTATTACTTTGATTGGAAGTTACAAAACACTTAACCCAGACTATGATACATAACCGTTGAAACTTTTAACATCCCAATTTTACTTGTGAATAGTAAAAATACGTTTTTGACAAATAACTTTAACTAATAACAGTACGGCATGTTCTACCATGAACATCTTTAAACTTTTACCCGGACTTAAACTGGTGCGGCGGTTTATGCACTGCATAAATAATGAAAACAACAGAACATTCAACTTTGAAAGTTAAATTTGAAACTTGAAAGTGTTATATCATTTACACACTGATTTACACTATTACAAAAATAGTTCTAACTTTAAACGGCAACTCAAAACAGAGTTTTCAAATAAACTTTTTATGATACAACAAAGAATGTTTATCATATAATGAGACTTATAAGATAATTCTTAACCCAGAATAACTTTAACAAGAATAATGAAAATTAAATGTGAAAATTTTTAAATTCACTAAACAATTCTTAACCAAGAATACTTTAACAGTAATAATTCCAACAATAATGAAAATTGAACATGAAACTAAGAAAGTTTTACCCAAAAATAGTTCCAAAAATTTTGAAGAAAATAATACAAAAAAACAAAAGTGAAACAAGAAAACACTTGAACTCACTAAACATGTTTTTAGGGACGGCCTTGTGCTGAGTCTCCGGTTCACTGCCTCGACTGCTCCTTGCGCTCTCGTCGCTCCCGGCGGGTTCGGCGCCTCCGGGGTGGCGCGTTCGGCTGCTTCACCCACGTCCACTTGACCCCACCTCCTGGGCGGTTTCCCAGGACCCTCACCCAGCGGTCTCTGAGTGGTGACTGCGGCGGCGGACACGAGGACGTTGGTTCTGGCAGCGGAACGATCCCGGCCATCACTCCCACGGTGGAAGTTCCAGGGACAGCAGCTGGTTGGACACTCTGTGCCCGTCGTGGGGATGCCGTCTTGGCCCGCAAGGCCCTACGGCTGGGTGCCAAAAACGGTGTCGGCGGTCGCACCCGAACCGTCGGCGAGACCTTGGGGACCGGACTCGGCAACCCTCCAGCGGACGTCGGCGACGGACCGAACAGGGTGTCCAGCAGCTCCTGGGAGACCCACTTCGGCGTCCGTGGAGTGACGGGTCTTTCCGGAGTCGTCGGCAGCGGCGAGGTGTCTAGCAGCAGCCATTCTGCTATGCTTCGTGGAGACACAGGCGGTGAGGTAGGTGAACCGGGAGGAGTTGACGACCTGCAACACTGATTTTACGGCGGACGGCGGGGTCGTCATCTCCTTTGCTGGGCTCTGTCGACTCTTTGCCCCAGAGTCGGCTAAAGCGGATGTTCGGTTTGTAGGGGACGCCTCCGGCTTCGACGGGTGGTGGGGGGACGTCCGTGGATGCAGCTGCGTTACGGGTGGCAGCTGCGGACGTACCTCCGGTCGGCGGGCTCTTAACAGAGGCGACCCCATTTGGTGGATGCGTGGACGATGGCGGCGGGACGGCGATCTGTGAACAGACGATGCTGTGGCCATGGAATGAAGGGCAGGTAAGGGCTTGCTGCTAAGCTGGGCGATCTTGGCGGGCGATGCTAGCAGTACGACCGCACGTCTTACAGTGCATATGGTTGCCCCGAAGGTCGTCAGCGCGTCCATCCCTAATATCATCGTATGTGCCAGGTTGGGAACACATTGGAAAGTTAGCTGTCTTCCGATGCCGTCTATGAGACAGCTAAGCTTCAGTGCTCCTTGTGTGGGCGTCGTCGTCCCGTCGGCTAACTGGACCTGCTGGTGTTGGGCGCGCCGTATTTGGGCACGCCGGCTTGTCAACCCCTCGGCCGTGAGGGTATTGAGATAGGAGTGCATGGCGCCGGTGTCCACCAGCGCCTGGAATTCCTTACCCTTTATATGGACCTTGAGGAAGAGGCGGTTGACGCTAGCATTCTTCTCTCGTATGCCAGAGAGAGGGGCTGGCTGGCAGGCTCGTCGGAAATGACCGTGCTGACCACACCTCCAACACTGTACGGACGCCTCGGCTTTCGGCGGCGGCGGTGGCGGCGTCCGGTTCACGGCGGGCGGAGGTGCAGTGACGGTGTGGAGTTGAGTCACTGGGGGTGTTGCCTGCATGTCTACCTGCAAGCGCTCGTACACGTCCATCTCGCGGACAAGGTCGCGTATGCAGGTGACGTCACGGCGGCGGATGTACTCACGGTACGCAGGCAACATATTATTGTATGCTCGGAGGAGCTCCTGCTCCGTGGACAAGCGACCATACCGGCGGATGAGGGTTCTGATGTCTATAAGGTAATCTTTACCTTTTTCGCCCTGCTTTTGTTTCCGTCGAATGATGTCCTCCATCCGCAGGGAATAGTCCTCGCCCACATAATAGGACTGGAAGTCGACCAGAAAGTCATTCCACGTCTTCCAGTCGTCGCGGTTGTTGCGCAGCCACTGCAGCGGACTGCCCTGGAGAAGTTCAGGTAGCGCGGTGAGGAGCTGTTCGCCGTCGAGGCGGTAACAAGTCTGGAGCTCCGTCACCCGCTCGAGAAACGACATCGGATCGGTCTTTCCGTCGAAGACCGCATTCCATCTCCTGACGGTTTCACCGATTGGAACGGCGGCTACGGTCAAGATAGTCGACAGGGGTATGGTCTCGTGTTGGCCTGTCTGTGCCGGTCCCTGCTCGGGCGCCATTTGTGACGACGACCCTGCTACGGGAGTGTCGGGGGTCGACATCACAATCTCTCTCTTCCTTACTCTCGGGATTTTTATGCTCGGGCGCCGTTCGGTTACCTGAAAGAGAGAGGGTAGGTCGCCTCGGATAGCGGCAGTGGAGAAAGGACCAGGGGTTTGCACAGAAACACGTGGAGAATATAAATTGTTTAATGTCCTTAAATAAAAAATGTTAATTACAACACCATAAAATAAAGTGAAAAGAAAACCTGACCCTATGACCATATAGACGATCGTGACAACGACCACGGGCCGTGAAGCGATCCAAACTTAACAAAGGTAACCAAAATGAAATAAATTCTAACTTGAAAACTAACTCTATGTTTATTCTCAGAGCGGACGGCTGGTGAGACTAAGTGTCGTTCTCGGACGACTACACTCACCAAAAATCTTTCTATCACTCGATAGCGACGAAATACGGCAGAGACCAAATTCTCTATTCTCTCGGCGGCGGCGGCGGATTAGCTCAGAGACGGGACCCTTGTGCAGAAGTCGGCTCGAGTAGTACTCTAAGACCAGAGAAGTCAGCAGCTGACTAGCCTCTGGGAGACTCATTTGTCTGTGTGATTCGGCGATTTTTATATCCTATTTCGGTGGAGGTGGAAATCCCAAAATTCAAATGGTGGGGCCACTAGTGGGGGTATCTTTTTGTAAAACTTTGATGGCGCTGTGATCGTTTTACAATAAAAGAAAATATTTAATTTAATAAAATGTGCAAAAATAATATATGGCCATATTTTCCCTACAGTTACAATATTTACACAACCATACAATTTACATTTTAATAAATTACCATTTACAATATTTTACAACATTACTAGTGCTGCCAAACGTGATGACATTTGCAAGCACAATTGTCAAATGTCAAATATACAAGTCGTAATACAAAACAAACATATTGTTATTACATTGTTATAACCAAATGTCTACAACAACAATTACAATGCTAGGAAACATTGTGCCAAACGTTTGGGCTGACTGCCGCATCGTTTCATTATAATATCGGTAAGTTTACACAAAACATTTTATTGTACTTTGCTAATGACATTTACTTTGCAGGTTAAACTATTACAACAATTGTTTCCTTATCCCCTGAATGACTAAAACACAGGTAAGTACCTTGTTCTTAATTACCGATAGTACTAATGTTCTACTTTACAGGATTTATGATAAAAATGTGTGACTGAATCACAAAAATCATTCGCAACAGCTTTAACAACTGGAGGAAACATTTACGACGGGGTTCGGATTTTCAAGTGTCGATTGTGGCTTGATGGGTTATAAATAGTTCACCCAAGTATTTCTAGTGGAAACGGGGTCACTTCGTCACAGAACATAAAGAGTGTCGAATGGTTTCGAAGGTGTGGGTGTTATATTAAATTTTGGTTTCAAGGGGTTACGCTCGTATTTGCAAGCTAGGCATATTTCACATTGATTAATGTAATCGGTAATACTTCATTTATTAAATTAAAAGTTGTTTCTTTTCCTTGATGGAATGGACTTATTAAACAAAGGTTTAAAATTTGCACCTAGAAGAATTCCTGACAAAAAAGATATTTTAAATTTGGCATATGACACGGATATATGTATAAATAATGTTAAGGAATTAGATGTACCTTTTAAAAAAATTATAAGAAGTTCTTGTAACCTCAATCCAAAGAATAATCCATTATTAAATACTACAAAATTAATTAAAACAAAATTAAAAAATGAAAATCTGATTTTAATTAAAGCCGATAAAGGTAATACAATTACAATTTTACATAAAACAGAATATATAGATAAAGTTAATAATTTTATAAATAATAGCAATATTACCTTATTAATAAAGACCCAACATTAGAATTTCAAAAAAATATTAAAAATATAATTAAAGATTGTCCAAATTTAATACAGCATAATAGAGTTTTTAATTACATATATATGTCGGGGAGGGAGGAGATGATGCAGACATGTTTGACACAACACTATAGTTATTTTATTTCACGTACAATTAAATGTAATTATAAATATGATAATGAATAATAACTAAACAAAAACGGCAAACAAGGACTCGTTGACGGTTTCAAAAACATCCAAACACACTTCTCCCTGGTTCAACTCATAATGAGACAAAGACCTCTGATGCTTCTCAGCATTCTTTGTTTGCTGTTTTTGACTCCATCCAGCACGTAACTGAAGCGATAGCCCTTATTGTTTGTTATCGTTCCGCGTACGTGCTAACGATTCCTTGCTCCGACATTCCTTGATCCGACACGACCATGCTGACATGTCACACGTCCTCGTGTGTTATGCCTATTAACCAAAATAAATATACAAGCAAACATTGCTACATAAATGAATCAACTTGATATGTTGCACTCTATAAAGTACAGTAACAAAAGAAATCAAACAATAATAATTTCAGAACAGTATCATTTCTTTTAAAAATCATGAAATCTTAGATAAACAATTAGAAAAATTAAATAAGATAGGCACTAAACCAATTACAAATGACTGACGGTGATCATATCACCCATGCTTAAGACACTTTAGCATAAAAATGTTGTGAAGAGACACTACAATGTCACTCCACCAGCCTTAGCTTCCTGCTAAGACTAAAATCTGCATAACAGTGCATCAGCGAACTGCAAGATACACAACAATATCATGTAAAGACACTACAATGTCTATACATCTGCATGCGTCAGCTTCCTGCGAGACAAATCTGCACGAACCTGTTACCCACAATCGCGCACCCACGGACTACGCGAACATAGACACCGATTTCCACCAGGCTACGATTATGGAATAACGTCGTACTATTTATTCATTTTAATACCAATTCAGTGCCCATCACCATTACGAGACGTGCCCTCGCCTGGGTCACTCTCGTCATCATCAATATTTTCAATAGTTGCACAACATTCAGGCATTTTTCTAAGATGTTCATGAGGGTATTTATAAGTACGATTACTGTTCAATGCTTTCAACAAATAACGATCACCATCTAAAACTTCTAATATTTTAAATGGACCTTTATATTTTGGATCTAATTTTGTTTGATTTCGTTCTTCATTCTTAATTAAAACATGTTCACCAACAGTAAACTTTTTAACACGAGCCTTATTTTTATCAAATCTTGACTTATCATATTCTGCGTTGTGAACAATATTACGTGATGCTTGCTCTCTCAATTCGGGTAAGTTGATTAATTCAGGTTCTTCATCGTCAAAACTGACTAAAGTTAATGGTCTTGCTACTTTACCAATTAAAAGTTCTAATGGACTAGCCTTAGTTACTCTGTTTCAGTGGCGGTGCGTCAGATGAGGCAGGTGAGGCCAGGCCTCACCTCTAAAATTCAAAACATTTGTAAAATTTTATAATTTTATTTTTTATTTAAAATGTATTGAAGTAATACAAATCTACAATATTTGAATTCATAAACAATCATTGTTACTATAATATGCCAAATAACCATGCAAATAGTGTTATTTTCACGCGAATTTACACAAAGAGGCCAAATTGTACTGTCCTCATGGACAATAATAGCGCATTACATAAGTGCGAGTGAGACGCAACGATTTTACCCTCTTTACACTCTACCTACATCTACACTACTGCAGATGAGCCAAGCGATGACTTGGCCTCTCTCGTTCCGAGCAGAGGGCACGTAAGTGCTTACAACAGAAAATGCTTGTTTCAAACAAGTATATTTGTATTATTTTCAATTAGTTTTTGTAAAAACGATTTAATAATTACTATTTATTGTTACTCTTGTTATTTTTTTATGTTTTCATAAATTTTAAACTATTATTTATTTCTATTTTAATTGTACCTACTGTTACTTGTCACAGTTATTTAAATTAAACATTTATAAACAATTAAACAATAATAAATCCTGTATTGTAGAAATATACTAATACCAACAACCAAGACAAAACAACAGTACGAACTACTTATATATAATCTAATTGAACTGTTAAGAAAAAAGTTAAATATATAAATAAATAAATAAATCATTACAATGATTACTTTTGCATCTAATATTTTCATTATTTGTTCTTTTGAATTATATAAATATAAAAAATATAATCTTTCAAGCGCAAAATAGCAAGATAAAAGCATCGGAATAATAGGTGAGGTTGAGAATTTCTTGGCCTCGGTTGAGTAGTGGGGAGAACCCACTAGCTGCTGCTTGGGTTTTACGCTACCCGCTACACGATTACGCCGCACAGCTAGCCAGCTAGCTATTACTCAGTATAATATATTAATTTAATGCAATATTGTATTTTTAGATTTTCTGTTTCTGTAGTTATTGCTTATATGCTCACATCTCGCATCATAATTATAATGCAATTACTAAATGTGTTCTAATGAATTCGTAAATTTTATTAGAAAAAATAAAAATGCAAATAAAAATTTACTGGTAGCTTTAAAATCGCAAAAGAAATATAAATTTAAAAATATTTTTTAATATTTAAGACTGACAATGTTACTTTTGTTATAGAATTTTTCTTAATTTTATGTTAATGTTTTATTTAAATGTATTATTTATGTACTTAACTGTAATTATTAGTTTTTGACTTTTAACCGATTTTATTTTTTAAGTATTTGTTAAATATGTTTTATTGTAAAGAACTCTATATTATCTTATTTTGCATTAAAATACGTCTGACCTTGAAAATTTTTTCTCAAATTTTAAATCCATCGATATGTCCCGTATTGTGATATTATAAATCTGGCCTCACCTCACTCTAAATTCACGCACCGCCACTGCTCTGTTTGTTGTACAATTCATTGCTAATCGAACATCGCCTAAAGAATCCTGCCATGAACGATCGTTATTAGACTCTACGGATGTCAGCATAGCTTTGAGAGTCCCCATAACACGCTCTACTTGACCATTCGCTCGAAAAGCGCCCGTTGCAATGAGATGAAGATTAATATTGTGCTCATTACAGAAATCTTTAAATTCTTTACTCGAAAAACAGCGTCCTTGATCAGCGATTACACGATTGGGAGTGCCAAATAATGAAATACTTGATTTAAGAGCTCTTAAACTACTTTCAGTGTCAATTCTTAAACTGTGATATAAGAAAACATATTTTGTGAGTGCATCTATAAGTACGAATACATACTCTTTCACATCATTTTTACCACTAAGCTTGCCCGTCACATCAATATGAATTGTATGCCATGGTACAGCGACTTTTGGAATAGAATGAAGTTCAGCTTGAACTTTACCCGAATTCAATTTAGAGACGCGACATGTAAGACAATTATCTACAAACTTTCGCACATATTTACTCATACCTTCGAACCAATAATGATCATATACTTTATCCAAAGTCTTTTCCCATCCAAGATGAACTATAGATTCATGTACGTGATTTGTTATTGATCATCTAAATGCTGGCGGTACCATAGCTAGACAACGAGTACGATTGTTACGTTGAACCTTGTGATATAATATACCGGAACGAAGCTCATACGTTTGTAAAATATCATCACTAAGCTCATTATTTTTAATTTTATTCACTATATTCGCAATTTCTTCATCGCGTTGTTGTTCTGCTAAAAGCCAGTTGTGATTTCAGCAATATTAATTCGTTTTTGCAGTACTTTGATAATCTGTTTACTATGGTCGGTAGAGAGAGGATTACGCGAAAAGAAATCAGCATGACACATTCTAGTTCCGGGTCTGTAGATTATATCAAAATCAAATGTCTGTAAAAATGCCCACTATCTATGAACTCTAGGGGTGAGATCAATTTTTGTACGTGATGATTTCAGAGAGTTGCAATCTCTAACTACTGTAAATTTACGACCGTGTAAATAATGACGAAAATGTTTAACGGCATTCACCACTGCTAAAGTTTCTAGTTCATATGAGTGATATTTAGATTCATAATTTGTGGTGCGCTTACTAAAATATGCAACGACACGCGACTTTACATTTACTTTTTGCATTAATATTGCCCCATAACCATCGGCGCTAGCGTCAGTGTGCAACTCAATTGGGAATGATGGATCATTAAAACTGGTTCACTAGTGAGAATAGAAATGATTTTTTGACAAATTTCTTCAAGACATGGTTTCCAATTAAAATTACTTTTAACAGTTGTCATATGGTAAAGAGGACCCATGATTTGGGAAAATTTAGGCACAAATTGACGGAAGTAAGATGCAAGACCTATGAATTGTCGTAATTGTGTGACTGAAGTGGGAGGTGGTAATGCAGTAAGAGCTTCTAATTTTCGTGGATTGGGTCTAATTTCACCAGCGCTAACTTCATATCCCAAATATTCAATGCGACGTTTTAAAAATGAACATTTTGTTATATTGAGAGAAAATCCCGCCTTTGTTAAAACATCAAGCACCGCACGTAGTCTTTCTAATCCTTCACAAGCCGTAGTGGCGGTTATCAAAACATCGTCCATATAAACAATGACGTAAGTGTGTGCAAGGTCATTTGATCAGATATAAGAGGCAAAGGAAATCTGTCTGGTACAGTATTTGAGTTAAGGGTGCGTTAACGTATTGCGGGTCCCATACGTAAAACAGTGTATTTTTTGTCATCATTTTCTCTTTTCTTTGAAATGATATTTCTGTCAAACATATATAATTAAGATACATATTTTTTTGTTTGTAGAATGAAATAATTTTTAGTTTCTTTACGTTATTATTGACAATAATAAAAAAATTATTTCTCGAATTGAATGATAAAATCGAGCCAAATTTATCTCAAACCATAAAGTATGTCAAATATGTTACTAATACTAAATTTGAACTTTATTGCTGTAATAGATTTTGAGAAAAAGGTGACAATATATTAGGTGAAATAATTTGCGTCAGTAGCAAAAATTTTAGTAAAATAGTTCACACTATTTTCTATAGGTGTCTATCCTCTTGTTTCGGTATTACAGAGAAAAGCGTGGCGAATTTAAAATGACACAAAATATAATACTTGTAATACAAGATTGATTTATATTGCAATATACGAAATACTTTTTATATTATTAATCTAAAAAATATATGTATTCTACATATAAACTAATATAATTGTAAAAATTATTGTATTTATATTATTTCGGAGAAGTTTTTAGTCATGTGGGCAAAGAAATCGCAACAATTGTACAGAATCATAATTTTTCTTCATATACGAACAATAATTCATTAGAATGTTTAATTCTTGATCTTTAATTTTTAATTGTCAAAAAAGCGAAATATTTTATTTTGTTATAAGTAATGAATGTGACTAAAAAAATAAATTTGAAATCTCATTGGCATATGACAGACCCGATTTGCCTATACCTGCCGCATCTATCCTTTTCTTAACTTTGTATTTTTGCGTGGGGATAGGATTATAAGTGTAATAAAGTAAAATGGTTTACTGGCCCTTTGTTCTCGCGTTTCTAAAAATTATAAAAAATTCACAATGCATTGGTTGTGCAAAACTATAGTCTGTTAATATCGACAAATGATTTTTAAATAGATATTGGTTTATTTATCCACTTAAAAGTTAAGGCTTCTTGATTTAACAGTTTTATATTATTGTTTGTAATATATAAAATATAAGCATTTTTAATGTTACTTGTTCTTAAAAATTTACAAAACTCTTAGGATTATAAGGCACGTATAATAATAATAATATGTATAAAATTATTAATTTAAAAATAATATATTTATATTTGCAAATAGAAATACTACTAAATAGCAAAAATCTTTCTTGCAAATATTTATTTGACTCAGGGCGGCAACGGTACATTATAGAATTTTATGTACCTCAAGGACAGTGTAAGAAATTGTTTGATATAAAAACATTTTTATTACAATTTTGCAGTCATTCCAGGTTCATTTTGACTGTTTTTTATGTTAATACAATTATTGTAGATTTTTCTATATTTGTTTCCAATTATTTCAATTGTTACTACATCAATAAAATAACCAAGATGTGAGTGTCCATATATCTAGTAGAAGAGTCGCGAGTAGAATATTATTTTTATAAATTACTCGTGTGTTTTAAGTTCAATTGTTTTTATTTATTTTTCATTAATATGGCTGGATAAAATAATGCTACTTTGCTTTATCTCTTTAAATACAGAAATTTTAACGAAAAATCATTTAATTGAATCACTTGTATTTTGTATGTTTATTTATTTCAGGATTAATATCTCTATTTATATTTATACTGAATTAAGAAATTGAAATCATGATATCCCGACTTTTAATTATTTTTGCAACTGCGCTGTAGAATGAAGAACGTTAGTTAATCACGATTCGCATTTGTTAGTTTTGTTGTTTTTTTCATCTTCTTTTTAAATTGTAAATAAGAAATTAATAATTTTTATTCAGTAATTTTATTTTTATTTCATTTCTCATACTATATCATTTAATATTTAAGAATACTGCATTAGGACGTGTTAATACACCTACTTCCAAAATTTATAAAGAAATTAATAATTTTTCCTTCAAAATAGCTATTTTCTTTCTAGTTTAATAAATTGAAAATCTGGCCACCATCTGACCAAGACGGACTTTGGACGAAAGTTGTAAAAATTAGCGGTCGGCTTATAACGCTTAACAAAATTCGCTGTCGCCTTCTAGGTAGACAACGAAATATTCCGTTATGTTAGTATGGATCAGAACCTTACTTCGCCATCTATTCGGCATATTTGTATATATACAGGAAAGTAGTTGTACGTTAAAGCGCTACTACATCATGGCGCTGTTTAGAAAACGCGGTACACATACGGTCACTACCATCCTTTTTCTTGACTAAAATTATTGGACTTGCAAAAGGCGAACAACTAGGCTAAATGAAACCGGCATGTAATAACTCATTTATTTTAGTACGAACTATTTCTCTTTCATTTTCACTTAAACGATACGGACGTCTCTGTACTGTACGATTTGGATTAATTAAACGAATTTCTAACTGTCATGTAGTAACTCTCTTACGCGGTATACCTTTAATAAAAGATGATTCAAACTCTTTTAACACTGAAAATAATTTATGCTTTTCGGACAATGGTACGTCGGTATCAATTTTATTAGATATATGTTCTCATTTAAAATATGAAATTTGCATTTCGCCTTTTGAGAATTCATGGCAGAAATACTCAAAATTCTGAAATAATAGCATAAAAATTGGTACAATAGAATTGGAATATCTTCTACAAAAATATTAAACTTTAATATGAAATAATAATTTATACTTTAGTGATTAGTGTTTGTTAATGTATCAATAACTATTACAATAATATATAGGTAGGTACTACAATAATAATAAACAACAATCTAGCTCTCCCTTCCTATTTGTACTACAAAGTGTAGTTTTCGTTTTTTCTGTGTATACGAGTAGTTCTCGAAATTATAATGATGGCATATATAAAAATAAAATTTAATAATATTCGTAGTGAATTTTATAAATAAGAGAAAAAAAATATTTTGCTTGAAATTTAAACATTGAAAGTTGAATACTTGAAAAATCTCCAGAAAAATATGCAGTTGTTGACTGTTTGTTACCGGCTATGATAGCCCAGTCATAAAATCCCAAACCCAGGGTGTCTTTACCTGGACACTTCATGTGAATTCATTCTTCTATCTCAGAAATGAACCTCTTTTAGTACAGAACAGAACCGACGTACTGCCCTCTCTTGGTCAATTTTCTTAATAAAAGTGAAATAGTTCATAGACTGGTCGATATTACTTCATGTCGCTGTTTTTGAAACCCGCCCTTAAAAAACAAATGAAAAAATTTATTACAAATCATAATTTGTTTATTTTGATTCAATATCTATTAATTATGTTCTCAAAATTATTCTTAACCAATTATTTTCGGGATAGTTAAATTACTAGTTATCGACGTTACAGTTGGCTCTCACACAATCCGAAAAAGATGATTTAATACGCTTTTGAAGTAAATAAATTGAAAAAATGAGTAAAACCGAAACAAATATTATTAGAATAATGCAAATGATGATCTGTAAGAGTATTTTCAACATAGGTTCCCACTTAAAAAATCATAAGTTTGTGTTAAATCTCGAAAATCATTCAGTCTTCAAAAAATCTAATTACGCCATTTTATTCTATTTAAAAAACGGTAAAATTTTTGTAAAAACATTTTTCTCTAAGTTTTATAATAAATAAGATATGAGATATTTTCAAAATAAGCGAAAAACGAGTTTTTGCCTGTAGCTCAGAAACAAAAGAATATCGAAATTTCCTGTGGTGACTATTAAACATTTCTGGAAAAATTGACCCTGGAATGTGCAAACGATTTTGCTCTATCATTAATATTACTCGAGATACCTTAAAAAAACATCGAAAATGAGACATTCTGTACATCAAATTATTATAATACTGGTACATTACAAAAATTGTTCAAGATTTTCACCGTTTTCTCGTATACAAAAATTGAGCTTTTTTAACAAATGTTGATTTACAGTATTATTAATTTTATTATTTAACTCTTGTCTTATACTGTTTTAATTCTTCAAGTGTAGCAATGTGCGTAACATAAACTATGTTTTTGATGGCACCCCACAGAAAGAAATCTAAGGGCGATAGAACGGGAGACCTTGCAGGCCACATTATAGGTCCTCTTGTTCCAATCCAGGTATTTGGAAATTCTTGATTTAAATAGTTTGTTACATCTATTGAATTGTGCGCAGGTGCACCATCTTGCTGGAATATCATTCCGCGCCGATCTGCTAATGGTATATCATCAAAAATATTCCTTAGTTCATTTTGTAAAAAGAATCAAATATCTTTGTGAAGTTAAAGTGCCCTCATAAAAATATGGACCCAGAATAATGTTATTAACAATTACGCACAACACATTAGTACTTGAAAATTAGTAATAGATGTATCGCGTGGATTTATGTCTGCAGTTTGTCAATGATGCGTATTATGCCTATTAAGTATACCATTGTTGGAAAAGTTGCTTTCATCTGTCCATAAAATTTTATTTAAAAAACGTGGATTTGTGCGATATTTCTGAATTAAATAATTGCAAAAGTAAAGTCTTCGTACAAAATCACCAGGATGAAAATTATGGATTTTACGTATTTTGTAAGCTTTGAATTTATGCTTTTTTAAAATCTTGTGTACCTGTATATGTGATACGTTTAATTTTAGTGCAGCGTCTCTTACTGAATTTCTTGGATGTACATTAAAATATGCTAATACATCAGCTTCCAAATTTTCATTTATTTGAGGAACTTCGCGATTTGCCATAGTCAGAGAACCAGTTCTACGTAACTTTCTTTCTAATGTGAAAAAGTATGCTTGATTTGGATGAAAGCGATCAAGATATTGTTGCCGATATAATCTCAGGGCTTGTCTTGAATTATTGTTTGATATATGGAAACATTTCAACATATCTACCTTCTCGTTAATTGAGTATTCTTCCATTTTTACAACAAATAATAATCTAAGTTATCAATTCCATAAACTTTTTCACAAAATTATAACAATAAACTAATACAAATGTCAAATTTTGATTCCATAGCCAGCTTTAATTTCCAGTAAAACTAATTTAATATTTTCTTCAATATATCGAATTCTATTAAGTTTAGAAGGTATAACTTATAAAACTATTTTAATGCAAAAAAAAAATATTTCCTTCCAAATAGTATAAAAATATACAGGACGTTCCATTTAAAAAAGTCAAAAATAGGTATATCTCCGAAAATTAAATTATTTTTTTCTGATTTACATTAATTTAAGTAGCATACTAGAAACAGTAACAATTTTATTTAAAAGATTTTTTGTATATCTCATAACTTTCGAGGAAAATCGCGTTTTCTAGTTTCATTTACATATTGTGTATATACATTAGATAGTATTCCACGAGTTTTTTTATATTTTTATATCTGTATTTATCTGCAGACTGTACTGTGTTTATAAAATAAACATATTTAAAAGTAATCATATTTTTTTGTGTTAATTTTCATAAAATTTGATAATATAATTGCGAAAAAACTGTGATTTACCTACTACTCCGCATTACAAACTTACTTATCTGCCTGCCACGCCTCGTCATGCGCGGAGTAGGACGAGTTTTCGCTGCGAAGTGAACAAACCTTGTAAAACATCACTAAAGTTTTCTTATATAGGGTGTTCGAAACATAGATAGTATTTGATCTTAGGTGCAATATAATCTATAATAAATTTCGAGATGTCTTGTCGGTGTATAATTTAATAATTTTTGTTTGGGATGAAGAATGTGGGACTTCGGAAATAATGATTTGGTTTTTTCCAACATTGACAGGAGAATCGGATATAGGATTGCGTACTATCGGGTTCTCGGAATTGGAGTGTACTGTATCTTAAGAGTATGATGCACCCTTACTGCTAGTGGTGCTACGCGGGGTCGGGTAAAGAGGAGTTGGGGCTCTTGGGCAATAAAAGTACGCCAACACAACGAGCGTGTACTAGTTCGACACTTTTCGGAAATTTTCGTTAAAACACTACAACTGAATCGCATTTCACTGCTTCTAGAAATAGTTTTTCTATAATTATGTACTCGTATAACTTATTTTTTCATTTGTTTATACATATAAGTTGTTCTTTAATTAGGTATTTATAAATTTTAGTTTTTTTAGTTTAATTATATAGGTATCTAAAATAATTTATAAATATCTAAATAATTTTGTTTTATTAAATATCTAAAATAAATAATATTTAGAGAATAAAAAAAATTGCCAATGAATACATGATTCTTATTTTACAAAAATGTTGAGTATGAAATACGAGAAAGAAAGGATGGTATTGTCTACGAAAACGAACTTTCCGAAATTCGTATCTTTCCTTAATTTCGAAGATTTGAACAGTAAGGTGTAGAGGGCAGCACTGCATGATTCATTATAACAGAATCAGTTAGCGAATTAGTGTCTCGGGAATCCGTTCATATTATAATAATCACACTATGAAAACCAAAAATAAGACATAATTTGGGTTAATTAAAGATCAATCTAGGTCTAATTGGAAATATTTTTTTGAAAAATTGCTTCTATTATTCATAAATTTTGCATCGAAAAATGACGAATTTCACCAAGTTTACTAATTAATTACTAATTAATAAAAACAAAAAGTAAAAAAAATAGTACCAATCATACGTAGATTGATTCTTGTTTTATAAACTACAATTTATTTGTTTATCAAAAGTTTAGTGATTGCAAAGATATGACCGGATTTCTATACCACTTTTTCGCATATTTTCATGGGGGTGCATCATACTCTTAAGAGTTTCGGTCGGGTGAGTCATCTGTTATTCATTTAGTCAAAAAATGGCTGACAACTAGGATCGACAGTGGTTACATTTAATTCTCACAACTGGGTCATTTTTTCTTTGTCGACTCGACTGTTTAGGTCTCCTTTAATATTTGATAATACGTCATACAATCGGTCATAAAATTTGTCTTTTAATGTTTTGTCTGTGTCTTCACTGGACGAATATACTCAAATTATTACAATGCTTTTACCAATTTTAATTAGTTCTAAGAATAATATTTGTCATTTATCTCTTCCCATTTTTTTATATTGGTTTTTAAGGTTTTTTTGCACTACTATGGAGACTCCTCTTTTTGCTCTCTAAACTTCACTAACACCACTATAAATGTGTAGGTAGTCTCCTATTATTTCTGTACCTTTTCTTTCTTTTTTGTATCTTGTAAAACGTACATTTCAATTTTCATATTTTCTAGCTCTTTGAAAACTTGTTTGCTTCTTTCTTAGTCCTTGTATGTTCTAAATGGCCAATCTCATAGTCTGTTTTCTTAGCGTTCGTCTTAATTTCGATCCATTTTGATTCCGAGGCGAAGTATCGAAATTTTTAGCATATTCGTATGTTTTCCAAATATTGTTAACCCGACGATTAAACTCCCAACTTTGAGGACCAGGATTTTCTGCCAGGGTTTACTCCCTTAGCCAAAATGTTCCAGTTTTAAGGCACCGGAGTTTTCGCCTTTCACCCTCTCCTGTTTGTTCCGTCATGCCCATCCATAGACCGCTCGGTATTCAGAGGTTACGCGGCTGACTTGCCTTCGAGAACGTAGAAGTAGGATTTTCCGGTTGAGCTGACTCAGTTGCTCCGAGCATGTTACATAACAAATACAGAAGGCACCTTTTGGGTTTTAAGTGGAAATAACTACTTGGCATCGTTAGATCCCCCAAAACCAATATCGGATTTAACCTCCTTTATCAACTTAACAATTTTAAAAAAGTTCCTAAAAACAGTTATTACTTACACAAAGTTGAATTTTATAAACGCGAAATTGGGAAAAGATATTAAGAATCTTAAAACAATAATAATTATATGTAATACAAAAAATATAAACGTTTACAATTTATTAATAACATGAATAATAATTTGCATTGTACAGTGTGCATTGAGGGACAATTACGAAGAACATCAATAATAACGAGGAGCGAAAGACTATAATCATATATCAAACCTTTAGTTGTCATGATCAACAAGTTTGAGTTAACTGAAACTAACATAATTTCAAAAAACATGTGGAGATAATAGACTGTCACAAATTATGTAGCAATCATTTATTTCTTTAAGCTGACATTTCTAATACATTTATAACAAAACATCGACAATGTGCGTATATCTTATTGTTATATTTGTTTTATTCATTTCTGGAAGTTATAATTTTTTTATTGAAGAAAATAGTGTAATAGAAAAAAATGTAATTTTGAACGTCATATCAACATTTAAAGATCACAATATTATATTTCATTATGATAATACCACTTATTATATAGTTGATAGTGTTATTTCTTCTACTAATTTAAGACATTCGGTTCTTACAATGAATTACCGACTACCATTATTTTTACGGCCTACTGGATATAAATTTTTACATATTATTTTGTTGAAAAACTATACAGATTTTGGGAGATACAGTATATTAAGTATATACTCCATTACGTATACAGATATACTATTCTTCGTTATTGATGAAGATGATACGAGCAATAATTCCAAAAAATATGGATTTAATTATTGGGACAGGCATCGGATAGATAGATCTGGATCAATGTTTGTTTTAAAAACTTGGAATGCAACACTGTATTCAGCGCGTTTCTATTGTGGACATTGCGGAAGATATCTATATAAAATAGCAACGGATACTTACAATAAAACTAATAGAAAGAAAATATCAAGAACGATGAAAGGAATTTACAAAAATCAGTTTAAAAATTATAATGGGTTTACTTTCTTTGTAGCGTATTCTATATATAAACCATTCTTTTGGGCGAGGTATGTATAATTTTTCCAATAGAGTTTGGATGGAGTTTCATCTGTCAGAATTATTATTTTGTTAGATTTTCTTATTGAAAATTTTGATAATAGAATTTTAGCTGAATTATATAAATAAAGCTATCTAATTAATATTTTTAGTATTTTGATTCCTCTTCGTCTTTTTCGTTATATATTCATTTTTGATAGAAAAGTATTCAATAAATATTTTCTCAGTCCGGTTTTCTTAATATTTTATTTCGTCTCATTATATCTTATATCTATTTGAGTTATCTAGTAAGATAATCTATGAGTTTCTCAATAATCATTAAACTATACGCGCATATGAGTATTAGTAGTTGGAATTCTATGTGTATAGCCTTTATAAATATTTTCCAGATTATAGTTTTTGAATTATTTACACACAGCGGTGTTTCTTCTTAAGTAATGAATTTAAATGCACAACTCTCACTTAAGATAAAGCAAAATATAATATTTAAATAGAGAGTGTAGTTAAATATTAGGTACTTAAATTTTTAATTTTTTTTTGCCTATATTACCCAAACCTACCTACTTACAAAGTTGCAAATTTTAATGTCTGATTACCGTGCCAGATCCCAAAAAAGCAACTATGGGGTATCTACTACTGCAAAGAAACAGTAAACTTCAATAATTATATGGTAGCATACTTACAATTACGAGTTTTAGTAAGAAAATTATGAATATTACTTAATTGTAATAAAAATGCTTTATAAAAGCTACGTCACTTGCCCGAATAGATTATTATCGTGCGTGCGTGCGTGCGTGCGTGCGTGCGTGGGTGCGTGCGTGCGTGCGTGCGTGCGTGCGTGCGTGCGTGCGTGTGTGTGTGTGTGTGTGTGTGTGGATGTTGGATCCACGATTACTCAAATAATATAAGACATTTTTAACTACGGATTCCTCAATCTAACAATAATGGGAAGAGTTGATTAAGTTTTGGTAACAATTGGACAACCGTAAGTAGTAGTTACAAGAAAAATCATCTAAATATTATATATCGAAAATTTATGTGCGTGCGTGCGTGCGTGCGTTCGTGCGTGCGTGCGTGCGTGTGTGTGTGTGTGTTTGTGTGTGTGTGTGTGTGTGTGTGTGTGTGTGTGTGTGTGTGTGTGTGTGTGTGTGTGTGTGTGTGTGTGTGTGTGTGTGTGTGTGTGGTGTGTGTGTGTGTGTGGTGTGTGTGTGTATGCGTGTGTGTGTGTGAGTGAGTGTGAGTGAGTGTGAGTGAGTGTGAGTGTGAGTGGATGAAGGAATTTCCGGGAATTTTCCCGGGGAAAAAACAAATTCCCGGCGGGAATTTTTTGTGGCACATCACTATATGTGTTGTATGTGTCTATATGTGGATGTATGTATGTATATGTGTGTGTGTGTGTGTATGGGTAAAATAGGACAACCGGAAGTGATACTTTACTTGAAGCTCTGAACAGATTTTCGTGAAAAATATATTATGATATATTCCAAAACTTGGTAAATTTGGTATTTAAGGCTTTTAGATTAATGAAAACGACATATTAGATTTTTTCTAAAATTGATAAACCGGAAATGATATTTTATTTGAAGCTCTGAACAGAGTTTCGTAAAAAATATTTTATAATATATACCAAAATTTTTCAACTTTGGTATTTAAAACTTTTATGTTAATAAGGGCATATTACATTTTTTCTAAAATTGATAAACCGGAAGTCATACTTCAATTGAAGCTCTGAACAGATTTTCGTGAAATATATATTATGATATATTCCAAAACTTGTCAAATTTGCTATTTGTATATGAAGAGGAGCAACATATTAGATTTTGGCTAAAATTGATAAACCGGAAGTAATATTTTATTTGAAGCTCTAAACATATTTTCGTGAAATATATATTGATACAATCCAAAACTTTTCAAATTTGATATGTAAGACTTTTAGATTAATGAGAACGATATATTAGATTTTCCTAAAATTGATAAACCGGAAATGATATTTTACTTGAAGCTTTGAACAGATTTTCGTGAAAAATATTTTATATATATCAAAATTTTTCAAATTTGGTATTTAAAACTTTTATATTAATTAGAAGAACATATTAGATTTTTTCTAAATATAATAAACCGGAAGTGATACTTTACTTGAAGCTCTAAACAGATTTTCATGAAAAATATATTGATACAATCCAAAACTTTTCAAATTTGGTATTTAACACTTTTATACTAATGAGAACGACATATTAGATTTCTTTCTAAGATTGATAAACCGGAAGTAGTACTTTACAGAAAGCCATAAACTGATTTTCTTGAAAAAATATATTGAAACATTCAAATAAAAAATTTACGATAATTACCGATTAGTAGGCTCAGGGTTCCCAGAGACTATGTCGTCACATTTACAATAATTAAGCATTTTTATTACAACAGAGTAATAAATATTACATTATTTTTTTTTCACTAAAACTCTTAATTTAACGTATGTTACCTAATAATTAGGAAAATTGACTATTTCTTTGCAATGGTAGAATACCCCATTATGTGCGGTGAACTTCCCGTGGTGATTTGTGTGCGGTGAACCATCCGTGGTCAATTGGTTGCGGCAAATTTTCCCAGTGGTGTTGAATATTCCGCGATGAATTTACCGAACTCTTTTTTGTATAGTAGGAATTTTATAACTTCTCCCTAATCATTGTTTCTCTAAAGCAATATCATTTGAATAGTCAATTGTTCATTCTCAAATTAGATATGTATATGCATACTTACATAGGTAAATACATAAATTCATGCTTATCCCACAGGGTGTGTTAACATAAATCTGAAAGAAATCATTCATGCGGCAAACATCCTTCGCCACATATTTCTATCCCAGCACACTTCTTTTGCTTCCGCCATATTTATAATCGCATTCAATCAAGCTTTTTTCTCTTTCCACTCGGAAACTTTATCTCTTACTTAGTATACACTACCAATCACACTCATCCACTGAACGTTCACGCAATCGGACACCCTCAATTTCATCAACATACGTTTGCAAGCCGTTCATTCGCCATTTTCTCTACATATCTAAACTATCTCAACTGACGTACGCCTATTTCCTTAACAAAATTCTTCCAAACCATACATTCTTCATACACCAAATTATTATCTTCTTAAAATAATACCTATATTTTGGTAAAATAAAAGTTTCTCCATTCTCCAATAGAGTCTTGCTTAGCTATAAATCAAAGGTGTACTAAATAAAATTCTGACCCCCGTTAGGTTCATATAGAAAATATTATTGAAAAGGTACAGTAATATTGGTTAGAAGTTTGGAACACTTAACTTAATATGTAACAATATAGTTGTTTTTGATTTGTTTGAATCCCATATACTAGTAGTAAGTAGTAGTGAAATTTTTGATTTATGCCTCACTTAAAAATGAAACAAACTTATATATTGTTAATTTGTAGAATTGAATATGAAGAAAATAAACCTAGGGAAAATCTGACGGGTTCAGAAGCATCTATACTCACCATTATAGCAGAAAAGCTAAACGCGACATTTTATTTCGAAGAAGTTAATGATACTTCTTATAACTGGAATAAGCTTATAGAAATGGTTGCAGAAGAATCATACGGCTTTGATTTTGCTGTGGGTGGCATTACTGTCACCAATCAACGAATGGAGTACGTAGATTTTACAAGTACGATTCACCAGGAAGCTTATACAATACTATATGCTATTCAAGACGATCCTTGGATGTCTGGATTGAATCTATTGTTTGCTTTTGACTTTTATACTTGGTTATCATTGTTCTTAAGTCTTGTAATAGTGTCATATTTATTTACCCTAACAGCTAAGTATACGAAAATGGGAAAAAGTTATATGAATTTTTCATTTTTCTATTCGGTAAGTTGAAACTTTATATTTTCACATACAACTACAGTCAATGATTAGTTTTTACTATTATATATTTCGATTGGGATTAGTGAATTATTGTAGTTATGTATTATATTACTTGCTAATACTTTATATTTACATAAATAATATTGCACTTGTACAAATTCAACAGGTTGAACGGTATGTCATAGACACAGGTTTTGTTAATCTACATAAGTTTAAATTTACAAATAATATACAGTTATAGGCGATGTGCACATTTTGAGCGTCAGCGCTTCTAACGGCTACATTGGCATTTTTGGTTACCGAATCAATTTTGACATTTCGAAAAAGTGATACAATTTACAATTTTATTTTGAGTTGATGCTATTCTGTATGAATATTATACATCATTGTATATTGAAATGAATAAAGAAAATATTTAAAATGCTATATATGTGATGTGACAATCAAAAAAGTCAAATTACCAGCGAAGGTACTGTGGCAGAAAATATGTGTGATTTCTGTAAAACATTTTATCATATTTAAATTTATATTATAATTTATAATATTAGTTAAATGTTACAAGATGCACAATACAAGGAAATTGAGATTAAAAAGTTGGAAAACTTGAATGATTGGAAAGAAGAAAATTTCTACATACCACGATATCAGTGTATCATGTTAGCATCTTTCTTTTATATTCGCAATAAATGAAGATGATTCTTCATTGAAAATATACCAGGCTCTAAGTGGAATCAGTTGCACAAGCTCGGAAAAGAAAATACGCGAAAAATACAAACCATGTAAATTTCTAACTCTAACATTAACATTACATGTACAACATGTTTAATAAATAGACGAATTATGTCAAAAATAGACTTCTATTTCATACAACTACAAGTATTATACAATTTTAAGACAATTTTCTGCTTCTTGTATTATATCTTGTTCAAATATTAACTTAAGAAACAAATTTTTATATAATTCATTATTGCAATCAGATGAAAATTTGTTGGAATGTTATTCATACAATAAGTATCTTTTACAATGAGAAAATATGTGTACCTAAACGAATTTTTCATGTTTAGTAGAAGATATTTGTTGAAAAGTTATTTTCTTAAACATCTATTCCTCATGTAATCTTCTAGAAAATTAATAAAAGTTGATACTTCAAGCGGTAATTTTGTAAGAATTATTACATCCCCCACTGCATCACATAATATTTGACGTCCTATCATTTGCATTCATTGCAAATATTTTATAAAATAGAAATTGCAAAATTATTCTGACATAAAACATAACCTTGCTATGTTTCAATGAGTAACCATTTTTGCCATTTTTGTCCGCTGACGGCGCTGACTACTTTTGTGCACACCGCCTATACTCGCCGTCAAATAAGTATGGACTGATGATTAATTTTTCCCTTCTCTGCACTCTGTCGCTTGCCCAGCGGTGTTGCCGTTTCTTCAAGACAGCATTTTCAATACGGCTACTGAATTTGAACAGTGTAGAAATCTCCAGTCCATACTTATTTGACGGCACGGCAAGTATAAAAGAAAACAACTTGAATAAAAGAAATTTTAAATTTCTCCGCAGTAAGGGAAAAGTTATGAAAACTAAAGGCGCGCCAGAAAAAAATTCAATCAAAAAATCTATTTTTTCTACAAATATACTATGACACCAGTGTTAAAAAGTGACAGACCATTGTTACTTTGAACACTAGTGTTAAACATGATTTATTTACCTTGGTAATGACGAATGGAACAACAAATTGACCTTTTTGACATATCCTAAAAAATATTAGAAATACAAATTGAAATGAAAAAATCTGATGTGGCCAGCACATTACCTTCCGTCAGTTATATGAGGCATTTACGAAAATTCTACCTGTGAACTGTTATCGATAAACAGCTGTTTATCTGGTTATAGATACCGGAATCGATGTTTTAAGAACACAAGTGGTAAACAGGGTAGATCCATAACCTACAAAAAATTTGCAAATTTGAAACAGGTTAGAAATTTGATGTAGTTAACAAACTGAGCAGAGTCATACTTTAACCACATTTCCACTTTTAACGCGTGCACTTCGCTTTGCATCACTACCTTTTTTTGAGATTAGATTCTTCATGAATCCGATAGATGGGTCTGGTAGATATTGTACAATTTTTGAACACGGTAACTTTTTACCAATCGTGTTTTCGAACACAGTCGGTAGATGCGGTATCTACCGGTAGAATTTTCGTAAATGCCTATGTATTTTCTATAAAATCCATACAGAAAGTTCCTTGCAAAAGGTTCTAAATTTTTTGTATGTACATTACCTTTCGACAGTTGTATGTATTTTAAACAAATTCCATACAGAAAGTTTTAAGCAAAAAGATCCTATGTTTTGAGTAAAATTATAACACAAATATACTACGAATATGTCAATTGACACTGACATCTTTCAATCAGAATTTTTTTAATATAGTAGCAGTAGCTGTTTCTACCATAACTAGCTAATTTATTAACTTTAATTTCTTTATAATTTTATAACTCTATATCCATTTAATATGAAGTATAAAATGCAATCAAATCGTATAGAGAATACAAAGTTCTTTAATATTTATAATAACATTAAATGTGAAAAAATGATATTTAACATCGTTTTTTCAAGAAAAACTGTTAAAATCTTCAAATGAGGGTACTTCCGGTTGACCAATTATAACCAAAATCTAATCAGCTCTTCATATGGATGCAACGAAGAAAAATACGAAAGAATTATAATTTTTAGAATTGTAGTATGGAAATTATCGTAAACAAAAATTTTGTTACACATACACACACACACACTGACACACACACACACACACACACACACACACACACACACACACACACTGACACACACACACACAAACACACACACACACACACACACACACACACACACACACACATCATCGTAAAAACAGTAAAATCGTATTCTAGGGACCTTAAAACGTGCTTATTCATTAAAAACTCACCACCGAAATTTTTGACCAAAGATAATACCTTCCTTCCCTAAAGGTGGCGGAAGGTAAAAATAGTGATTGTAGAAAAAATACTGTATGTATACCGGTTAAAAGTGATTTTATTTTGTTCGAAGGTTTGGAGCACTCCGCTTTGCGTCGTGTTCTAAACTTCCTTCTCACAAAATAAAATATCACTTTTATCACTTATACCATAAATAACTATTTTTTCGATTGACATTAAATGTGCGATTTTTTTGATTGCTAACAATCTGTAAAATATCACATAGAAACCGCTATACAAACGCATAGCAACCGTTCAACAAGCGCATAGCAACATAATTTGATAATGATAATTTAACTTCAATATAAAGTAAGCCATAAAGAAAAAACAATTTTATCGTTTTGACAGCGGATAAACAGGAAGGTAACTTTTTGCAAGTGATAAAACGTTATTTACCTTTCTCCTAGCAACCAGTTCAAAACACTAACTACATTAATTTCATTTACATTTTTACCTCTCGCTAAGAGAGGTATTGTATTCATGCTAAAAATCGCATATCCAGATTTTAATGAATAAGCACGTTTTAAGGTCCCTAGAATCCGATTATAACATTTTTACGATGATGTCCGTATGTGTGTGTGTGTGTGTGTGTGTGGGGATGTGTGTGTGGATTCACTTTATCTCAAATACTATAAGACTTAAGACATTTTTAACTACTGATTCCTCAATCTAACAATAATCGGAAGAGGCCAGTCAGTTTTGGTAACAATTGGACAACCGGAAGTAGTAGTTAGAAGAAAAAAATTATCTAAATATTATTTATCGAAAATGTATGTAAATACTTATATTAAAGAACGTTAAATTCTTTATTCGATAAATATAAATTCATTATTATATCTTCTATAGATTTAGAGATAAAGAAAAGCATATAAAATAATTTGATGTAAAAAATCTCAGATCAAACTACTACAAGGCAAGAAATTCAAATGTTTGTAATTGACACATAAATGTCACTGTCAAAAATATTTGTATGCCTCTGTCAAAAATATTTGTACATTATTATGAAGATTATGAAAATAAAAAATTCAACAACGCAAAAGAATATACGTAAAAAAGAATATAAAAGGAATTTGCGGCAAAAAATGACGAATATAAAGAAAAAGAAAAGGAAAGTAGAAAAAGAAAATTTCAGGATATTGAATATAAAGAAAATGTATGTATTGTACATAATTTATATTAAAATAATTATTTTGTAGTCAGACATGAATATGTGTATTTAAAAATATTTTTCGTTTTAGGCGTACAACCAGGTAAAATATCTGGCGAGAGGTTATGTGTTGGCCACATCAGATTTTTTGTCCTTGCTTGTAGTGCAAAATGAACAGATTTGGGAATATTTCCGAAGAAAGTATAAAAGAAAATATTATAAATAGTGTGCCTATAAACACAAAAAACAATAAATCATGTATCTGGCGCCAATTTATGACATTTTGTGAAAGCCGAAATTATGTATTAGAACGAGGTACAACGGTATGTAAAATATCAAATATTTTGCTAGATTGGGCTTACAATATGCGAAAGATTAATGGAGAAAATTATAAAGAATATGTAGCGAAGACAATGTGGAATTCAACGGCCAAAATGCTACAGGAGAAATATTTTCAGGAATTCAACATAAAATTTGATCCCTTTACGGATATTATTTTTAAATAAGCACGCGATGCTAGAAACGCTAAAAGAAAAGAACTCCAAAGTATTCCTGAGAAAAGAAAGATTAGTTCGACAGCTGTAAATAAAGCACAAATAATCAAAATGGCTAAACTTTGGGATGAAAATGAACCTGAAGGTTTGCAAAAAAAGTTTTTTCATATAGCTTCTTATGAGCTGGCTTGGAGAGGAGGAGAAGCTGCTAGTTGCATGGTGTATTATTTTAAAGAAGAAAAAGCAATTGATGGAATGTTTACGGATAGAATAGAATACAACCCAATATTTTCGAAAACTGCACAAGGAGGTGCAAATAAATTGACAGATAGTAAGTGGCTAACAAAAAATAATGAAGATGACACAATCTGCCCAGTAAGATTGTTTAGATTACTTATAAATAAACGATCCAAAAATATAACATCAGAACGACTATTTTAGACTCCTAATCCATTTTGGAAATATAAAAATTCGAAAGGCTGGTACAAAAACGTACCATTGGGAGTAAATTTATTATCTAAGTGGACTAAAAATGCGGCTAATAAAATAGGAATTGATATTCAGAATAATAAGATAACGAATCATTCAAATCGCGCCAGCACAGTGTCTTCGTTAGCAAAAGCAGGAGTAAGCGATCAACAAATTATTAAAATAACAGGTCATTCCAATTCCACTTCAATAAAACCTTATCTTCAATTGGACTGTGCACATCATGAAAATTTAATTACAAATCTAAGAACAAATAATATTTCTAAATCTTCTACTGTGACTAATGAAGTAACAAATCTTCGTGAAGAAAACATGTCAAATAAAATGATATATAATAATTGTACTTTCACTAATTGCACGTTTAAATAAACTTTTTCATAAATAAAATGTCGTTAAATTATCTCGCTGAATTACACTCTAGCATTTTATTTTCTCCGGATAAATTTCTGTTTGACAACTCAACCTTGTAACCTGACAGCAATTTGACTCGAAAACTGTTTAAAAAATAAAATCACTCCACCTACGGTGTCGTGATTTTATTAAAACAGTTTTCTTGTCAAATTGCTAGGTAACAAGGTTTCGTGACCAACAGAAATTTATCCGGCAAAATAAAAAGCTCTTGTGTAATTACAGTTGATAATTTTCAAAATAAGTATTAACAATAATCACTAAATTGATATAAAATTTTTAATCGGTAAAAAAACAATGTGTTCAACACTAAACACAGATTTACAGCTTCGACAGCATTCATTGCCTTAGCTATGCTATGTTCTCGACAAAATTCATTATTGTTAGAGTGTTCAATTGGTGATTTTTTACAGATATACACCTTCAATCAACATCCGAAACCTTAATATTATATGCACACGTATATATAAATATATTTTATATTGATTTTAATTATTATTATTATTATTATTATTTATTCATTAATTTAGTTTTTCTAATATAACATTCTCTATAAAATAGAAAAATTATTTAGAGTTGTCAAGACAAGTCAAAAATATATTTCATAAAATACTAAATACTAATTTTTATTTATACTAGGTTTAAAGTTACTCTTCTCCCAGTAAAAATACAAGTAGTCAATTATCGTAATTTAGAGGCTATATTCATAACAGTGTAAAATTATTTATTCGAAATTATTTATTTGAACATGGTGTTTAATTTGTGGTTTTATTTTAGAAACTGCTACGCATTTTAGGCGATCAATCAATACCAGGAATACAATCAATAATTCCTGCTAGGGTATCGACTTTATGGTTGATGTTTCTGTGGCTATTGCTTGTTCTCATAATTACGAATTCCTACAAAAGTAAACTAACATCATTCTTGGTTATGTCTAGATCGGAAGAATTTAGTAACATTGATGACCTAGTTGAAAGGAACTTTAAATATTACGTAAGATGTAAGAAAGTTTGAAAATATTAAAAAATAAAACAATGCTAAATTTTTGTAGTTAAGCAACGAAGATTCATATATTATACAGGAATTTTTAAACAGTACCGATGATCCAAAATATGCAATAACTTTAAAGAATTCTAGAAATGATACAGATTTTTGTGAATCTGTTTTGCGAACTTCTGACTACAGAGTTGCTGTTATAGATGAAGAAACGAATCTACAATATGGGGTAAATGTATAAAAAATATAATTTCCTGTCTTAGTATTTAGTACGTTGTCATGAAGCTGAAAAACTACTTCTTCATGTTATTCATTTCATCAATGTTATTTAATTGAGATGTATTTTGGTATAGACACTGATTATATACATCAGTTTTTCCCAAACATTTTTTTTGCGACCCCTTTCAAACTTCAAATATTCTGTACGCTCCCCTACACACTTTTTTATGTATTTTATTGTAATTTTTCTATATTTGCTAGCTATTTAAGTCTATTCGCGTCCAACTCCTCCCCTCCCTGTCATGTACTGATTCCAATTTGCGAATTATAAAAACTATATATCTTGTGAAGAACTTTGTTTAGGTTATACTAAAATTTTATTATTCTTAATTTGATTTGATGTTTGACATTTCAGATAGCACTATCAATATCAACCTTTCAATACAAAATGTCGCGTATTGAAATACAAGCTTTTGAAACGCAATTGTTTTTCATAATGAATTTATTGTAAATGCAAAATATTAAATTTTATGTTATACTATAACGTAAAAAACATTTTTTGAACGATTTATAGAACAAAAAGTGAAACTTTAAAATTCTGTTTTAGTCGTACTTCCTATTACTTTAAAAATTTTCCTTCATACTGAATTCTGAATTTATGCAACATTAAATTGTGTTCACCTCAGCATCTTCATCCAAAATATTTCGAGGAATGTTTTTTTTTATCATTTGTTATAGTGAATAACAACATAAGCGAAACCAGAAAATTTCAAATTCTGTATGGCTTTTTTTTATAATTTATAGGCAAGCTAGTGTTGGTACGAGTTGCTTAATACTGCTACGAATTGCGGGATATTTCTCTTAATAATTTAACAAGATTAGAAGCCAGTATAAAATAAAATTATGTATTTACATGAGACGAAAAGTGTACTTTAGGTACTTGCAGTAAACAACTTCAAAAGTATCCTTATACCAAGTTTCAAAATTTTAGTGCACTTATTATCAGAGTTATTAGTAATAGTCAATAGGGGTTTCCACTATTTTTTTATTTTTTTATATGTTATTCCTAATGAAAACTTATATCTATTAGAATAAATAAAACATTTTTATTATAACAGGTTTTCTGTAAAAAAAATATTGAAAACAGTATTTTTTGCAACTCGTTTGAACAGCTTTTTTTACCGCCCCGGCAGCGCGTAAAAGGCCGGCTAATGTAGCCAATGCTTAACAGATGGTGCATGATGGTGGCTCTAGAGTCAGTAGTGGCGTCACATGTCAATTGATGGTGTACTAACACTCTCCTATTACAGTTTTCTTGAACTGTTGGAGATTTACTAAATACCTTACAAATATTTAATCCACGAAATACAATAATCTATAAAATACGTATACCTTAGAAAATACTTTATCAATATAACGTACGGCAAACAATAATAATTGTATTGTATTCACAATTTTAACTAGTTTAGAATATCTACTAACCTTCAATATTTTTTAAATATAATGTTCTAATTTGAATGTGCTGCCATCTATTATCACATAGTAAGATATTGAATGTATTCGATCTATATGTAGGTAAAATCAAATACTGTAAACACCCCCAACACACACATACATTGACAGATGACATAGAAACTGTAAAATCGAGAGCCGGCATGTGACGTCATTGGCTGGCAGCGTTTCAAACGTAGTATAATCTTTTCGTTCATTTAAAAAAAAATGAAAAGCTATTTAACCATTTAATTAGTGTTTTCAGAAATGTTTTATGTTATACTTTAGTGTAATAGTATTATTTTTCACTATTTTGATTACGGTGGAAACCCCCATTGAAAACTGAGCAAAAGTATATCTCCCTCTCTCTCTCCAAGTGTAATCAGCCATAGTTATGTATAGTTAAGTATCCGAAATTCTACAAAAAAATAAATTTCATCCCTACCACATAATTACCCAAGACTTACACGAGGATGTTTTGATAACAAACTACTTGAAAATGTTCGTACACACCACATTTAGCGTTTGAATTTCTGCATAACAGGGTCGTGATTTCGAGCATTTATTTTAAGTTGTTTTACCTTATTACATTTGTTATGAAGTTATTTTACTTGGTTACATTTTGTTTAATTTCGCATAACCACCTAGAACATTTCAATAAAAATAGTTCCTGATATTTCTCTATTTTCTTATTTTCCTTGAATTTTTTCAAATACATTAATAAAAACTAATACATCGTTGAAAAGAAAAAGAAAAAATCTGGTGTGGCCAACACAATACCTCCCGCCATTAGCTACCTGAGTCACAAAAAATGCTAATCCTTATTTTTGGATTAGCGAATTTTACTCTAATTTTGGCGTGCCTGTGTGCCTGGTCGCAAATTTGGGGAACTGGGCTCGATCATGACCGACGCCAAATATTTCGAATTTTAAATATCACAAAACTGACCCCTGGGGTGCACTCTCCACGCCAGCCATGAGTGCCCGTGAGATGACGCCTGGTAAACGCCCGCACGGTACAAATGTCATCATCATTACCAAAATCTGCGTACAAAGCAGATTGGCACACCCAGTAATGGGTAATATGCCATGATGATGTATTTATTTATTTATTATTTCTTAAAATATATTCTAATCTAATCCAAGTCAGTACCTTTTTTGATAATAAAATGTAGATTAAATTTTATATACCGGGATAGAATAGAATTCACTAATCCAATAATGAGAATTAGCTTAAACTTTTTTGCGAATCGTTAATTTTTATTAATTTAAATACATACCTATATATTTACTTATGCTGGAAACTGTTTTGATTTCCTTTCCTATTGTTTTATTTACTTTTTTCTTTTTAAAACGTTACTATTATTAATTTGAAATGATCAGTTCATGGACAGTGATATGTACCTGTCAGTTACATACATTTGAATAACTGCGTAAGGAGTTGTTTGTTTAAAGCGTAGGCTCTGGGATTTAAATTATAGATAACTTTATAACTTTATCCATAATATATATATATATATATATATATATATATATATATATATATATATATATATATATATATATATATATATATATATATATATATTATGTACAATACATACATTTTCTTTATATTCAATATCCTGAAATTTTCTTTTTCTACTTTCCTTTTCTTTTTCTTTATATTCGTCATTTTTTCGCAAATTCCTTTTATATTCTTTTTTACGTATATTCTTTTGCGTTGTTGACTTTTTTTATTTCCATAATTTTCATAATGATGTACAAATATTTTTGACAGTGACATTTATGTGTCAATTACAAACATTTGAATTTCTTGCTTTGAAATAGTTTGATCTGAGAATTTTTACATCAAATTATTTTATATGCATTTCTTTATCTCTAAATCTATAGAAGATATAATAATGAATTTATATTTATCGAATATAGAATTTAACGTTCTTTAATATAAGTATTTACATAAATTTTCGATAAATATTTAGATGATTTTTTTCTTGTAACTACTACTTCCGGTTGTCCAATTGTTACCAAAACTTAATCAACTCTTCCCATTATTGTTAGATTGAGGAATAGTTAAAAATGTCTTAAGTCTTATAGTATTTGAGAAATCGTGGATCTAACATCCACACACCCACACACACACGCGCACGCACACGCGCACGCACACGCACACGCACACCCACACACACACATACGGACATCATCGTAAAAATGTTATAATCGGATTCTAGGGACCTAAAAACGTGCTTATTCACTAAAATCTGGATATGCGATTTTTAGCATGAATTCAATACTTCTCTTAGCGAGAGGTAATAATCAATTTGTTATCACAGCCTACCTGATTTGGTTAATTATTCATTATTTTCTCTTACGTTTTTGTATATCTTCAAATAAAATTTCATTTTAAACACATCGTTGAATTAGTAATTTTACGTAGATTCCAAATATATAAAATATATAGGTGTCCCATTTAAAATAACGAAGTTGCATCCTGTATTTTGAGAGCCACTGGTTTTGTAAAATAGAAATTGTTTGCTAATATAACCGATCTCGTAGCTCTTATAGTTCTTGAGATAGCAATAGTAGACAAAATAAAATGAACAGTCTGTATATTTGTTGAAAACACAGGTTAATTGTAAAAAAGTGAATTATAGAATTGTATATTAACTGAAAAACCTTATACATTAATACATTTTAAAACAATAACCCTGCTAATTTTGCACTATTGTACTTTTTAAAAATATATAGTTAATAATAATTTTAAATGCTAAGATCTACTTGTTTGAATTTGTAAGGTTATATATTCTTTTAATGGTCGATTTAAAAGTTTTCATTAGTTTTAAAATCAATTTGAATATAAATTATTCTTTATTTTATAAAATGCATAGAAAAATTATATTAGTACCTAAACTTAAAGACTAAGAAAATGTAATATTAATTGTTTATTATAATAAAGACAATGCAAGTCCAACCAGTATTTTTTAATAATTTAGCATTGTCTACAACCTTTAAACAGAAAATATAATTCATGATATGAAGATATTGAGATACTGAAGTATTGGCAAAATTTCGTTCCATTTTGCCTTAAATCTTCTTATAATGTATTATACAGTCTCTTTTGTTGCCTCTTGGCTAACAAGGATTGCATCCAAATACTTTGTTCTCTAAATTTCTTTTTTCTTTTAATATATCTATTTAGTAACAGAGCCAGCAGTTGCTTCTTGGTAAGTATCAAAGTAAAAACTCAAAGTGAGATCTGTAGTTTGGTGTAAAGTGTTTGTAAAGTCGTCGTAGTTGCGACTATTCAACCACTGGTGGTTGCCAATGTTACCATCGGTAGCGATCACAAAGGGTCTACTGAGCGTCTCGTAAGAAAAAGGCCTAAAATTAGTTTCTGTCTTAGATCGATCGCTACTGCCCGGAGGTCACAAACTCCTCTCTATTCTCCCGTCTTCGTTTGACTCGCAACATTCTCTATCCTACGACCCAAGCGTGGCCTATTATGAAGAACGCACCCTTTCTGCACAGCATCAACATCATCATCTCGCATATTCATGCGGCAGGCCTGCTGTACCACTGGGAAGCTGAGTACGGAAAAATCGCTAGCACTGTGCGTATGAGTAGCAAACAATATTCTGAACCCAAGAAATTAGCAATGAAGAATATTATAGCGCCTGCGATGATTTGGTGTTTCGGAATGACTGTAGCTTTATTGATATTAATGGGTGAGGTAATGTGGAAGTGGTTCAGACAAGAAAATAAAACTAAGTAAGGTGAAACATTAATTATTAATAATATCAGATGATGAAGCAGAATAATATTAGAAACATTTTAACTGTTATAGAAATGGTACTATACTGTCTTAACAATTGTGATAATAACAATAATAATAATGGATTTATTTGTTTGTATATACCTGCCTACTCATACAGTCCGGGGAATAGGGTCCGGGTCATTTCATAAATTTTAATTTCCTCTAAAAACTATATAAAATTATTGTTTAAACATACGATCTCAATAAATAAAAACATCTTTGTAAAAAAGTAAACAAAATCACCTAAAATATTTATATTTGAGAACGCGCTGTGATCGATCTGACGTCATAACTAGGATATCAGATTTCTTCCCATTTAATTTACATTAACTGTCACAGATGACATTGCCTACTTTTTGTTTTTAAGTTATTAAAATTGAAATAGTTGTACTAAAAATGAAAAATAATTATTGCACTATTATAATATGGACAAATACAAACAATAATTGCTCAAATAAATTTAATATTTTCGATGACAAGATAGGTTAACCAACTTGAATGTGTAATTTATTTATTCATGGCAGAAGCAATACATCATAACTTAGTGCTCAATACATAAAATAAAAAAGTTCGTAGGACATGGTTGATCGCGTTTGGAGTGGCCTTTATACTTCATAGGTGAACCTTACCCAATGGGCATCTCAGCTATCAAATGCTTTTCTTGGACTTTAGGTCTTCTGTGGATACTATTGTAGCCACCTTGACCTGTTTAAGAATGAAAAGATTAGGCGGCTAACATTTCAATGTTATTATAGTTTTGTTTTGTAACTATTGATAAGTTTGTTTAGTTTTAGAATATAAAATATTATGTATATTGTTCTTAAATACAAATCTTTACAATTTAATTTAAATAGTATTTTTTACACTGGTGACCCCGACGTGATTGTTGCTGGTACGCCAAACCTAGACATCCAACCGTTTACTAGAGCTTTTGCGACCGATTCATAGGTGCAATCTTTTAGGGGTATTGCTTCTGTATTGCATAGGTTTAAAATTATTTTGCAGATTAATTCTGACTCTGATTTAAATATGCAATTTGTACAATCTATAAAAGTATTAATAGTAGAAATAATTCTTATCAACGTATTAAAGTATTAGAAATAACAATAAAATATAAATGATAATAAATGTAAGTACAATAAAGTACAATAATTGCGATACTTGGTGAAACTGTTTTATTTTCACTTAAAAATATATTAGCATTACCTTCCAAATAAGTAAAAATAATAATATTGATAATAAACTATTCATATTGTTTTATTAGTAGCGTAGCAAAATAATGCATCAATTTCAATGTGACGGTGAAGTGCAGTAGTGCAGAGCTCGAGATGTGATATTCACCATTCGCTTCTGTACGTGGTGGGGAAACCATCGTTGTCATGGCAACCAATGTATCTAGCCTAGCCAGTAAATGCTAGTTGCGCGCGCAACTTTGAAGCGTTTATTCGAAATTTGAATTGCTCTTCATGTCATGCGGGTTGCGGATGTTCAGTTATTATAATTTTTAGTAGATAATTTGTTTATTAAATTGTATTAATGTTTATTTCAAGGTTTATAGTACATAATATGAAAAATTTAATGTGTTAAAAATAATTTTAAAAAATGTTTTGTTTTCTGAAATAACACGTGAAGTTGCTCTTCACCTTCTTCACCCGAATAGCCGCCATTCTTTTCTACTACCTTAACAGACACAAAAAAGATACAGCACCTTCGGAAGAAAACTCTTCGCTATATTCTTAGCAATAAAAAATGTAGACACTACTTAGAAGGAAAATAATTCTTTGTTCTCACTGAGCACAAACCTCTAACTTTAATTTCAAAAATTGTTCACAACAACGACTATTCTCTACGCAAAGCGCGGCAATTAGACTTCATTCTCCAATTTACAAATGACATACGTCACTTCTCTGGCAAAAATAACCCAGTAGCAGATGCTCTCTCAAGATTTTCTATCGAATCGCTATAAAAACACGAACATATTAATTATAGCGAAATAGCGAAAGTACAAATAAACGATAACAAATTAAAAAAAAGACTTAAAAGAAAACAAAAACACAAATTTAATATTTATTGACGTTCCATTACCAAATTCTAACCTAAAATTATGCTGTGACATTTCAACACAAAATTATAGACCTTACATACCTAAAGAATTCCAAAATATAATATTCAACCACTTTCATTCATTCTCACATCCTGGTATTAGAACTACAGTCAAATTAATTTTCTCCAAATTTATATGGAAAAACATGAACAGAGATATAACTACCAAAACTAAACAGTGTTTACAATGCCAACGCGCAAAAGTTATCAAATATACAAAATCCCCTATTTCAAATTTCGACAATTCAAAATTACGGTTCTACTCAATACATATTGACATTGTTAAATTACCATTGTCAGAAGGGCATTCATACATTCTAACTTGCACTGACCGATTCACAAGATGGCCATAAGCAATACCCCTAAAAGATTGTACCTATGAATCGGTCGCAAAGGCTCTGGTAAACGGTTGGATATCTAGGTTTGGCGTACCAGCAACAATCACAACTGACAAAAGTCAACAATTCAACTCATCTCTGTTCCAAAATCTACTAAAATTATTAGGAACACATCATATCTAAGCTACAGCTTACCACCCTCAGTCAAACGGAGTCATAGAACGATTCCACAGACACAGACAATTAAAATCCTCTTTAAAAACCTTCACCGACCCATCACAATGGTTCAACTTCCTTTCACTGGTTTTGTTGGGAATCCGAACTGCAATTAAAGAAAAATTAATTGCAGTTCAGCTGAACTGGTATACGGAACCAACCTCAAACTATCAGGAGAATTCATTCCTAAAACCAATACAGACATTTTACAACATACAAATATACAACAATACTTAAATCCGCAATCCAAAAACTACAACCTATCATTTCACGTAACCAAACGTCAGCACCTACTCACATTCCATCCGATTTATTTAGAACTTCCCATGTTTTCGTTAAAAACAACACAATCAGACCGATTCTGAAACAACGGTCCATTCAAAGTAATAAAATGCCACAGTAAATTTTTCGAAATACTCAAAAACGATAGTTTAGAAACGGTATCGATTGATCGTTTAAAACAATCTTATATTCAACAAACTAACCCTACCCCTGGAGTTTGACAAACTTCTGCCATCGCTGTCGTTTGTTCCATTAGTGGTCTACTCTTTCCTTATACTTAAAGGAGAGAGCATTGTAGCCACCTTGACCTGTTTAAGAATGAAAAGAGTAGGCGGCTAACATTTCAATGTTGTTATAGTTTTGTTTTGTAACTATAGATAAGTTTGTTGAGTTTTGAAAACTGAAATATTACGTCTAAATCTTGTTCTTATATATAAATCTTTACAATTTAATTTAAACAGTATTTTTACACTATCTCCGTATCTCCGTAGGCCTTTTGTATACACAAGACGTCGCAATTGGGTTTTGGTAAAGATCTTATGACAATTCCTCTTTACACGTGGATATACCTCAATGTTAATGGAGAAAATAGACAATGATGGTCGTGTACCTTTTTGGTGTGAATATTTGGTTCACAAGCTTTGTTTATCTAATAAAACATTTTTAAATGTATGTGTATTTAATTTTTATTGTAATTAAGACACGCTTAAAGTGTATTTACTTAAAATTTTGTGTTTTTTTACCTGAAGTCAGTTGCAAAGTAATAGCAAAATGAACTCAGAACTGTTAAATACAGATAAAAGAGACTAATTTTTTATTGTATGCCAAATGATAGTTTTAAAATATTGAAGAAATTTCCTTTGTTGGACTTTTGATTCATTGTTGTAATCAATATTCTTGAACTGTAAATATCATTTATTGTAATCAGTATAAGAATATTACAAGTATTGTTTACAATATAATAAAGCCAGAAACTATATAATAAATATTTATACCTATTTTACATTGTATGTAATTTTCGCAATAAAATTTTACTTTCATTGTTAGGACTGCGTTGCGCGCGGTTGAAATGTTCTCCCACCAATGTGTCCGTTCTGCAGAAATTCAGATATTTCCACGCCGCCCAATCCCACTCGGTCGCTATCGAACTCCCATACTCCCACGTGGTCGAAGTGTTTTCACACCACTTTGTCTGTTCTACAGAAATTCTAATATTTCCACTCCGCCGAATCACACCCGGTTGAAATGTTACAGGATACAAATACAACGTTGTAGAAATTCTCGCATTGCTCTGTTTATAGATCGTATTGCATTCAGACAATCTATGCCAGTGAAAAGTAAAAAGAAATTTAATAGTTATTTATGTATTTCAATTATGACTTTTATAAACATCTTCCTGACAATTGGATCCATTACTTAGTAAACTTGTCTAATAATATTTTAGTAAAGGAAGATGTTCCAGATAACTGGTCTGATAAAGAAATGCGTTTAATTTTTTAAAAAAGGAGATAAACAAAATCCTGACAATTATAGAGGAATTGCTCTCATTAATAACATTTGTAAGATTTTATCGCAAATTATATACAATAGACTGCAGTTTTGGTCCGAATTTCATAAAATTATGAGGGAAAATCAACACGGTTTTAGAAAGGATAGAGGCAGTGCCGGATTAGCCATGTAGCAGGAGGCAGCAAATGCTACGGGCCCCGCGCCTGTGCCCAAAAAGTCTACAAATCAAAAAATTATAAGCCACCCACTAAGCCACACGCCTAGTAGCTATTCTCAAAGTGAGCGCAGGCCATACTGTAATAGTATAGGTACATTATTATGCTACAAGTTGGCAACACCACATTACTTACAGGTGGAATCCCCTAATATTGTTTTCGATTCGAGCTGTTTGTATAACTCGACCATGTCGACTCAGTCGTTCGTTCCTACCACATTTACATAAGTTTTTTTTTAAGAGTAAAATTTGTTGTTATTGGATTATTTACGTCGTGTTATAGTGTCTTAGTTTTTACGTGCTTTTGTGTTATGAATTCTGTTTTGCTGATCGCTGTGGACTAGTACAAAATCAGTACAATACCACTTTTTATAATAGTAAAATTCTATATAATATCAAAACAGTGAAAACGACGAGAACGATAAACTCTGAAGTTTTTGGTAAGTAGCTAACTTTTGTGTGCATATACCAACCTACTGTACAAAGTTCAAAAAACAAGACATGTAGGTTTTAGAGCCGAGCATTAATGGGGGCGAAGTGACGCGAAATTGCTTATTTTAATCATCCAGTTTTTTGTTTGGGCATATTGACCGTTAGTATGAACAACTGATTAAGGGCGATTATCGAGCATTTGACTAGCATTGTTTTATCTCTGTCATTCGTTTATGGATGCTTTTAGAGGAAAATACTTCAAATAATAGTTATATAAAAATTAATTGCCCGCATCTTTTATTTGAAGAATTTTTCTCTAAAATAATCTCTAAACAATTGACAGAGATAAAACAATTTGAATTTGATGATCGCAAACTGCAGCGGAGAACGTTCTTTCTCAACATTAAAGAGAATTAAAAATGTGTTAAGGAACACGATGGGACAAGACCGTTTGAATGACCTCACTATTATGAATATAGAAAATGATCTACTTAAAAATATTGATTTGTCGAGTGTAATTTCTAAATTTGCCCACATTAAATCACGAAAAACCTTTTTGTAAATGTTTTGTTTTATTTACATCCTAAATTATGAAATAATTGCGTAGGCTTCCACGGTCTGAGTCATGAGAAATATTCGTTTTCCGGGAATGGACTGTGTCATATTTTGAGTCAGAGCTCAACGTTTCGCTCGCAGTCGTATGGGGCATCTTCAGGAGCAAGGGGGATAGTACTGTCTTAAACACGGTTACCCGACGTGTCAACTACGCTACAGGCCGAGTTTAAGCAACAAGGAGGGAGACTCAGTTTACAAGGTTACCCGACGTGTAAACCACGCTAGAGGCCAAATAAACCAAGTGACGAAAGAAGGCCGAGAAGACAGTTATATACTAATCTAAAGATACGGTAGATGAGCAGAGCTAATGAGGACCAATGGGAATCGAGTTCGTAATGGTAGATTGGGCGTGTCGTGTTCCGAGAATCACCGGTTTCCACATGTGGCTCAAGAAATAGCCATCATCCCGATTGATGTTATTCGGATGTTTCCATATTTCTAAAGTTTCCCTGTATTTACGTCTGCAAAACTCAGGGACAGGAGCTAAAATGCGGGAATTTTCAAATAAGATGTTATGTCCTGTGTTGTGTTGGTGTTCTGCGACCGCAGATGTTAATACCATACCATTACGCAGACAGCGTTTGTGTTCTGACAATCTAGTGTGAACACTCCTTCCTGTTTCACCTATGTATACTGTGCCGCAAGAACAAGGAATACTATAAACACCGGGTGACGACAAGGGTTCGCGTTTATCTTTAGTTTGGGCGAGTATTTCTGAGATACTTTTGTGGAGGTTTAAAAAAGACCTTAATATTGTTTTTATTGAGAATTCTACCTATTTTGTCCGAGAAACCTTTAATGTAAGGGATAGATGCAAATGTTTTGAACGAGGTATCCACAGGTTTTTTGGGTAAAGGGTTTAATTGTCTATGAATTACATTGTTGATTAATTTTACGTCATAGATGTTCTGGATTAAACTATGTCTGATGTGATCAAGTTCCTGCTGTAGGAAATCAGGTTCAGAGATTTTGATGGCACGATGTACGAGAGCGTTGACTACTGAGAGTTTCTGCGAGGGATGGTGGTGAGAATTAAAATTGAGATACCTATCAGTGTGGGTGGGTTTTCTATAAACAGCGTGCCCTAACTGTCCGTTGGGTTTACGATTAACCAGAACATCAAGGAAGGGGAGAGTTCTGTTATTTTCTACCTCCATGGTGAATTGAATGTCCGGGTGTATGCTGTTTAAGTGTTCGTGGAACAAAGTGAGTTTTTCCGGACCATGTGGCCAAATGACAAACGTGTCATCTACATAGCGAAACCATACCTTAGGTTTGAATGTAGATGATTCTAGTGCCTTTGTTTCAAAGTGTTCCGTAAATATACTGGCAACCACGGGGGACAGGGGAGAGCCCATTGCTGCACCTGAGACCTGTTTGTAAAATTGTTTATTAAAAGTGAAATAGGTTGATGTCAAGCATTTTTCAATAAGAGTTACTAGATTAGACGAGTTTCCGTTATTTTCCAATAATTTAGCGATAATAGTGATTGACTGATCAATCGGGACTTTAGTGAACAGTGATGTGACGTCAAAACTAACAAGTATGTCGTCGGGTTCTGTAGTGATATTATTGATTTTTTGTACAAAATATTCTGAGTTTAGAATAAATGACTCAGAATTTCCTGTAAAAGGTTTTAAAATATCCGACAAATATTTAGACAGTTTATAAGTAGGAGAGTCGATGGTGCTGACAATAGGTCTGAGTGGGTAATCCTGTTTGTGAATTTTTGGTAAACCGTAAAGACGTGGAGGTTTGGAGGATTTAGGTACAATACGTTTTTGAATGTCTTCAGGAATGTCTGAATTTTTAATAAGGGCGGTGATTTCACGTTCAATTTTAGCTGTGGGGTCACGTTTAAGTGGAGAATATGATTGTTCCTGTAGAAGGGCCAGAACCTTCTCATCGTACTTGTTGCGATCCATAATTACTGTAGCATTACCTTTATCCGCTGCAACAACAATAATATTGGTGTCTGATTTGAGGTTTTTCAGAGCTAACCTTTCATCTCTACTAATATTAGATGGTGGTGGTTTGAAGTTTTTGTTGCATTTCACAACTTCCATACGTACAGTGTCGCTAGCTTCTTTAGGTAATTTCCTAACGGAGGATTCGATAGAGCTGACTATTTCTTCAACAGGAATTTTTGTAGGAGCGAGGGAAAAGTTTAACCCTAAATATGACACAGTCCATTCCCGGAAAACGAATATTTCTCATCCTAAATTATAATACGTAATGCAATTCAAGGGCCCCCTGTTCACATTTGCTACGGGCCCCGCGCTGGCTTGATCCGGCACTGGATAGAGGTACCATTCATAATATTTTTTCTCTGACATCCTTGATTAACTTTCAGTTAAGGCTAAAGAAAGGTACCATTTTTATCTCATTTATTGATTTTAAACTGGTGTTTTGATTCTATCAACCATGTAAAACTTTTTGAAAAATGTATCAAACAGGTGTAAGTTCTAAAATTATTAGAACCCTGCAATCCCTTTACATAAAAGCAAAATTTTTTATTAAACTTAAAAATTAATTATCAAACATCCCTATTTCTTTAACTGGGGTGGTGATGCTCCAGGTAGAAATTCTATTCCCACTTTTGTTCGCCCTATTTATTCATGATCTAGAAGACTTTTTCAGGTTAAATAACCATGGAGGCATCAACATAGATGGAAATAACGATGTAATTATTTTAGCCTGTGCGGATGATTTGGCCTTATTAGCAGAATCCCCTGTCTTTTAGACCAATATTCTAATTTATATTCACTTGTGGTTAATACTAGTAAAACAAAATTTTTACAATGTTACCGGGGTCGTGCAAAGAAACTGCAGTATACATTTGTCTTTAAAGGGAAAAAAAATTGAAATTGTTAAAAATTTCACATACTTAGGAGTAACTTTTTCTTTGGCGGGAAAATTCTTAGAAGAATTTGTAAATTCAGGAAAGAAAGCGGTTAAAGCTTCAGCCAAAGTTAATTCAGTACTATCCACAGGTAATTCTCAGGGACGGCATGAAAAAAAAAACTATTAATGGAATCTATAGTTGGTGCCTCTATGTTTATGGATCTGAAATCTGGGCTCTTAGGTACTCTTGAAAAAAATCAAATTACTTTTCTTAAATCTCTCCTAAGATGCTCCAAAACAACACCAAGTTATATGATGAGATTGGAGACTGGGACAACTCATACATTAAACTCATATTATAAAAAGGGCTCTAAACTGGTTAAATATAATCTATCAAATGAACAACGATAGATATCCGCATCAAATTTTTAAAAGGTTACTGGTTTTAGATAAAACTTCAAACATTAAACTAGAATTTAATTGGTTCGCACTTCGCACAATTAAATTCAATTTAAACAAACTAGAAAATCTGCAACACTTTTTTATAGACTGCCCAATCTATAAACCATACCGTGATTATTACCTAGTCCCAGACTTAAACGATGCAAACGAGAACAATAGTAGTTTTTATGCTCTCTTGCAAAATTATTTATCTACTGATAAAATTAACAATGTCATATACTACAATATTAAATGTTTGGCTTTGAGAAGTTTTTCTCTTGATGAATAAGTGTTGATTAAATATTTTTATAGCTTATATTGTTTCTAGCTCATGAAAATATTTTTTGCTCCGTTCTTTTTTTTTCGCCCTACGTTGGAACGTCTTTAACCACGAAGTTATTTGTAAGATTAACCGACTTACCTGTAAGGAAGGTTGATATGATATTATTATACAACGAACTATTTAATGAATGAAGCAGGAAAAGAATTTACCTATACATTTTAAGTAAACATGATAGTTTACTAGTTATTTAATATTATAAAATAATTAAATTTATTTTCAAGTAGACAAGTTAAGTTATCGTTATTGTCAGAATATGCCGAGTGGAAGAAAATAAATTTGGAAATAAAAGCAACATAAGATTTATAATAGACACAATAATACATAATTTTACAACTGACATAAAGAATGAACTGCTTATTCACATAATATAACAGTTAATCTAAAATGGCAGACCAGAAATATCAATAATTTTACTTAAAATGTATAGGTAAATTCTTTTCCTGCTTCATTCATTAAATAGTTTGTTGTATAATAATATACTGTTTTAATTTTTTTTAATATATTATTTTTGACGCGGAACTACCACGAAGCATAGATTGTTAGAAAACAATACGATCGATAAAGAGAGCGGTACGAGAGCGAGGAATTTCTATCGTGTAACATTTCGACCGGGTGCAGGGCCGTAGCAAGGAGCTGTTGGACCCGGGTTCTAAACCCTTATAATTAACAATAAATGAAAATGTTTACATCAGGGACCCGAACCGTAACGAAACCGTAACCGAAAACCGTACCGATATTTGACTTTTAATGAAACCGTAACCGAAACCTATATTTTATTTCTTCAAATATGGAAACCGAAAACCGATAAGAAAAATAAATTCATTCTGTAACCGAAAACATAACCGAACCGAAATAATATCGGTACTAAAACCATAAATTTAAAAATTGGTATTTTTTATTAACCCACATGTTTTTCGTAGAAATACTTTGCATGCCTTCGAGTTCATAAAAAAGTAATTTCTTATTAAAAAAATAATTAAGACATTTTACTCCATTTTTCAATTATCTTTTGCAATTATAATAAAAAAAATTACTCATTTGTTGACATGTTTCATTCAATCATCCATTTAGTTTACGTATTACTAGTGGATTAGAATTATTATTATTATTATTATAACTTAAAATTAAATTATTAATAATTTACGAAACGTAGGTATTTAATTTTTGTTGCAAAATAAACTTAAGAACTTTAATATGAAAACTTTAACTTATAGTTACTTTTTGAACAGCAACTTTTATTTTTAGATCACATCTTAAAATAATAATTTACAAATTATTTTCGAATTTTGAATTCCGAACAAGCCGAATAAATCTATTAGTACTAGTTGTTAGTAAGACGTGGAATTAAAATGTTATTAAATTACCAAATAGGTGCTAAATGTATTTTATGTTGCAAAAAATAAAAACTAAACTAATTTTTCATTTAAATCGAAACCGAAAAGAACCGAAACCGTAACGAAAACGAAATTTATTTGTTTTTTAACTGAAATGAAAACCGATATATTTTCAAAAAAACCGTAACAGATAACCGAAACCGAATTTTTATTAATGTAAAAACCGTTAACCGTAACCGAACCCCAAAATTTTTAGGTTCGAGTCCCTGGTTTACATGTTGATATTATATTTATTTTAAAACATAAAACTTATACAGTAGGATAAAACACATAAATATTACTCGATAAAACAAATCAACAAGTATGTATATTTCCTTTGAAGTGTACAACCACATTAGAACATTTCTTTCCTTGATTTCGAAGTCGCAAATTTTGAAATTAGTTCGTCTAAATTTAGCGAGAGCGCTTTTGTATTTTCAATAGAAAGTATAGCAAGAGATGATAGTCGATTCTGATTCATTGCGTTCCTGAAATAAGTCTTTATTAATTTCAGTTTTGAAAAAGATCGTTCTGCAGAAGCAACTGTCACGGGAATAGTTAAGAAATGAAAACAGAGCGTTATTATATCTGTGAAGCTACTACTGGATGAATAATTGTCAATTAAAATAAATTTTATTAAATCTTTTACCGAATTTATATTCGTAATCTCATTAGAAAAACATGATCGGAAACTAAGTAATTGATGAGATAGCATGCTTTACCAGTGCACCATGTAACCCCATAGCTATACTACCCGCCCGCTCCCTGTATGTCCTAATGTTAGAAAGACTGGTCGTCAGAATTTCTTTCTGAACCTAGGTCTGCGTTTGGTATACATATAAGGCGGTCACAAAATAAAAACTAAGTATCTGTAATATTTTCTATTTAAAATGAATTTTAGTATAAAATGCATATAAATAAAATAGATTATTGATTTTTTTTTATTTTCTTTACATCTGGGAGATTACAGCATTATAAGCTGAGGGTTTACGGACAGGCCCTTAAAGCCTCGGGCCCGGGTTCCGCGGAACCCTGGTAGCTACGGCCCTGATCGGGTGGAATTCGACGGCGTGAAAATATTTGAATTTCTGTAGAACGGACAAAGTGGTGCGGGTACATTTCGACCGAGTGGGATATATATATATATATATATATATATATATATATATATATATATATATATATATATATATATATATATATATATATACCGGGTGGAACATCATACCTGTGTACATAGGCGATTCATATGAGAAAAACAGCTTTTTCGTGCGCATTGCTCCCCAAATTATTTTAGACAAAAATGCTTCAAATAAATGTTGTAGAGCATAAAATTCTGCATCTAAATCAATAAACAGAATTACTTTTACATGCTTTGTAACGACAGAAATTAAATAAGAAAATATTGAAAATTACGTTGAAAATATCAAATAGCCATGGAATTGAAACAAAAATAGAAACAAATAAATGTCTGACGTTTGACAGATAAATAACTAATTTGACGGTAAAATATCAAAATGAATTCAGTTTATTCTAACGAAGAAAGGGTTTTTATAATAAAAACTTTTTATAGTGGAAATTGTTTACGTATAGTTAGAGATTTATTCGCCGTGAAATTTCCAAATAGGCCAATTCCAAGAGCTACAACAATACGCGCGTATGTTCAAAAATTTGAATCCACGGCAAGTGTTGCGGCGGAAAATAGTACAGGTAAATTTAAATTTGAATATTTTTTAAGAGATTTACAAACAAATCATATCTTTATTTATAGGAAATAAAAATAATCGCATTAATTTAGAAAACGAACAAAGAGTTCTAGAATTAATAAATTTTAATCCTAAATTAAGTTCAAGAATAATAGCACAGGAATGTGAGATTGCTCATTCTACTGTATTGCGCATTCTTAAAAAACATAAATACCACCCTTATAAGATGCAATGCCATCAAGACATTTCGCCCATTGATGAAGAAAGTAGGCGAGTTTTTTGTGAAGATATGCAAGAACGAGCAAATCGGGATCGTGATTTTCTTCCATCTATTTGCTTTACCGATGAGTGTACTTTTACATTAAACAATGAACCAAACGTTCAAAATGATAGGCACTGGGCTCTAGAAAATCCAAGATTAAATGTTACCACCAGAGCGCAATATCCTCAAAAAATTAATATTTGGGCAGGCATTTTTAATAGCAATATTATTGGACCATTTGAGATCGTTGGCAACTTAAATTCTGAAACATACTTAGAACTCTTGATTAATGAGATCGGCCCTGCATTAGACAGCGTAGCGCGCGAAAATCAGGAGGTTTGGTTTCAACAATATGGCTGCCCAGCTCATTTCGGAGTAAGTGTTAGAGATTATTTAAACCAAGCATTTCCAAATCGCTGGATTGGTCGTGGTAGAACTTTAAATTGGCCAGCCAGATCTCCTGATTTACCACCTTGCGACTTTTTTTTATGGGGTCATCTTAAATGTAAAATTTATAAGCAGCGCCACCCAAATATTAATTCATTGAGAGAAGCTATCATGGAGGAGAGCGCCTTAATCACAAATAGGCAGCTCGCTAATGTAAGAAATTCATTCTACAATAGACTTGGTTATTGCTTGGCTGAAAACGGAGGATTATTCGAATATTTGTTATAATAATAAATTGTAGTGATTATTTTATTCAGAGAATTACTGTTTGAAATTTGAATTGTAGTAGATAGGTCTTAATGTTTACATGAATTATTTCCAATTTAAAAAGATTTTCAATAAAAATCCTATAAAAAATAAATATTTCATTGAAATGTACAATTGTCGTAATAATAGGTATGGAGATTTTTGTATGAATTTAATTTACCTATTTATTTGTTTCTATTTTTGTTTCAATTCCATGGCTATTTGATATTTTCAACGTAATTTTCAATATTTTCTTATTTAATTTGTGTCGTTACAAAGCATGTAAAAGTAATTCTGTTTATTGATTTAGATGCAGAATTTTATGCTTTACAACATTTATTTGAAGCATTTTTGTCTAAAATAATTTGGGGAGCAATGGGCACGAAAAAACTGTTTTTCTCATATGAATCGCCTATGTACACAGGTATGATGTTCCACCCGGTATATATATACCGGGTGTCTTAGGCCGACCGACACATGGGCGATTAACATGTAAAATTAGTTAATTGTGAATAGTATCTCGCCAGTGCAAGATATTAAGATGAAATTTTGCATGCTTATCCGGGGATACTATTTCTATGGATTTCAATTCAAATCAGTCAATTTACATGTGTAATATTAGAATAAATTAAGAAAAATTGTAGAAGTACCATGAATGTTATTCATATCTTGAAAATAATAGTATCTAAGCAACAGCTCTGATAGAGTAGGGGTAACGTGCGCGCTTCACAATTTAGAGAGTCGGGTTCGAAACCAACCGACAGCAATATTTATTTTTTAATTTTTTCTTTTCAAAATAATTTTAATGTTGTAATTAGTAGGTACGATTTAATATTTTTTAAATAAATAAATCTTGTTACGTACAATGTATCCACTTTATTAAATTAAATATTAATAAAAGATTAAAAACATACTAATAATAAAAATTATTTTGAAAAGAAAAAATTAAAAAATAAATATTGCTGTCGGTTGGTTTCGAACCCGACTCTCTAAATTGTGAAGAGCGCACGTTACCCCTACTCTATCCGAGGGGTTAATCACTTGGGAATTAGTTGTACACTTGAGTAGGAATTAGCATGAATTAGCTAGGAATTAGAGGAATTAATATGGAATTAGAAGAATTAACACGGAATTAGAGGAATCCCCTGGGAATTGAAGGAATTGGTTGGGAATTGAAGGAATTACCCAGGAAATAACTAGAATTTTAGAGGAACTCACTAAAATACTAAATTTATTTTAGTAGAATAAGTTAGACATTTTTAAATTTTTCACATTCTTTAACCCGCTCTTTTTGTAATTTAGTATTTTTATCAAAGGGATTTACTATATATTATGTAAGTAGGAATATGAAATTAATTTCCAAATTTAATACAATAAAACTGAGTGGAGAAAAATGTTTGTCCTGAGGGAATTCTTGAGGCATCCAAACAAATACTTATGAAGATGGTGATGAAATAAATTTTGATGCTAGAGGTAAAAAAATATAAAGAATTTAATTTATCATGAGTGCCATACATATAATAAAAACAAAATATAATATAGAAATTAATGATGTAAAAGGAATAAATAAATAAATAGTATATAATGATGTCCAAATTTTCTAACCATTTCTGTGCCACGGGTGTTACCTCAAAGAAATCTCTATTGCTGCCGGGATACTTCAGCAGAATAATATGTTCTATATAGTCTGGCGGGCAGCACTTCAGTCGTACTGAGGTGATGCTATTTTATTCCACAAAATAGTGAATCAGCGCAAAATAAAGAAAAAATTGTTACACAAAATTCTCGATTTGTGAATTTAAAAATTAAAAATGGTTCGAAAATTATTGTTAAAAAAGTACACTTTGCTGGTTACTTCGCAAAGAGAGTAAAAGAATAAGCACACGCAGACTGTGAAATAAACTCTATTTTGTATTTACTGTATATAACATATACGTACTTCATATTGCGTTTGTTAAAAAATAATAATGTACTTAAGAAATATTACTTATTTGTTTTTCCTTGTTTAATATATTATCTTCAATTTTTTATTACGGGGAATTACTTCTGGAATTAAAAAGAATTGAATAGGAATTAGAGGAATTACCTGGGAATTAGAGGAATTACCTGGGAATTAGAGGAATTATTTGGGAATTAGAGGAATTACCTGGAAATTAGTGGAATTGGTTAGGAATTAGAGGAATTAAAATTGAATTGTACGCTTTTTTCGCAAGTGACCAACCCCTCGACTCTATCAGAGCTGTTGCTTAGATACTATTATTTTTAAGATATGAATAACATTCATGGTACTTCTACAATTTTTCTTAATTTATTCTAATATTACACTTGTAAATTGACTGATTTGAATTGAAATCCATAGAAATAGTATCCCCGGATAAGCATGCAAAATTTCATCTTAATATCTTGCACTGGCGAGATACTATTCACAATTAACTAATTTTACATGTTAATCGCCCATGTGTCGGTCGGCCTAAGACACCCGGTATATCTATATATATATATATATATATATATATATATATATATATATATATATATATATATATATATATATATATATATATATATATATATATATATATATGTACAGGATGGTGACTTGGACGACGCAGCATAGGGGTTCCAATGGTAAAGTCTTAATGTGCAGTTATTTGCTCCCTTAATTATTTTAGAGCAAAATTGTATTTAGGTTTTTGCTACAGACAAAAATACTGCATCCGAATATGCTATTGTTTATAATTTTTCAATTTCCGGAAAAGTAAGAATAGTCGAAAACAATAATACCATTTTTGCAAAAATCGTTGATGCTATGGAACAAATATTTAAACAAAAGCACAAACATCTGTCACTACTTAAACAAATCTTAAATTTTGTTCTCGTCAAACTACATTGTTGTAATCAATAATTATTACATCCTTGTCATCAACTACAATAAAGATGTTTTCATTTTCCTCGTTTTAAACAAAAGCGCAAACATCTGTTATCTGTCACAGATTCTTGGCGTTTAAACTTAATTTAAAAACAAGGATAACACCTTTATTGTAGTGTTGATGACAACAATATTACAGTTGATTACAACAATGTAGTTTAACGAGAACGAAATTTAAGATTTCTTTGAGTAATGACTGATGTTTGCACTTTTGTTCCATGGCATCCATGATTTTTGCAAAAATGTTATTATTGTTTTCAACTATTTTTACGGTTCCGGAAATTGAAAAATTATAGACGTTAGCATATTCGGATACAGTAGTTTTTTCTGAAGTAAAAACCCAAATATAATTTTGCTCTAAAATAATTAGGGTAGCAAATAACTGCACATTAAGATTTTACCATTGAAACTCCTATGCTGCGTCGTTCAAGTCACCACCTTGTATATATATATATATATATATATATATATATATATATATATATATATATATATATATATATATATATATATATATATAACGAAGTATAATATACGAGTGCACAAAAGATTAGAAAAAACGTCACCCATAATGTAACAGACGAGTGAAGAGAGAGATAGATATAGTTAGGCCGCATTTAACATACGATGTATACAACTATAGGAAACCACAAATTATTTTGTGTTGTATTGAGGAGTTGTTGTGTTATAAGTAATATTAGATACTTACATATATTTTTATATGTATTTAAATTAGTATTATTAATTCATATATGAATTTAATGTTTTTTAGTGTCATATCGTTTGTTGTAATCAACAATTTTTTAATTATAACTTGCAACATAACAATGCCAGAAAATTATCCGTTTACCAGGATATTTATTTTACTTTTTTCTACTAAATTCATTGTTGGATTCATTATCTTTTAACCAATATTCCTGAGGTATAATCAAAATATTCTTTGTTTTAATCAACATCTTCACAATTATTTCAATATAACAATGATAAAATAAATATCGATTTGGTAGGATAACAATCCTTTACAAATAAACCCAGTTTGCAAAAATATTTCTATTATTTTTTATACACCGCCTGGAAGTGGCAACATAACAATGCCAGAAAATTATCCGTTTACCAGGATATTTATTTTACTTTTTTCTACTAAATTCATTGTTGGATTCATTATCTTTTAACCAATATTCTTGAGGTATAATCAAAATATTCTTTGTTTTAATCAACATCTTCACAATTATTTCAATATAACAATGATAAAATAAATATCGATTTGGTAGGATAACAATCCTTTACAAATAAACCCAGTTTGCAAAAATATTTCTATTATTTTTTATACACCGCCTGGAAGTGGCGTCCCTCAGGTGCGGGCACAATCCGTTCACTCACACGGAGCGGCCCTGACGACGTTCTATAAATTCGTGATTCATACATACTGAACATAAATGAAATTAAAAATATTTTATTTACCTTAACATCGCCCGATTTCCATTCTTTGAAAATATCCTCTTCATAGAAATGTCTCTTAGGGACTGAAAATAAAGAAACTTTATCGCCACAACTCTTATACCCATTCTTGCAGTTTGTCACAAAATACTTTCTTCACATTTTATAATTTCACGTCGTTGTGTTAGCTGTCAGCCACCGCCGGCCATGTTGGCCCGACTCAATATCTCTCTCTCTCTCTCTCTCTCTCTCTCTCTCTCTCTCTGTACCCTCTCTTTCTTTCTTTAACACGGGGAAAACATTTTTTTACAAATATCATCTGTCCCGCAAGACTATAGTTTTAATATGGTTGGATAGAATATTTAATTTGGCATCGAAGAGTATCTAAATACTCCTAATTTAATGGCTTATTACTGAAATATTTGCAAAAGTATAATGCAGTTTGACAGTTTACTTATAATTAATTAAATCATAGAAACGTATTCTGTAGCTGAATTGGTTAGATCGGGGCATCGTAATAATTATTTCTCCAACACTACTATGGTATTCATACATTCTATAACTGAAAACTCTTACAGAATGAGGACATTCTGTCATACTGTTACAGAATAATATTTCGTAGTAGACAGTCACAGACCACTAGTTTTTCAATTCACCAATTTAAAATACATGGGAAACGCAATTGTTTTCAAAATCAAGTCGGCTTAGCTTGGCGCTTTGTTTCTTCTATTTTGTCACCTCAACTACCTAAACTGTCAAATTATAAACTAAATGATTACAAAATATTATACGCCTTGTTTTACGCATTTTGAAGCTTTTACATGGTAAGTTAAATAAAAATTATTGAATAACATACCAATAATATTTTATTATTTTTTGCAAAAATGTCAAGTGATGAGCAAAATATATTTTTTAAATAGTGTTAGAGAAAGTATAGTCTTAAACTCGTATGGAATAGTATTTCCGCCACTTGCGAAACCGCAGACCTCGCCTACGGCTCGGCCTACAAACTTTTCGCTCGCGCGGAAATTATTTATTCCATACTAGTTATAAAATATACTATTACGAGTTCAAATCCAGCCCGTCTTATATTTTTTTATAATTTATATTTTGTAAAATGTATTATTAAAAAAATTACAAAATTAAAACATACTGTTTAGCATATCAAGTATTTTATAGAATTCATTATTTTTTTTATTAATTTTAATTTTATGTCACAGATATTATTTTGCGTAAGATTATTTCTATTAAATTTATTATGTTTTGTCTCTAATTAGCTATTTAGGTACGTAACCAATGCTGTTGGATAAGAGCTACATTTAATGAAACTGGTATTCACGTATTTTATTTCAGTGTGAGAACATCGATATTATAGTGATTCAGGTGAGAGAGTTAATCTAGCATGTGTATGATTATGAGTGTGTGTGCGAGCAGTACGGTGTACTGTAGTGGCCGCATCGTGTGAACCCGAGGGTCGCCAACGGTAGCAGCAGGGAAGGCTGTAGTGACCCACATCTGGTGTCGCCAACGGCAGCAGCAGTTAGGGCTGTAGTGATCTGATCTAGTTGGTTAAGAGGAATGTCTCCGGATCACCACCGAAGCGGCAGTGGTTCCGTAGTGGCCGCTCGTGTGAACCCGAGGGTCGCCAGCGTAGCAGCAGGGAAGGTTGTAGTAGTGGATAAATGACTCCAGGTTGTTCTGCATGTTGATAAAGGTTGAAAAGAAAACACGCGTGTTTGGATGCAGAATGTGGATGATTTTTTTTTTTATTTCATTAAAATTGTATTTAAGTGGCGATCGATTTCGGCAAAAACAAAGTCCATCATCAGGCCGACGCTAAAATATAAATACATTATGATGTTAATTTTAATTTTTTACATTTTTTATATGAGGTTAAAGTAAAGCTAAATATAAATTTTAAATTTTGACATGCTATTAATATAAAGATAATAAAGTAAGAGTTAATAATAATAATAATAATAATAATAATAATAATAATAATAATAATAATAATAATAATAATAATAATTTTATTCCCAACAGAAACCATTTACAGGGAAATAATGAGTACAAAAAAATATAGGTAAATAACATTTAACAAATTATAATAAAAGATAAAAAAATTTAGAAAAAAATATCTTCATAAGTGTTGACGGCATTTCGGCACATCACGTGGACCGGTGAGTTGGCCAGGGCATTGGTGTTTGCAGTAGGCAGATGGAAAGACCTGTTTTGTCTGGAAACCAACCTTGGAACATATAAACAAATACACGACAATAACTGAGGGCAATCAATTTTGTTCGCTAGTAGAAATTTTAAAAATTTAGCTGACTGTAGTTCTGCTCTGGTGTTAAGAGATGACATGTCGTGACGCTGCAATAACCTATCATTGTCTATACCGCGTTCGGGATATATTCTATCCTGTTTATATGACAGATATTTCATGAAACGACGATGTATACTGTTAAGTGCAGATGATTGATAATCATATGTAGGGTACCATATTGTAGATGCATAATCGAGTTTACTTTGAACGAATGAAAAATATAAGGTTTTTAGTAATGAAACATCATCGAAAGGTTTAGCCACTCTTATGATAAAGCCGAGAGTTTTACTGGCGGACGAGCAAATATTATTCGTATGCTCAGTAAATTTGAGATTGTGAGAAAATGTCACACCAAGATCTTTCACGGAGGTTTTTTGTGTTAGACTAATATTGTTCATTTTATATTGAAAATATATTGGCATGTGTCTACGAGAGTAAGTAACATAGCAGCATTTGTTGACATTTAAAATGAGCTTGTTATTTAGGCACCAAGTGGTCATATAATCTAGATTTCTTTGTAAGGCCAAGGTATCGTCTGCTGTATTGATGCTAGAAAAAATTTTGACATCATCTGCATAGGCAAGCACGGGACATGTAAATGACTGTAATAAATCATTTATAAATAAGATAAACAATAATGGACCTAAATTCGAGCCTTGAGGCACACCAGACGTCGAGATAAAATGCTGTGACGAGTACCCATTATACGAGACGAAGCAAATTCTGTCTGTGAGGTAAGAATGTATTAGTTCTACTAAGTTTGATGCAGCTCCATAAGTACTAAGTTTTTCTAGTAGCAGGCCATGGTCAATACAGTCAAATGCACGAGAGAAATCTGTATTATACTGTATCAATTTGTCCCCGCTGATCTAGTTCCTCTGAGACGAATTGGGTGAAACAAGCAAGGTTAGTTGTAGTTGACCGGCCTTTGACAAATCCATGTTGATGAAAAGAGACTAAGGACTTTGTGTAAAAATATATTGCGTTATATATAACTTTTTCGAAAATTTTCGCAAAAGTGTTTATCACCGAGATTGGTCTGTAGTTGTTAATATATGTTTTATCGTCTTTTTTGAAAACAGGCGTAATTACAGTTCTCTTCCACCGCTCTGGAAAAGTATGGCTAGACATTGACAAATTTATTATAATTGACAACGGTTTGGAGAAAGCATATCTGCAGTCTTTGACAATGAAACACGGAATGCGATCCTCGCCAGCGGAGGTTTTGTTCGGTAATTGCGACATTGTAGATGTTAGGTCATCCTCGCTAATTGTAGATAGGTTGAATGGTAGGTAATTTGACATGTTTTGCGAGTAAGTGTATGATGAACTTGGTGAAAACAGCGTAGAAAAATGTTTTGCAAAAGCTTCAACGATATCTTGCGGGGAGCTATACGACATTGTGTCGTCTTTAAGGATGGGAGGAATTCGAGTAGTGTCCTGTTTGCTGTTCACATATTTCCAGAATTCGGAAGGGTTACTCTTGACAGATGCTTCGACATTAGATAGGTAACATTTATGGGCATAATTAATTTGTTGCTTAGTGATGGTTCTTAGTCTTTTAAATTCATTTAAATAGTATTGACATTTAAATCTTTTCCATTTTAGTCTGTAGTATTCTTTGGTATTTAAATTATATTTAATTTCAGGTGTAAACCACGCAGGAAATTTGGAATTAACACTTTTCTTTGACGGAACAGAATTTTCGATTATTTTATAAACTACATCATAAAATGCTTCTAATGCATCATTGACATTTTTTATATCATTAAGAAAGGACCAATCGTGTATGAACAGATCATTATATAATTGTTGAAAATTAGCCTTTCGAAAATTATAGCGTATATTATTATTGGTTGAAAATTTTTACACATTCGAATGGGATACATTGATGTCAAAAACTAATGATGGATGGTATACATCTTCCTTTACTAAAGAAAAGCATGCTTGATGTACATTAATTGACTCAGTAATATTAGATAAAACTAAATCCAACATTTTTCCATACATATTTGGAGTATTGTTGAGATTTTTAAGACCTAAAAAGCTACAAAAATACTCAAGACAAGAAATTTTTCGTGAATTGGTAAATTTGTCTGCGTAATCAGGAACGTTGAAGTCGCCTACAAATATTACATATTCAGCCCCAGATAAGAGTTCTTCAAGGGATTCAAAAAAAGATTCGAAGTTTGCAGTATTAGTGTCAGGTGGGATGTAAATAGCACATAAAATGAATTTGTAATGACCTGAGTAACACTTGCAAGCTATAAAATCAATGAGTGGACAAATGTCTTTTAGAGATGTTGTATTAAGAACTTCAAACTTAATAACATTAGAGAAAGCAATAAGAATACCGCCCCCTTTGGACTTACTTACTTAAGCTTAATTAACAATTATATAGCAGATGTATATGTGAAAAAATATTTGAAAAAATATATAAATATATGGTTGTAGTGACCCACATCTGGTGTCGCCAACGGCAGCAGCAGTTAGGGCTGTAGTGATCTGATCCAGTTGGTTAAGAGGAATGTCTCCGGATCACCACCGAAGCGGCAGTGGTTCCGTAGTGGCCGCTCGTGTGAACCTGAGGGTCGCCAGCGTAGCAGCAGGGAAGGCTGTAGTGACCCACATCTGTGGTCGCCAGCGTAGCAGCAGTTAGGGCTGTAGTGATCTGATCCAGTTGGTTAAGAGGATTGTCTCCGGATCACCACCGAAGCGGCAGAGGTTCCGTAGTAACTAGCGGTACTGCCCGTAGTTGCCAACATGTGTGTACGGTGTGTGAATGCCTGAACCTTTTGTAAATGATTGCCTCCTCACTGAGTATTTCTCATGTGTTAATTCTTTTACAGAAATAATCACGGCGTGAAGGAGGATTCCGCGTGACCGGGTTCGGCCAAGCGACGGTCATCTAGATTTGTTATTATTTTTGTATTAATACTGTATATACCGGTTTGGGTGATAAATGTGTTTTAATATTCTAATTTTTAGCGCTAACATTTAATCGTCATTTATAACATTTATAATGTGCTTTATGTACAATATTTTTTTTATTTCTTGTAGATTTATTCTATAAAATACTTGATTTACCAAACAATTTAGATTTTAATTTTATAATTTATTTAATAATACATTTCGAAAAATAATATATATATATATATATATATATATATATATATATATATATATATATATATATATATATATATATATATATATATATATATATATACAGGGTGATTCATCGGTCTGTCCTCTCTTTATAACTCTTTTATTTTAAGTCAGATAGAAAAACTCTTCAAATATAATTTATATGATATATTATTGTCTATCTACGTACCATATGCATTTGTATACAGGGTTCTCCGTTTAAGCGCAACAATATGTAACTTTATATTTCTTAATGGAACATCCTATATTTATTTATATATTTTGATAGTAAATTAGATTCCCTTTAAAAAAGTATTAAGTAATAATGGGTCTAAAATTATAAATTAAGAAGTTATTTACGTTCATAAAAAATAGTAGTTCAGAGTGGAAAAAACCATAATGTAATATAAAATTTTGATTTTTTTTTATTAATACTTATTTTAAACATTACACTAATTCCAAAGATGCTTTTAAAATTTAGTGACAGACTAAATAATGCAAAATTATAATAAATGCTCGAAAACTTGTCCTTCAACTTCAATAGATTTTTCTATTATAAATATTATATTAACCATCTCATCTTTACTAAAATTTGTATTATTCATTTTCTCATCAACATCAACAATGATAAACTAAGAGTATTTGGACAACTTGTTTGTTTAAATTCGAAATAATTGATCAAATTATCCATAGCTTACTTTGTTAATAACATAATAGAAACATATTCAACGAATAAAGGTAAATAACTTCTTAATTTATAATTTTAGACTCCTTATTACTTAATACTTTTTTAAAAGGAATCTAATTTACTATCAAAATAAATAAATAAATATAGGCTGTTCCATTAATAAATATAAAATTACATATTGTTGCGCTTAAATGGAGCACCCTGTATACAAACGGATATGGTACGTAGATAGATAATACTATATCATATAAATAATATTTGAAGAGTTTTTCTATCTGACTTAAAATAAAAGAGTTATAAAGAGAGGACAGACCGATGAATCACCCTGTATATATATAAGGCGGGTAGGATTTGAACTTATAAATAATTATTACGGTGCCGCAATCTAATCAATTCAGCTACGGAATACGTTTCCATAATTACTGTTTAAATAAATTATAAGTAATAACTGTCAAATTGCATTATACTTTTGCAAATATTTCAATAATAAGCCATTAAATTAGGAGTATTTAGATACTCTTCGATGCAATTCCTACTATAGTTTTGCGGGACAGATGATATTTGAAAAAAACTGTTTTCCCATGTTAAACGCCTATGTCACGGTTTTAAGTGTTCACACAATCAGCCCTATTTTCTAAAAAAGTTGTTATAGTGGTTGTTGTATAACAACTAATAAATAACCACTATTTTTAACAATCCACATAACAACTGCGATCATTTCGCTATTTTCTAAGTTATCTTTTAACAACGTGGTTATTCAACTAGGAAAATAGCCACCGTCGTTTGTATTCACTGTGAAGTTGGCCGAATGATACGTCGTAACTTATGCCGCATACTTGCTTTTGACGGGTTTTTGACGTTTGTTTATTGGTTCTAACCTAATTAAGTGTTATTTTGTTTGACATGAGTGAAAAGAAACGTTCGTCAAAAACCGTTAAATCTCATTTTTATATAATGATAGATTATATTGCCGATAACAAAATTATGCTGTAAGGCAAATTAAATAATAAAGAAAGGGGCGAAGTGGAACAAAAATGAAAAGAATTGTGTTCCATATTAAACAGTGAAAAAGGTGTCACAAAAACTGTAGATCAGTGGAAACGAGTAAGTTTACGTAAATCATCCATTTAACAACGAAACTTTAAATGATTTGAAATGAATGTTATTCGTCTGCCTTGTTGTAAATTTGGGTTTAGTTCTACATATAAATTATAGGCCAACTCCCGGCTTAATCTAAAAAAATTCTAAATCGAAATTCAGGAATATTAAATGGATTACTGGCATCTCGTAAAGTGCAATGTAGAACGTTTAAGTTACGCCTGAAGAAAAATATCTATAAAGAGAGACACATATTTATATTAAAATTTATATTGCCTATTTTCCTGAGCGTCATTCGCTACCAAAATTTCTCGTCGTTGCATAAAATTTTCAAAAAATGCCATATTTTCCTTAATTGATTTGTCGTAGGAAAGTCGTTATGAATTAAACTACCAAGAAAATGCAGTGTCTATAATAACAACTAATTATAGCAACTGTCGTTAAGACTTAACAACTGAAAAAGTTAGAAAATAGGGAATATTTCCTTAACAACTGACCATGAAAATAGCAACCGAAAAATAGTTGTTATCCATAACCACTTCGTTAGAAAATAGGGCTGTATATATATATATATATATATATATATATATATATATATATATATATATATATATATATATATATATATATATATATATATATATCCCACTCGGTCGAAATGTACCCGCACCACTTTGTCCGTTCTACAGAAATTCAAATATTTTCACGCCGTCGAATTCCACCCGATCAGGGCCGTAGCTACCAGGGTATATATATATATATATGAAGTGATTATGTTAATTTTGTATTAAATTAAATTAAATTGGACGGCAGCGTTTTGAAGTACATATCAACGATTTTTTATTTATTTATTGTCTTGTTTTTTTTACAATATATATTTTCCTAGTTACAATATCAATATTTTTTTAAATGTAGTGGGCTAATGCACCCACAGTACCCCCCTTCCAGTGAGGTTCGGCTCGGCAAATCGTACTATCTTGCTGGATTTGCTGGTAGATAGACGCGTAGCATCTATGTCGATTGTCGATGAATGCGTGTTCATTAAGTACGTAGGCTGGCTTCAACCTGTCGACAGAGACTGTCACATCACGGCCGTTTATACAAACCGTGTAAGTTTTGTCGCCACGTGATTTCACGGGATATGGTCTGTCATAGGGATGTTGAAGACTATTCTTCATGGTGTCGTGGCGAACGAAAACTTGTTTGGCCGTAGGAAGGTCTTTAAATATAAAGGTCTTCTTTTCGCTGTGTCGACTGGGACTTCTAGGACGCAGCTGTTGAAAGTGATGTCACAGATCTCTTATGAAGTCAGCGGAGTTGGCATCGTCGTTCTTTAACAGCTGCCCGTACTCCCAACAGAACGGTTGGAAGAATTTCGGTCCAACGGTCGTTCTGATGACACCCGATTGCAGCCTTCAGTTGACGGTGGAATCGCTCTACCAAACCATTAGCAGCCGGGTTGGCTGTTATTCGGAGATGAGTCGTACCTGTCAAGTGATTCAAGTGCTTGAAAAGATATGACTCGAACTGTCTGCCTGGATCTGTCGTAACTCGCAGTGGTGTCCCGAAACGACAAATCCAGTTGCTGTAGAAGACTCGTGCGATGGTCTCTGCTTCTTGGTTAGGCAAGGAGATTGCTTCTGGCCATCGTGTATACCTGTCAACACACGTAAGGCAATATTTATAATTTTGTGACGGTGGCATGACAATGATGTTTAGATACACATGCTCACATCTTGCTGTAGGAGGCATGCATGTTCCTATGGAGATAATGACGTGACGAGAAACTTTTGCTCGCTGACAGCTCATACAGACTCGTGCCCATCGCCTGCAGTCGGCTTTTAACGATGGCCAGACATAGCGTTGAGCTATCGGCTTGGCCGTGGCTTTCACACCAGGATGCGACAGAATGCAGCTCTTCTGAATCCAGTAGGCACAAATGGTCTAGCTGCCGAATTTGAAATATCGCAGTAAATCCATGTCTGCGAACCTGGTAGCTGGACTTTCTTCAGCACTAGACTGGATTCTTCTTGAAGATATTTCTGGAGCTCGGGGTCTGTATTTTGAGCGGCAGCTAATGCTTCAAAATCGAGAGTCTCAAGAGATTCTATTCGCGACAGCGCATCGGCGACAACATTGTCAGAAATTAAATATGAAAATGTCGAAAATTACGTTGAAAATATCGACAGCCATGGAATTGAACAAAAAATAAATAAATGCTTGGCGTTTTATCAAATTGTCAGAAACGTCAAATAGTTAACTTACGTTGTGACAGATAAAACGTCAAGCATTTATTTATTTTTTGTTCAATTCCATCGTTGTCGATATTTTCAACGTAATTTTCAACATTTTCATAATTAATTTTTGTCGTTACAAAGCATTTTAAGTAAATCTAATTGATTTAGATGCAGAATTTTATGCCGTAAAACTCTTATTTGACGCATTTTTGCTTAAAATAATTAGGCGAGCAGGAAATTGTAAAAAACTTATTTCCCATGTTAATCTCCTATGTACACCTTTAAGACAATGGAAGGTAATTACGACTGTAATTAGTTATGGAAACTTCATAGTGAGTTTGACAGTCAGTATATTTTAGGATTAAGTGAAGTACACTTTTGTTAATTTGTCAAACTTTCGGTTATATTTTTAACCACCCGCAGGACACTGTAATTCAATAATGAGTACGTATATGAGCATCCTCTTTACGTAACCATATTGTTACGCGACCATAATCACTCATTATGAGTTAAATTAATTAAGTTGTTGGGGTAATTGTAATGTTACGTCTACGGGGAGGTCAAAATCAAAATTATATCAGTTTAAAAGATATCAGTTCTGAATAAACAGTCATACGATACAGACGCATTGTCTTATTCCTCTTCACGAGTGACGCTTTTACGTACAATATGTGTATGAAGTAATTTTGATATTAAATACATTAGTTGAGATTTTTTTTGAAATTCACAACATTTACAAACATGTTTTAATTTTGGAACGTGCACACGCACATGGTACAGTGAAATGATAAAACACAGTAATTAAGTTACATATTAAAAGTTTTTTGTAACAGAAACGTGAACATGATACATAAAACTGCATTATTAGAATATGCAAAGCAGATATCAGTATCCTTTTCTTTTACGTATTTGTGGACAAAAATTTCTGGGCTAAAACTTGCTTTGAAGGTTAACATTGACATTTTTGTGATTGTGTATTGTGTAACCTCATATCAGTCATTAGTCTTTTTTTAACACACGTCTTTTGCAGATATGACAAATTATTATGTTATTACGAAAAAATTTGAATGTCACCCGGCCGATATGCAAATAACAGACTTGGATAATTATAAACCTCGGCTGTGGCCTCGGTTTACAAACTTCAGCCGCGTGCGTTATTTGCTTCTTATCGGCCTAATGACATTAATAACTATAATCGTGTAGTACCTATGTATGTATTAACGGAAACTAACCAAAATCATCAATAATAACAAGGAGCAAAAGAGTGTTATCATTATATCAAAGCTACAAGGACAATATTTTTGTTATGATCAAAAGTTGGTGTCAACTGGAACTAATGGTTAATTCATATTTCAAAGAACATGTCATGATAATAGACTATCACAAATTTCTTTCTTTCAGCTGACATTTCTATTAGATTTATAACAAAACATCGACAATGTACATATATTGTATTGTATATGTTTTATTCATTACTGGAAGTTATAATTGTTTTATTGAAGAAAATACCATTGTAGAAAAAAATGTAATTTTGAATGTTATAACAACATTTAAAGATCACAATATTATATTTCATTATGATAAAACCACTTATTATAAAGTGGATAGTGTTATTTCTTCTACTAATTTAAAACGTTCGGTTCTTACAATGAATTACCGATTACCATTGTTTATACGACCTACTGGATATAAATTCTTACATATTATTATGTTGAAAAACTATACAGATTTTGGGAGATACAGTATATTAAGTATATACTCCATTACATATACAGATGTAATATTCTTCGTTATTGATGAAGATGATATGAGCAATAATACAAAACAATACGGATTTAATTATTGGTCAAGACATCGGATAAATAGATCTGGATCAATGTTTGTATTAAAAACTTGGGATGCAACAATGTATTCAGCATGTTTCTATTGTCGATATGATAGTAATTATTTATACAGAATAGCAACGGATATTTACAACAAAACTAATAAGAAAACAATTTCAAAAACGATGAAAGAAATTTTCAAAAATCAGTTTAATAATTATAACGAATTTACTTTCAATATTGCGTATTCTATATATAAACCATTCTTTTGGGCTGAGTATGTATAAATTCTAGTTTGTCCGTACGGAGTATGGGAAAGTGATTTCACCTGTTTGAATGATAATTATTTTAGATATCATTAATACAAATTTTGATAATAGAATTTTAGCTGATATATTTAGATAAGGTTATCTTAATTACAATTTGTATCGGAAATACATGTGTTACTCAGTAAACAGTTCTGTGCTTAAAACATTAATAATAAACAAAAGATAACTTCATTCAAATTTTAATTTTTCATATCGCGGGTAAGAGAGGTAATGTTTTTGGTCCAAAAATTCGATAGTGAATTTTCCCTGAATAAGCACGTATTGAGATCTCTACAACACGTTTTTACTATTTTACGATGTTGTGTGTGTGTGCGTATGTGTGTGTGTGTATGTGTGTGTGTGTGTGTGTGTGTGTGTGTGTGTGTGTGTGTGTGTGCGCGCGTGTGTGTGTGTGTGTGTGGGTGTGTGTGTGTGTGTGGGTGTGGGTGTGGGTGTGGGTGTGTGTGTGTGTGTGTGTGTGGGTGTGGGTGTGGGTGTGGGTGTGGGTGTGGGTGTGGGTGTGGGTGTGGGTGTGGGTGTGGGTGTGGGTGTGGGTGTGGGTGTGGGTGTAAGTGTGGGTGGGTGTAAGTGTGGGTGTGTGTGTGTGTGCGGGCGTGCGTGCGTGCGTGCGTGCTGGCGTGCGTGCGTGCGTGTGCGTGCGTGTGTGTGTGTGTGTGCGTGTGTGTGTGTGTGTTTGTGTGTCTTATAGAAAACCTCCAATAATTTTCATTTTTCGTATTTAAGCTTTCTAAATTCACATAAAGAGTTGATTAGATTTTAAGTAAAATTGGATAACCGAAAGTAGTACTTTACTTGAAGCTCATAAAAGTTTTTAATAAAAAACTATATTATAATATAATCTAAAAGTTTTCAATTTTAGTATTTAAGACTATCATATCAAGGGAAATAACATATTAGATTTAGCTAAAATTGATTAACCGGAAGTGATACTTTACTTGAAGCTCTGAACAGATTTCGTGAAAAATATATTATGATACAATTCAAATCTTTTCAAATTAGTATTTAAGACTTCTATATTAAGGGGAAGAACTTGGTAGATTTTGGCTAGAATTGATAAACCGGACGTGATACTTTACTTGAAGCTCTGAACATATTTTCGTGAAAAATATATAGATACATTCCATGACTTCTATATCAAGGGTAATAACATATTATATTTTAGCTAAAATTAATAAACCGAAAGTGATACTATACTTGAAGCTCTGAACAGATTGATATGAAAAATATATTACGATATATACCAAAACTTTTAAAATTTAGTATTTCAGACTTTTATATGAAGGGGAATAACATATTAGATTTTGGTTAAAATTCATAAACCGTAAGTGATACTTTACTTTAGGCTTTGAACAGATTTTCTTGAAAAATATATTGATATATCCCAAAATTTTGCAAATTTGGTATTTAAGACTTTTATATTTAGAGGAACAACATATTAGACTTTAGCTAAAAATGATAAACCGCAAGTGATACTTTATTTGTAGCTCTGAACAGTTTTTCGTAAAATGTATATTTAGATAACCCGAAATTTTTCTAATTTGGTATTACTTTTATATTAATGAGAACGACATATTACATTTTTTCTAAAATTGGTAAACCGGAAATAGTACTTTCCTTAAAGCTATAAACAGATTTTAAAATATGACCCCTAACTTCTCAAATTTGGTATTTAAAACTCGTATATAATTTAAAACAACGTCAACCGACAGTGATACTTTACTTAAAGCTCATTGCTATTATAAACATGGAATTGGCGAGAGGTCATGTGCTGGCCACATCAGATTTTTTTACAAATAGCTTCTAAATATAAAATACTATGGGATTTTGGTTTGCCCTTCTTTAGGACACTTCCTTACCTTCTTTCGAACGAAGCTCAATTTGTCACTGTTAGATTAAGTTATGAGATTATGTGTTCAAAGTTATGATTTTTATATAGACGCCATTTTGGAAAGTTACATCATTGAAAAGAGGGTTTTTTTATCGTTCGGGCAATATATAGCTTATTGATGTTCATTTGTTTTAAACAGTAAACATGTAACAATTATTAATTTTATAGCGTTAAAGCATTGATTATGGCAATGAAGCAAATGAAATAATCAATCAGTCCAGGAAATTTACGATTTTACCTGAAAGAAATTACAACAACAAAATCTTTTTACGGAATTCTGCACAGAGAAATGCGCTGATTAATATATTAAAACTTTCCGGAAATCTGAGCAAATTTTACAAGAATAAAAAATTAAAGCTCAACATTTTTTTTTATTTCAAAAAGGATGCTTAAATTTTTACCTAGGATGCACTGTCAAAGAGTTATGTTGAAAATATTTAACCAAAGTAACAAAATTTATTAAAGAAATTTAAATTACTCAAGAAGACAAACAATAATACGTATTTAATACTTGGTCAAACAGGTTTTACTATTTACAACAGTTTAAATTCGTCGTGGCATCGAAAGAAGTAAATTATCAATGATTTTTAAATCATTTTTGTTAACGCTTTTCTACAAATTTTCATCCACTACTCTGATTTTGTAAAAGATAGGAGAACGTGGTTTGAAATTTTGAATTCAATGTACGAAATTTATAAAAAATGTGAGTTTTGAATTCATAACTGTACAGTTAAAAAGAAACTATATTATAATATTGTAATTGACTATTCGCTAAAAAAATATAGCAAACAGGTGAAATTTCTGTCTTATCCGTTACGTCCCAATTGAGAATTAAGCAAATCTATAGTATATTGTTGAATTATAGATTTATATATAAAGAAAATGAAACTTGGGTACATATGACTGGCTCAGAAGCAGCTATACTTGACATTATAGCAGAAAAACTAAACATGACATTTTATTTTGAAGAAGTGAATGACACTTCTTATAACTGGAATAAGCTTATAGAGATGGTTGCAAATGAAACTTATGGCTTTGATTTTGCTTTGGGAGGCATTACTGTCACCGATCAGCGAATGGAGTTTGTAGATTTTACAGAAACGATTCACAAGGAAGCCTACACAGTGCTATATGCCATTCAAGATGATCCATGGATGTCTGGGTTGAATCTAGTATTTCCTTTTGACTTTTATACCTGGTTATCATTGTTTTCAAGTCTTATCCTGGTGTCATTATTGTTTACGCTGACTGCTAAGTACACAAATATGGGAAAAAGTTATTTGAATTTTTCATTTTTCTATTTGGTAAGTTGAAATTAAAGGCCGCGGACAGACCCGTGACTCGAGCGACTTGGAAGTGCTTGGATTTTTTAAAAAACCTCTCTACAGGATTAAATATACATATACAAACATCCATGCCTTAGTGGGATTCGAACCTAGAATCCCTAGCGTACTCATGACTACGAGCCGTAGCTCTAACCATTGAGCCACCGGAGCCGACAAAACTGAATTAGCTGATATGTGCGCGCTTGTTACTTTGACAGCTTTGACAAGAACAACGTTTTGACTAATTTTAATTTTGAACTGCTAAAAAGTTATTATTTTACAATTTCAGGTAGTAAAACACTAAAATTAAAAATTATACCTTTGTAGCACTTCAAAATCAAAATAAGTCAAAACATTGTTCTTGTTAAAGCTGTCAATATGGCAAGCGCGCACACAAGTCAGCTGACTCCAAGCAAGGTAGTTCGAGTCACATGTCTGCTCGCAGCCTATACTACCTAAGTACTTATACCTACATATGTATACAAATATAACCTATAATTAGCTTTTAAATTATACAATATTGAGATTAAGAAATTATTGTAGTCATTTGTTATTCTTGTTTCTGATTATTACTCTGTATTTACGAGTATATTCTTAATATTATACTCATATACCGGGTGTCTACTTGAAATCTGTTACACATGGTGTTAAAAATAAGGTTTAAATATTTAAAAGGCATATAATGTGATCAAAAAGAAGTAAAAAAAAACTCTTAATGTTAATATACAAGCCTAGTCGCACATGTACTGGACCAAACAACCCTTGTGCAGAAAATAGAAAATCAATTTCAGAACTAAAATTTATTTATTCTATAATAGAAATCATTAATAAAAAACAAACAAGTATATTAAACACAATGTAGTTCTAGCAATTAATTAGCAACGTTGACAACATTTAATATTCAGAAAGTTTTTTTTCGAGGCCACTATGGGTATCTCAATATTTTATTAATGGAAAATATTTTTGTGCGCCACTGGATAGACACTAAAACATTGTATATTTTTATGTGAAACATTTTTCTCGATAACTCATACTTTAGAAGTAAATTAAAAAAGAAAAAATAACCAAAATCAGTATTACGTCATTATCTAGTGAGCTATGAATTTTTTATTTTTAAAAAAGTAACTTTTGCTAAAACTACCGTGGATTTAATACACTTACGTGCCCTTCTGGAAACAACCTGTATATGTATATAATAAATTTTAATTCTGTAAAATAACCTTCCGCGCAAAACTCCTTATCCTATATATATATATATATATATATATATATATATATATATATATATATATATACATATATATATATATATATATATATATATATATATATATATATACATATATATATATATATATATATATACATATATATATATATATATATATATATATATATATATATATATATATATATATATATATATGTGTGTGTGTGTGTGTGTGTATGGGTCCGAAAATGAATCGTTACAGAGTTACAGCCCTTTGAAAGCGCATCATACACATTTTTATTAATTCTGGTACTAGTTGCAGTAAAATTTTGAAACTTCGTACGAGGTTACTTTCTTATTTAGATACATGTTTATATATACTTTCTTCTGTTGCTATATCTCAACCAGAGGCATCTCATATGAGGAAGCCTTGAACGTTTTTCATTGTTATATGTTTTTGCCTATTAACATTTTCTTCTTTTTGACTTATATAATACGAGTATATACAATGCAAAAACACTATTGCTAAAACTTTATAAACGCGGTAGTTTTTGAAATATTTTAATTTTTACAAATAATTAAGTGTCTAAAAAACCTAGTAAACCAATTTTGTTCACATTTCAAACATTATGCATTTATTTGTAATTATGTGTCAATTCCATCTATCACGACAAATGAGCAAAACTTATAAAATTTAAACTCGATTTTGCAGGTTACAGAACGTGAAAAAATAGGTAACTAACTGCAACAAAATTTTAAAAAATACATTGTATTTCTCATACTGTGTGTTTGAAAAAGTGGATTCACCGTTTTTCTCACTTATTATTGCAGCTACACATATTGCTTATAGGACATGTTTTAATCAGTGAAATATTTGTGATTGAATTGTGTACAAAGTGTAATTGCAGAACTTCCGGTATAACCGGAAGTGACATCAAATTTGTAGATTTCTCGAGATAATGTAAAAAGTTTAAAAAACCATCAAAATATTATTCACACTGTTCTAATTTATTAAATGCGACCGGTTTCGATTACTTAGTAACCATTATTAAGCGGTGCGACTACAACAAAATATATAATGTTAGAACATCATCATTAATGGTTAAACATTGTAATAAAAGCAGAAAATCATTCTTACAAATTTGTTAATTACAAAATATATTAAATATTGAAAAATATGTATAAACAGATAAATGAAAAAAAAAAACGGAGAATAGAATAGAAATAATTATTAAATAATCAATACATATTACACTACAAAATATTTCATTACAAATTAAGATTACTGTCTAATATGTAAAGGAAATGTATAATAAATTTTTAATAATATACTTACACTGTAAAACTACAGAAGTGGGTCACTACTACGGAAGAAACACACACTTGGGTGTATCCTAACATCATTATAAAATTTGTAAATATTAACGTTATTCATTTGTTAAAAATAATTTACTTGCTCAGTTTTATAAAAGATGGATAAGTAAATTACTAGCGAAGTAAAAATTTACTCTAGAAGTAAGATAGTTTATTCCAGAGATTTTAGTTTTATAAAGCAAGAATAAAAATATTATCAAAATAAATCTACAGAATAAATTACTCCACCGATTTTTGAGGAAGTAAATTTTATTCTATAGAATAAATTTGACACATGTCAACATTAATTAAATTAAATTCATTATAAATTTCGTCCCATGCATTATTTTTACATTTATTTATCTCCAATAAGTTTGCTTTGTCTATTTCTGTGTAATTTTTCCTCGTTCTCTCTTTTTTTGCATTTTACTTGACACTTTATTTTCTATTTAGATTTTTGGACCATGGAACATAGAGAATACAATATTATTAAAACATATATAAAACATATTCCTGCGGCACATTGGATTAGATCTTGAGTTGGAGGTTGACATCGTCGGTAGTGGAAGAAATACCGTCTATTAATGTTTTATCCTGGATTTATAAATATCTCTTAGGCTCCAGTAGTGGAAAGATTAGCCGGTATAAGAAACCGTAGCCCGTAGCCGTCGCCTCTTCATGGAGGCTCTTTTCCCTGTCTCCAGTTAAAAGTGTAGTTGAAAAATGCATAAAAATTAAAATTTTATTACCATTCTGGCGTACAGGTTCTTAATATAGTGAAAAACAATATTAATAGTATAAAATTGTAGCAAATATTAAAATATCTATATGCAAAAATCACAAAATAATGACAAATGTCAAGTCTCTGTCGGTAAATCACTAGCAAAATCACTAGAATAAAATATTTACTCTGTAAATCATTATTTTACTCTGTAACTTGTTTTATAAAACAGATGTTTTTATATGCTCATCGACTAAATTTACTTTCAAAGTAACAACTCAGCAGTTTATTCAATGTCTAATGTTTATAAAACGGGGCATGATGTAATTTAATATGTGAATGGTGAGAGGGTTATAACAGTAATTCTTTTCAAGATATTATGTTGATTAGTTCATTTCTTTTTAATTAATGCCCAGTTTTATAAAAGATAGATAAGTAAATTACTAGCAAAGTAAAATTTACTCTTAAAGTAAAATAGTTTATTTCACAGATTTTCGTTTTATAAAGCAAGAATAAAAATAGTAGCTAAGTAAATCTAGAGTATAAATTACTTCACCGATTTTCGAGGAAGTAAGTTTTATTCTGTAGAGTAAATTTGACACATCAACATTAAGTAATTAAATTAAATTCATTATAAATTTCATCTCTTTCATTATTTTTACATTTATTTAATTATATCCAATATATTTGCTTTGCCTATTTCTGTGTAATTTTTCCCCGTTCTCTCTTTTTTCCATGTTTAGTTGACACCTGGCACTTTATGATACACTTTATTCTCTATTTTGACTTTTGAATTTATTTCTTGTCAGGAACATACAGAATACAATATTGGCCGTATTTATTTGGGACTTTTTAAGTAACCTAGTAGGTTAATTTTGTTTAGTTGGCACGTTTTAAATAACCCAGAACTGTTCCCGAACTGATCTATCTCACCCAGCTATTTTGCTGGGTTGGTGAGTTGAACCCGCTTTCATCTTTGTTTATGTATTGTTATCCCTTTCTAGACGGTCGGTTTCTGCTGATATATGTGGTGGTATAGGTTATTTGTTTACATCACAAATTAAATAAGGTAAATAATTTATTTACTTTTATAACTTAATATCTGCATTAATAATATTACTACTGAAAACAAATATGGATCAGGAACAGTACCTGTGCACTGGTTGTAGTGCTTTTCTATCGCTGCCAGAAGTTGATAATCATATCTGCGGTATATCCGAAATAGATAATTTAATATACCTCAATAAAGAAGAAAACAATCAAATCGTATTTATTTGAATTTACCGCTTTACATTTTCACCAACAGTAAAATAATCAACTGTTTATTTGGTACCAACATGGGTAGGTTTAAGATCAGTTTAGGGTGGTATCCAAAGTTCCCAAACAAATACGGCCATTATTAAAACATTCTGCGGCACATTGCTTGGAATAGATCCTCTTCAGTTGGAGATTAACATGATCGACAGTAGTGATTTTAAGGGATACCGTCTAGTAATATTTTATCCTGGTTTTATCAATCTCTCTTATGCTCCAGTAGTGGAAACATTAGCCGGTATAAGAAACCGTAGCCTGAGTGTACTACGGTATACACACACACACACTCTTCATGGAGGCTCTTTCCCTTGTCCCCAGTTAAAATTATAGTTGCAAATTCATAAAAAATAAAACTTTGTTACCACTCTGGCCTATAGGTTCTTAATATAGGGAAGACAGTATTAAATGTATATAATTATAGAAAATATTAAAATATTTATATGCAAAAATCACAAAATAATGACAGATGTCACGTCTCAGTCGGTAAATCACTAGGATAAAATATTTACTATGCAAGTAGTTATCACAGACCAAAAAACACTTTTACTCTGTTTTATAAAACAGACATTTTTATTTACTCGTCGATTAAATTTACTTTCAAAGTAATAACTCGGTAGTTTATTCGATATTTATAAAACCGGGCATAAATCAAAGTATGATATAAATTTTTTTAAAGTACTTCTTCTTAATTCACTCGTAACATTATTAAGCTCGATTCTGTCAACTTCTTGCATGGCATTGCGTATTCAGTTCTTCATTTCTCTAATATTGTCATAGCTCTCTTATATAATGAATTACAAATCTTATACTTGCTGTCAAATAAGTATGAATTGGAAATTTCTACACTGTTGCCAATTCATATGGGCAGTGTTGAAAATGCTAAGTTATGAAGAAGCGGCGACATCGCAGGGCAAGGGACAGATTGCGGAAAGGAAAAAAGTTGAGCATCAGTTCATACTCATTTGATGGCAAGTATAACTATAAAAATCGAGCGAAAGAAAGTAATTATGTTTAACAAATAAATATCGTTAATATTAATAAATTTGGTATGGTCCGAAAGAAAACAAAAAATGCAATTCAAATTTATAAAAAAAATTATACAGGTTGTATTTAAATTTACAATTTTTACATACTTCAGTCACAAACATTGGACTGATTAAATCAGTCCTATAAGCAATATGTGTATCTGCAATAATAAGCGAGAAGTAAAGGTATCAACTTTTTCAAATACACTATACATAACAGATTTCAAGTAATAGACACCCGGTAGGTAGAGTACGTACGTACTAATTCAATAGGTTGTCATTGAAATATATAACCATTTATTTCTTATCCACTAAACTTCAAATTTACATTTACATAATAACCTAATATATTCATAGCTTTAATTAGATCAAATAAAATTTTATAAAGCAATAATCGACATGTGACATTACTTCTCGTTTGCATTCTAATAATGTGATTGATGTGGGACCAAATTGACGTCAGGCATATGTGATTTAAATATTTGTATGATAAAGAATTACTATTAAGCATTATTGCGACAAATTTTTAGTATTTACAGTACAAAATAAAGTTATTTGATTATGGTTAAATGTTAAATTGAACTACTTAAACATATCATTATTTACTCTTAAAAGAAATAGACATATATTACTTCACAAAATTCATTAATGTTCTTGTGATGAACTGCTGATACCTCTCTCATTATCCTTAATTTCGAATATGGTTAAACTGTCTGTTTTTCGATTCGACGTTGTTAGCAGATAATTTAAGCAGAAAGTAAATTATAGGGCTCAACACACCAAACAAAAGGTAAAAAGCCATGATCATTATTTTATTTTAGGCTATATATCTCCAATTTCTAACATAATAAAATTTATGCTTAAATATGTATAATTTATAACTTGTTTATTTAGTAATTTTATTTTCTAATATACAAATAAATATTTATAAAGTAGATAATTTAATTTGAGTTATTAACACAAATAAAAATATAGATATTTATTTATGTTTAAAATGTATTACTACAGAAAATTTTTATAACTTGTATTACTAATTTTAATGTTACTCTAAAATAATCCTAGTTATTTATCATAGTTGGAACGTAGAAAATCTTTGTTGAATAATTTATAATTTTATTTTAGAAACTGCTGCGCATTTTAAGCGATCAATCAATACCAAGAATACAAACAATAATTCCTGCTAGAGTATCCACTTTATGGTTGATGTTTCTGTGGCTATTGCTTGTTCTAATAATTACTAATTCCTACAAAAGTAAACTAACATCATTCTTGGTTATGTCTAGAACGGAAGAATTTAATAGCATTGATGACCTAGTTGAAAGGAACTTTAAATATTATGTAAGATAAAGAAAAGTTTGAAAATATGAAAAAGTAAAACAAAACATATTTTTTTTTTAGATAAGTAACGAAGATTCATATATTATACAGGAATTTTTAAATAATACAGATGATCCAAAATATGCAATAACTTTAAAGAATTCTAGAAATGATACAGAGTTCTGTGAATCTGTTTTGCGAACTTCTCACTACAGAGTTGCTGTTATAGATGAAGAGACGAATATACAATATGGGGTAACTGTATAAAAAATATAATTTGTTATGCAGGTTGTTAAAAAAAGGGAAAATATTTTAGATGTATACATATTTTGATGTGCTAACTCTCAATCAAAAAGACTTTTTCCAAAATTCGGAAAATAATTATATATATATATATATATATATATATATATATATATATATATATATATATATATAATAATATCCTCAAAATATTTTACCCTTTTTACAACCTAGTTAGTTGATATGAAGCTAAATAATTATTTCAAGATATTCATATTTATTTAATTGGGTTTTATTTATCATGTAGGTACTGATTAATGATAATTTTTTAATAAAAAGTATGTACAGCAGCGTTCTGAATGGGTATTTTTGATCAGTCACGTATTTCAAACTACGTCGTAACTATTTAAAAAACACCTTATCAGGATAAATCCCAATGACAGTGCGGGTTCACATTCACAAACACCCATGCCTTAGTAGGACTCGAACCCAGAACCCCAAGCGCACTCATGACTAAGAGGCTTTTCTCTAAACTATAAACATTGAGCCACCGGAGCCGATGAGAAAACAATGATTACGCAAATAAAAATATAGGAGAAACAGTAATTTATATTTTTCAAAATTCGCATGCAGTATGCAATTTATAAAAATTTGTATTACTCGTATGGCTCTATAATATACAGGCTGATTTTTTTCAAGGTGTAACTAGGATATTTACATGGAAAATCAGTTTTGTGCAAACTGTCGCCCCGTTTATAAAAGTAAAAAGTTTCCCCATCCGAAAATACCAATACGTGAAGATTATCCAATATTTTGGGCCCATAAATTAATTTTAAAATGTATTCATTTTCCTATTAATAGCAATAGGTATGCCAATTTTGAACAAAAAGATAAACAAATGCTTGACATTTCATTTGTCAGAATAGCTTAATGTCTCGTGACAATGTCAATAATTAACCTATATGGTATATGCTATAGACTAACAAAGTATAGGGTACCTTTATGACCAGGGTATGGCCATAGCGTGGCTCACGTTTCGTCCGCCATTGTCGGGCCCTCTCTCATGTGTGTTGTTCTTGCGCAAATTATTATGTATTTTCGTGGCTATTTGTTTTATTTTAATGAAAAACACATTTACATATCATTTTAATATGTATTTAAAGTGTAAGTAATATTTTTATTTTATTTAGATGTGTAGTTTGTTAAGATACCACGATTACTGACAATTTTGAAAACAACTAAAAATTACCAATATTAAGCACAATCATTTAAATTTTTAAAAGGTAAGTTTAGAATATATAATTATTATGTAAATAAGAACCACAAATATTATATTAGATGTTATAATAACAACCCATATTCTATATTCTACATAACCTCTAAATATGTCAATAATAAATGTGTATCTCTTAAATAAATTAATTTTCATAACATTTATAAATTCATAGTGTGATTATTTAATATTCTTTTATAATATATCATATTTCTTACAAATAAATCGGAAAATGAATTCTCAGTATGTTTGACATGAGCCCGACAATGGCGGCGATCTTGGCCCATGGCCATACCCTGGTTATAAAGGTACCCTAACCATGTACGGATCGTCGCGCCACTCGCGGATTATTAAACACTAGTGCTGGGATGGGATGTTTAAATGTGTAAAAATGAGCACGTAAAATGCCGTCATATTTGTTATGTCCCAGAGTACAAATCTAAATATAACTGGGATAATAAGATTCATTTTTACTCCTTCTCTTATTAACTTTGGGACAACGAAAGGCGACAAAAATGGATAGTATCGGTTCGTCGAATGACATAAGTACAGTTCAATTTCATAAAAAATTTGATTACATATTTCTCAACAAATAATATGGTTTTAAAGTTTATATATTTTGTGGTTTTGTCAAATAAAAAATTTAGTTCAATAATTATAACTTAGGAACAAAATATTTTGATTCAAATAGGTTAAGGGACAATCCATGGCTGTGTGTCATTGATAACAATGATGTAAAATAAAATATCTATGAAATATACATGCTGAATATAAAATGTTTAATTGTATAATATTTATGAGATCTACGATAAATTATTAGTAGACAACCTTATACAAAGCGCCGGAAGGAAAACTTTATACTAAACTTGACAAAGTATATGTCAAAGTTCAAGAATTGAATATAAGTAAATGAAATACACAAATTACATATTAACTAAATGCTCTCACAAACCAACGCGAAATATTTTCCAAATTGTCGTCGATTGAAAGTACACAGCGACAAGTAATGACAATCTTACAGTCCTCACAGTGGCGAGAATTTACCGCGTAAACTTATAAGAAAGATATGTCGACGCTTTCATAACCACAGTTCATGATAACAGAATATTTACTATTTCAATTGGTACTTCAAATATATTTTAAACTGACATAATTATATATTCTAAAGTGCAATAAATAAAAGGCCTTCAAGTTCCAATATTCCTTATTTAATTATATTGAGGACGTTTCGAGCTAAATCCGCTCATCATCAGCAACTAACAAATTTTCAAGTTGAGTATTATAAATAAATACGTAAATGTTTATAGTATTGAAGCAGAATTACATTGTTGTACATTATCCAAAATTGTGAAATTACATGTGAATTATATTCAACGTAGTCAGGTGGAGCATGGGCCCCCAACTCAACAATGCAACATGCCGGTGACACGGCCCATTAATGGGTATTGGTATTTTCGGATGGATATTTTTTTTATTTTTGTACTGACATCAAAACCATTGCCGTAAGTTAAAACGGGGGCCAATGGTTTGCAAAAAAATGATTTCCCATGTTAAGTTATACATACCTTAAAAAATCACCCTGTATATACAGAATGTCTCACAACTCGAGCCCCAGACGAAACTGACACTTGCCGACGATAATAGGTTGCCAACAAATAGAAGAAAATAATTTGCGGCTGCTTGCATAACGGAGTTACAAGACTTTTTAATCCACCAATCCCGGAAGGATATCTTGAGGTGTGATGGTATTATTACAAAATGAAACTGTTTGCTAGGTTTTAAAAATACTACTAGTGAGTTACAAAATTTGTTTGACTTACTGTAATTTTGACACTTTAGAGTTGACTTTTCACTGTCAACAAATTTAGGTTAGCGAAGGTGTCATCCTAGATCATCATTTATATCGTACAGTGCAACGTGTTGTAGCAGCTGTGTAAAATGTGTTAAACGAAAATATTATTGTCCACATTCTCCGAAAATTCTAATCATTTCTAAGTAATCAGCGGCTGAATACATGGTAAGAATTTGCCTTTTTATTCACTTTGTCAAATTTAATTTGACACTAGCATTTTTCGAAAACTACAGTCGCCCACACATTTTAAAGAAGATTTGGAAAGATATTACCACCACCAACAACAATACATACCTGAACTCCAAGCCTGTTAACATCAGCTATGTCTTTGCATAATTGGCTTATTATTCCCATATCATGGCCAAAAGACTGTTTGATTTGTATAAAACCCTAGTAACGTAAAATTACGGCAAACACACGTTAAAGGTGTAGGTCTCTGATTGATTAATTTTAAGACGTCTTTTCTCGAATATCTTTTAAACTAGATTTTTTTCTTCGAAATTACACATCCGAGTGCAGTCTCGTGTTTCCTCATTCGCTCTGGGGCGCGAGTTGTGAGACAGCCTGTAGAAAAGGCTGGGCATCATGTCATACCATTTGTGACATATAAACATGAAATATATGTGTTAAATGATCGGAGATACTTTTTGATTAAATTTTGCTCTTGAAACTTTATAAAAATAGTTTCTCTCTTCTTAGATCGATCGCTACTGCCCGGAGGTCACAAATTCCTCTTTATTCTCCCGTCTTCGTTTGACCCGCAGCATTTTATACCCTACGACCCATGCGTGGCCTGTTATGAAGAACGCGCCCTTCCTGAACAGCATCAACCACATCATCTCACAAATCCATGCCGCAGGTCTTCTGTATTACTGGGAAGATGAATACGGAAAAATCGCCAGCACTGTGCATATGAGTAGCAGACAATATTCTGAACCCAGGGAACTAACATTGAAGAATTTTATAGGGCCTGTGATGATTTGGTGTTTCGGAATGTCTGTAGGTTTGGTGATGTTCATAGGTGAAATGTTGTGGGAGCGGTACAAGAATTATTATATAAATGTGTTAAGTAGAGAGAAATATTAATTGTTTGCCAAATTTTGTGTTATAGAAATGTATGTAGAAATAATGTTTTTTTTTTAATGTGTACGTAAAAAGCATGGAAATATTTATATAGTCCGGAGGGCCTGGAGAACAGATGGTTACGCCTGCCTCTCTCAGGCACCAGTTGAATAGGTTATTCGCCATCAGGCCATGAATCTTTAGTGTAGTGTTTTGAAATTTAAGTTTGTAAAATACAATATCCTTGTATTACATTAATATATAGTGTGATTGAAAAAATAGAGAAATAGCTATTTTCTTTATTATTAATTTTAGTTCTATCTGTTGTTTGTTCAATGAATAACACTGTCGATTCTTGTCTGTATATTTATTGCAGTAAATATATGTACATTATAAAGTGAAATTGGTTCTCAATACACTAAAAAAAACTTTTTACAAAATTACAAAATATGCTTCTAAATAAGGCGTGGCTGCTCTAACGTGAAACTTGTTACAATCTCATCTTTCTCTTCTCTAACTGGGTACGTTCGGACGCCGTCTCTTTTCGGTTGTCTTTTTAGGTTGCATTCATTACACTAACCTTGTGCGGAGTTAGCTACAGTAGTAAACAGTTGTGTGCGCTTTAGTCTTTCATTTTTTGTCTTATTTCTTAGTTTTTTTGTGATTACAACTTTATCTTTATAATTTATACGTAAATACTATTTTTTTCCCCCGTTATTTATATATATATATATATATATATATATATATATATATATATATATATATATGTCGCGGGGTAGTATCACTGGCAAACTCTATGTCGACCAACACTGTTTCAGAACCACAGCGATAATATAAACGTGATGATCTCAGCGAGGCGGACATGCACTCACCCTGAGCACCGCTACACACTGATTCCATCCAAGCATTGTAGCCAAGAATGCTTGACGTTTCGATTACGACAATACAATTAAAAGATTATAAGTGATTCATGTAATACTTGATTCATTAAATGATCGTTACGACATGCTTTGATATTACAATCTCCGACACGGCCATTCTGACGTTTCACACGTCCTCGTGTGAACTACCTGAAAACAAAAAATTTATCCACAGTATTTTCGCTCGGCTATCTCTGACCAATAAGTGCTCAAATAGTTACAACTTTGTTCACATTTATATTAAGCTCAAAATTTAGCTATAGTACACTCAATTTTTTAATGGACGCCTTTTTTACAAGACGTCAAACAAAACATAATTCTGTGACAATACATTTCACCAGTAAATACATGACTACCAATATCAGTATTCAAGCATTGTTATAGCTTATCCAACAGCGACAGACCATCATTGCTTAACCAGCAATCGATCGCTATTCCATCTTCGCTTAACCAGCGCAAGAAAACCATACCGTCATTGCTTACCCAGCAATGGAACACCCTTCCGTCATCGCTTAACCAGCTCGGAAAACCACACCGCCATTGCTTACCCAGCAATGGAACACTATTCCGTCATCGCTTAACCAGCTCGGAAAACCACAGCATCATTGCTTACCCAGCAATGGAACACTATTCCGTCATCGCTTAACCAGCTCGAAAAACCACACGACAGAGGCACCTAGTTAGCATGTTACCTTCGGTAGAGGTATCACAGTAGCATACCGAAACACCATGACAGAGGCATCCAGTAGCATGTCATCTTCCATCACGGTTAATAATTCTAAAGAATTTAACGAAAATGTCCAATGTCCAGACCAACGCCTCAATTGCTCCTTAGCCATTTTTGTTATGAAAGTTTGTCGGCTCTTCAAAGTTTTAGTCACCCCTGTGGATTTTCAACGATCCACTCGATTAGCCTAACTAAATTGTGGTCTCAACCTCCAGAAGGTTCATTATTGTACGCATGAACCGCTCTACTTAAAAATTAGAACATGGATTCATGTGTTATGTAAATAATACGTAATACCAAATCGAAATAATTCGGCATGCTTAAGCTTAAAGCTATCAGAATGTTCTAAATTTGTTAAATAATTCAAACAGATAGTTTGTTTTTTCGTTTTCCTAACTGTATTTTGGCTTAGTGTTTTTTAGTTTAATTTTTTTGACAAGTTGGTTTTTGCTCTTATTGGAGGTTAGTAAGTTTTAGTCAGTTGATCTTACACTGTCACAGGTGATGCTGTCTTTTATAATGTTTCTCGTTTGGCCTACAAATCCTCATAGGCATTTTATAAAAAAAATTGTTGTTTATTTAAACTTGTTGTTTATTATTGCTTGATTATACTCTGGAAAATGATTGTTGTTGATTTGTGTCATATATTTTTATTGTAGCACTTGATGAAGGTAAAATAATATACTGAAACGTTTGCAAGAGGAGATGTAGAAACAAATTTTTTATCTTCCTTTATATCCATCATCCGATGAACTTTCTTCAATTAAATTTATCCTTGGATACCATCAAAATATTTTAAAGCAATTTGTTCCAGCGTCCATCACGCTGCACTTAGGCGTCCCAAACATTAAGACAAACAATTGAAAAGCAAGTCCCGTCTTGTCAGACTTCTCTGCTTCCAATGGCTGACAGATTTCTGTTGCTCAATTGTTTTTCAGGTAAAACAGTCGGCTTCGCAACCGTAGCAGGCTCCAGTCCGGGCACCAGCTGTCCTGTGCAACTCCTCTGCGGATGATCTAGCTTGCCACAATTTAAACATTCAACAAATTCACAATTTGACAAAACTGGCATGGTCACCCCGAAAACAGTCACGAGGAGCCTAATCGGCCACAGCCTCATCAAAACCAAAACGCCAAGTTTTATAGCTACGACCATGCTCACCGGAAATTTAATAAAGTCATATAGTATGTTCTGAGAATAGACACAGGGACTATTTCAAACCACTACCATATTTGTACCTAAATTTCAATATTCATGAAAGTTCCATCCGTAACGACTCAGGGTTTTGGAACATGGACATGCAGGAACTTGAATAACTTCATACAAATTATACCATGAACAATTGATAAAAGTTCACTCAGATTTGAACTGTCTGCACAGCGCTATATTATTCACGCTAACACGGTACATCCAATACATTCTCTCACTATCAGTGCTACACATCGCCTCATTCGTAGATCTTGGGCAGGATGCTCGCCCATTCTGGCTTATTATTTCGAGACAGACTGGTACAGACTTCGTCCATAATTACAGCTCTCCCGCCACTGTCAACAATATTTTTCCCAAACAGCATCATCGTACAGTAACTGATCGAATGCATCGATCTCTCACTTCAATCACATTACCCTTAATGTCAACGCAGATACCTGAAACCTGAATATTCAAAAGTCCACATGCAATTTATACATTAACAAAATCATCAAAACAAATCCCGTAGCAGCCTCGGGCACAAGCCGCTGTCCTTCTAGCAAAAACTAGAGATTGCAGGCAGAAACGAACCACTGGCCATACATCACCGTATTTGGACCAATGATCACTCATGCATCGTTTGTATAGCGGCCAAAATGTAACAAAACACAGCACAAGCGTCTTTGTGGAAGCGCAACGATAGTTTTTCTTTGTATCACATACCACAGGCGCTATGAATACCTGTCCAAGTGCAGTAATGGAATTGATTCTGGGGCCAACGTCTTTGCACTCTGCAAGACAAATCACTTCAAGTTTGGAGATCTCGTAGGCTACTCATAATTTCTAAAACAAAAAGCTACACAAGAGAGTTTTTGGTAATCGCCTTCGGTGGACAGTAGTAAGGCCACTCTTCCAAATAGACTATCAGTCTTGGTTTACGGATATTTCTAAACTAGAGTCAGCAGAAACTGTATCGATTTTATTTGGTCCGTGCTGCCAAATAAAAGAATCCATACACAACGGTTTCATTATATCTCAAGCAAGAAATCTGTGTGCTCAATAAACTTAAACAAGCTCTCAAAGGAGACGCAATCTACTTAACGTCAGATAACCAGGCTGCTTTCACTTGTGAATCAAAGCTAAAACGGGTACCGTAGTATAAGTGAGTCTTAGGCACTTCCTGTGGATACTTGAAAAGCCATAATTCATAGCCTGGAGATATTCATTTCACCCTCGACGATAAACGTTAAACTGCTATTAGCTCTCAACAAAAGGGACTTTGAATTATGACAAGTATCTTTACTAGTCATTGTTCTATGAAATACCAAATTTCAGTTCATCAAAACTTTGGAGTGGCTTCCAGACATTCATTCAAAACACGCTACAGCAGATCTTACTGGTCGGGGTGACAAAAGTCACCAGCGCTTAAAGCCCTCAACCTAATAATGATAATAACAATATCATCTATCTACAATTTGTAGCTCAGTAAACTTTATCTGCAGTTAATAAAATATTAATCTTTAGCATAGTTTTCTAACATATTTCCACCTTTAACTATCTCCCCTGAAGATCTCCAGTGAAATTTTCATGTTATAGTTTCTATTTCGGTACACCATGGTTCTGCACCCGCATCGGTCATATCTGGATAAAAAGTAAGTAACGATATATCAGGTGCTTCAAGGTTGCAGTGTACCTACTCAAAGTGTCTGTTAGTTTGTGAAACTTGTACAATGAAAACATTTTACAATCTTTCTTGACATACCGATTACCGAAACGCTTTAAGGAATTTGTATTAGTTCGTTTGTTATTTCACAAATAACTAACTAAATCGCAAACTGGTTGATACTCCCGATCTGTGACTACTTGACCTACATTCAGTTTAATAATATTGTCACGTCGCAGACGATGTAAAGGAGTAGAATCAAGCTACCAAAAATGAAATACTTATTACGTCATACAAGCTCAATGACAAAACATCAATCAAAATATAACAACTGCCAGGAACACCTACTGTAATGAATAATATCTTAAATAATATATATGGAGATCGGTAATCCGGATCATCGGCCATCACAATATCATAAACAACAAACTCAACTTCGTCTCTCGTTTCTCAGCAAGCAACTGACCGAATTGCTTTTATTACAACAGCAACCCAATTGCCACCAACATAGCTCACAACGATATCTTGAGCTTTGTAATAAAATCTCTTACCAGTATTGGAAGACCCCTTAACATAAATTCAGTACTCATTACTCACGGTTCTACTTAACGAGCTCTTGTAATTGCGTCACCACTCTCTGGGTGGGACGCAGACGGAATCCTAGTTACTGGTCAATGCCCTATGATGAAAACCTGTAAAAATTGCTAGACGGCCTTTCCATCTTAATCTGCTTGGCCCTATACTTCACTTTATAATTCACCAACAGAACACAAACCCACATACAATATTGTGGATCGCAGGCGAATCCCACTTCTGATGTCGCGGGGTAGTATCACTGGCAAACTCTATGTCGACCAACATTATTTCAGAACCACAGCGATAATATAAACGTGATGATCTCAGCGAGGCGGACATGCACTCACCCTGAGCACCGCTACACACTGATTCCATCCAAGCATTGTAGCCAAGAATGCTTGACGTTTCGATTACGACAATACAATTAAAAGATTATAAGTGATTCATGTAATACTTGATTCATTAAATGATCGTTACGACATGCTTTGATATTACAATCTCCGACATATATATATATATATATATATATATATATATATATATATATATATATATATATATATATATATATATATATATATTATAAATAAAGTATTAGTTGTCACCGGACATAATAAATACATAATAGTTGTTATATGTTATACCAGGTTAATAATGCTAGATAGTTTCGGAAGATGTTATACAAACTTGAAATATGTAAATTTATCTATAGGTTAGTTGTAGAGATATCCGAATCTTGAAATTGTTAACGTTTTTGGGCATCAAAATATTGGGCAACGGCTATTTACCGAACTATACGGGAATGTAAAGAAAGTATAGTATGTATTAATTTAAAGTGGGCAACCCGAACTTTTGCCCCCAAATCGAATTAGCGGAGTCATTAAAAGTGCTAAAGAGAAAGTCAGAACATCATCTTGCAAATTAAGTCGACAATTTAGAATTTTAAGACGATTGCTAGCAGAACTTTGTAGCATTAAGGGGCCAACATTTTTAGAAAACACAGAGAGAGTATAATCCCCCAAATGATACAGACAAGAATATTTCTGACGATCCTGGAAGTAGATTTGACATCGTCCAGAGACAAATGAGACAAGGTATTAAAAAACTGCGTCGCATTGATGATACTGGTCCCCTATCTGTGTTCCAAAAATCCTTATGGTAACGTTTCAATAAAAAAATTCTTTCTATTTGATAAAGAGGTCTAAACTTTTGTTACATACTTTAATTAAAACTAATATTTTCTTTATAAGCATAAGTAAATCTCCAGAAACGGATCGAAGGTCTAAACACAACGGAACGTAGGTTCCTAAAGAAGATAGAGGAAGGGTTAGTTGCACACTTAACCCTATCAGTTGACCAGGGGTGGGATCCCAAGACTACGCTATGGTAGCGTAGCGACAAATATCACTTCGTTTGCCTAACAATCGTGGAAATTAATAGGGAAAGGAAGGTGAAACATAAGGGCTATTTTCTTGCACGCTATGATAGTGTAGTCTTGGGATCTCACACCTGGCCTCTATTAAAAGCTTCAAAAAAGCTAATTTTAAGATCAGCTATAAATTTTGAAAAATTACCTTGAGGCAAAAAGGAAACAAGCTCAACAAGCATGCACAAAAACGTAAGGTTGCTGCCATCTAAACCACCCAAAGCCATCGGAAACACCGATAAATTCCAAATGGCTAAAGTCAACATACACCAGAGTGCCTATTCTGTCACTTATCACTAAGTTGATGTGATGTTTGATGACGTCAAATACTTTCATTGAAGTGATATGGTAGGTGCGGGAAAACTAGTAATTTGAATGCTTGTATGTTTGTAACATGGATGAAGATAAGTTGGTGTTGGTATTAATTTCAAATATGACATTGACCGTTTATTTTGAAATATGAAATCCATATAACATAATAATGTGGGCTTACTACGGTCCTGACCGGTATGAACGCGCAGTTGTGTGGCGGTCGTCGTCAACCGCCTAGCAACAGAATCCCGTCCGAGTGAAGACGTACGGAGTGCAACAAAGAGAAGAAAAAGTGTAATATTGTTTGAGTTCTTAAAAGCTGTGCATTATTATAAACCTTACTTGTGAATCACCTTAAAACCATCATTATTAGTTTATCTGTAATTGCTGTTTGTGTTATTAAATGATTAAATTGTAACCACGTGTTTACCCATTAATCTTGCAGCCCTACAAAATTGAGAGCTCAACAAAAGATAAAAATTCACAAGATAGTGATAAGTAAAAGTGGTTAAGAAAAGTAAGTATTGTGTAAAAGTATTATTGAGCTGTGTTGTAGACAATTTCGCATTCATCCTTGAGATACGCTGTGTTCGCGGCGGACGTAGAGCACGTGCGGTGCGCGCGACGTTTTGTGAAGGAGCAGATTCTACAGTGTAACTGTGCAGCCAAACTGTCCGAACGACCAGTAGCGACAGCACGCACTTTAGAATTCTATCATAGAAAACAAGCGAATGCGATTTTACTTTAACGAATCTTGGTAGCATGCACTTTAGATTCTATATTCGCTTTTTATTTTGAGAATTTTCGGGTTTTATACTATTAGAATAGACAATATTATGACAGTTGTATATAATAAATATATAATTTGGCTTTGAATTGAATTGTGACAAAATAATGACGTTAGTTTAATACTTTCGCTTCGAGTCGTTCGCTTGCAGACGAATATTTTGAGACGCGCATGCTACCAAATTTTTGCTTCGTGGCAAAAAGCGAAAATAATTTCCTTATTTGATAGAATTCTAACGTGCGTGCTGTCACTACAGGGGCGTATTCAATCCATTTTTACCGTTACGAATTACGACAAGATGAGTATGTTAAGCGACAACAGCAAGATTTTATACAATGTAAACAATATTAAATTAAAAGCAATAAAACTGCTACATTTTAATGCATTTGAAACGGAAGGACAACCACGATTATTGAGAAGACAATTAGGAAAATTCCCAGGATTTAGTTTAACACAAGGCAAGGTTGATTAACATTATGGACAACCTTATGACGGATGATACTGTTACCGTATGCCGTATTTTAGAAATTGACCATGAAGGGTCAAAAGAAGAATTATTATCTAAGGGATGCCCATACCTTTGCAATCTAGGAATATAGACGAACGATGAAGACGAGGGAAACGGAAACCATTATAGATCTGACGAAGATAAAGACGCAAAAGAAGGAGAATCTGGAAACAAAGAATCAAGAAGAGAAGACGGAAGTGAAGACAAAGACACTGCAGACAATAAAGAAGAAGTCGACGAAGACGAAAGAAGTAAAGATCAAGAAGCAAATAAAAAAGAAGACGAAAGAGTTAAGTAGCCGGTAAAGAAGATAAAAAAACGATGAAGAGTAGCACACAGTAGACGAATGAATAAATATTCAAATATGAAGAAGTAAGAAAAATTCAGAAGCATTTCCAATACCATCGCGATGTTGAACATTCACTGAGGTGTTTTAACGGAAAAGACGGATATCTAGTAAATAAATGGATCCAGCAATTTGAAGAAATTACAGAGATTATGATATGGAACAGTTTACAGAAATTAATCTTTGGCAAGAAGTCACTGAAGGGTCTTGCTAAAAAATTTAATACAATCAGAAGGTATCACGACTAGGGGGAAACTGAAAGAAGTACTACAAGAAGAATTTGAAACGAAGACAAGTAGCGCGTCAATCCATAAACTGTCGATGAAGAGACGTAAGGAGAAAAAAGAAACGATCCAAGAATACATGCTAATCAAGAGAGAGATAGCTAGTAGAGCTGCAATAGAAGAAGATACGGTAATTCCATACATTGTGGACGGAATATTCGACGATCCAATGAACAAATATGTACTGTATAGTGCTTATGCTGGATTTATACAGCGTAAGCCGTAACGCAACGTACCGTGCCGTATTGTAACGTATCGTAACGCGTGATTTTTCTATTTTATACAGAACTTTTACGGTACATTTTCGTAAAAAGTATATTAATGCTCTGTCGATACAAGTGTAGTGTACACCAGACTTGTATTTATAAGGTTCGTTAGTATATTTGCAATGCACTATATTTCATATATATTTTCATTTAATATATTAATCCAAATTTTGACACATGTCACTTATGTCTGTCAAAGTCACACAAGAGAGATTATTCGTAATGTAGTATTGTTTATATTTATATCCATGTAATTTATTAATTACAAATTTGACATAATTAGATACACAAAAACAGACTATAGCGCAGGGCAGTAATAATTTTCGTAATGTCGCAACGTACCGTAACGTAGAGAGATAAAAGTTGGCGATCTTTGGGTTTTTGACGCGTTACGGCACTGTACGTCACCTTATCACATATGTATGCATTGATTTATTTTTTACGTTATGTTACAGCACGGTACGTTACGTTATGGCTTACGCTGTATAAATTCAGCATATAAAACATACAAATAATTAAAAGAAAAGGTCAAGCTGTTTGAAATAATAAAATCGAAGACATTCAACTCGAAACAAGAAAAACGAAACTATCAAGGTTTAAGAAAACGACAGAATACAGACTCTCGGAAGAAACCAACGAAGAACAGCCAAAATAAGAAGACTGAAATACGATGCTATATAGCAGCGGACGACTTGGTCACCGGTCCGGCGATTATGACAATAAACGAAAAGACACTAAATACTTTAAGTACAACAAATTTTGCCACAAAAGTTTTAACTGCAAAGAGAAAGACGAGATGAGTAAAGTAGATATAAATAATACCAACCAAAGACTTAACAAGATGTACAAGAAGGTTATAGATATAGGCAGGGAAGTTAATATAATTCGAAGAGACGCCTCTGAAACGATAGGTTTGTCCAAGCGTACTAATTCCGAATTAGTACTTAGCAGACTTGTAAAATCAAACGTTAATGCCCAGTTGCAGATAGCGTTGTCAGAAATCTGACATCATGTCAGATGATGTGACATAATGTCAGATCAAAGTACTAGTTGCACAAACCCATCTGGGCCGCAATTCTCCAAATCATTCCTTTGCATTTGTATGCGTTCATGAACGTATTGTGTTTAAACGTAAACGTTTCAAAAATTCGATTCTCCATTGGAGAATTAAGTACGGTCCTTACCGGTAAAAACGCGCAGTTGTGTGGCGGTCGTCGTCAACCGCCTAGCAACAAAGGCAGTCGAGTTGAGTCCCGGTCCGAGTGAAGACGTACGGAATGCAACAAAGAGGAGATAAAGTGTAATATTGTTTGAATTGTAAAAAGATGTGCATTATAATCAACCTTACTTGTGAATCACCTTAAAACCATCATTATTAGTTTATTTATAATTCCTGTTTTATTTATTTGCATTGTAATTTATTTACGTTTTATTTCTCCATTGAATTTCATATATTAAATAATAAAATATGGTACTAATTATACTAGAAGAAACATATTGTGACCTTCTGTTTGGTGCACCGTTTCTTTTCGCAGAAATTCTAAGCAGGAAAAGTTTGTGACGGTTCATTATCATTATCCTTCTAATCTTAAATGGAAATTTAAAATTATATAATTTTTCTTAATCTTTTCAGGAATAAATTATTTAACAATTACATATAAAATGTTATTATAATACTCGCCGTTGTCATAATTTCATTCAAATTGTAAAATCGTGTTGCAATAGACATTTTCAATTTATAGAGATAAAAGATATATATATATATATATATATATATATATATATATATATATATATATATATATATATATATATATATATATATATATATAGGATCTGCGCATATAGTAAAAATAATTGGCGGGAGCCATGGTTACTTGCTTCCTTGTCGAGTCGTAAAAACTGAGAAAAATCTTTGACAACTTCAACATCGTTCACGAAAGAAGTTACAAAAGCTTTTATTGAAGCAAAAATGTGTAACGATACAAATTTTCACGGAGAATACAGGTATTTTAGTGACTGCAATATTTTTAACGTTTTGTTCCACAGCCCAACTGACAATTATTGGTGCCATTTTCTTACTATTTGCAGCGATGGATAGAGATAGCTGTTAAAATTTCTGTATGTCATATAAAATTTATTGTCTAGATGCAAATAATTTTTTCACTAATAATTTATAAATATTATTTACTACAACTACATAACTACAAGTATCTACTGCAATATTAATTTATAATAAGAAAACCAACTTATGGCTTACTTGCACATGCGACAAATAAAATTGAAATAGTAATAAAATTTTCATATAACTATCACAACACAACACTATTTCCAATGACCGTTACCGTTCTAATTTAAAACATTCTGCAATGCTGCCGACACAAAATGTGATAGACCACTAACTCCATTTTTAAGCAGGTGTCATTGTTTCAAAAACAATGACGTCACAGGTTTAAAATTCCAAGAAGACAAGCTTCTCCGGCTTTATACCGGTAGATGACTGTCTGCAAAACTTCACTTATCACATAAAAAAGTTACAGAAAAGGAACTCAGGTAAATCTTCAGCATTATAAAGCTGCCTCCGATATGCTGAAGCTGAACAAAATATTCTTCACCAAAAGAACTAATACAGTGCTCATACAAGAGCCTTATATTTATGGAGTAGTAAGAAGACACACTACACCTAGGTAAACTCACTTACAGACATGAAGATGCCACTCCAGAAGCAGCAATGACAAAAAATATATGCAAGAACAAAAAGAACGAATTAAATAATTCTGATAAAGAAGTTCCAGATCAAACACTTAATTTTAAGTATTCATTACGATAACTTCAATATCCGGAAATTCGCAACACCAACACTGAACATAAGTTCGTTTGACAAGTGACAGATTTGTCAACATAACCTTTAAAAATAAATGTTCCTTTCATTTTTACAAAATTTCGATTTGAAATAAAATTTAATATTATTGAGAATAAAACATTTACATTGCTTTCTTAGATATATATTTAAACACTTTCTTTGTCTTATAAAATCTAGTACGTTATTACTGAATATATATTGTCATACGTTTTTGTAAGTTTCTTGTGTCATTTTTCTTGTTACTGTATCTTTGCTATTTCAGTAAATAAATCATATTAATATTCCACACTTTAATATTAACAAATATGCACCTCGGCCCTGAAGTTCCTTTCTATCACATATATGGTTTATTTATCTCGGCATCGACAACTAGAATCCACATTCTTGATCAAAAGTAGAACATCATTACATAAATAACTATTTTTAAAGTAAAAATCCAATATGGAGCTCATAAGACAGTTGCTATTAACATCTTGGAAACCGCCATCTTGAATTTTATTCTGACATCAAAAACAAAAGTATACGAGTAGTATACATAATGAAACAGGTTTTTTCTATTAAGTTTTAAACTAGGTATCAGTAGGTGATCGAGAAAACTGTTTGAAATAATAGACATTTTTATTGCCTGCCAGTCACATATGATCAAAATGAAAAAAATATTAATGCGAATCATTTTTATAACAAAAACTGAGATTTTTATATATTTACATTTTCTGATCTTATTTGGGTTATTTTACGTATAAACGAAACTTGACATTTCGCGAGTGTAGATATAATTATTTTACATTCCAGAATTATTATTTTGTAAATTATTTTAACTATTATTAAATGCGTGATGAGTGTATTATATTCGAGATAATACGATGTGGTTGTAATTCAATCAAAAATATAAAACAATCAAAAATAATATTTGTTTAAATATTTATTTTACTACAGATACCATGTTAAATAATTTTTTATTTGTGATTTTATTTTACAATTGAATGTTTACTAAAATTATAAAATATAAAAAATATAAAAACAAATTATTTATAATCTCCCCAAAACAGAATACGTAAGTATCCCAAAAACAAGAATGCACTGAGTATAGAAGTACAGAGAATAAAATGTACAGAAGTATACAAATATAAAAATATAAGAAAAAATAAGAACTAATGCATCACTTAGTTTATCTCATCGTAGAGGACAGTTCTGTGGTGGAACCACGCCATATCAGGCCCGTAGCCAGGATTTTTTTCGGGAGGGGCTTCGAAATTATAGGAAATGGAGTTTTTTTTTATAATTGTCGTTTATCAGGCCTGTATCCAGAACTTTTTTTGGAGGAGGGTCTCAAAAAATGAAACAGATTATTAAGAAAGTTTAGAACAAACAAAATTTATAATTTAGTATTTTATGTACCAATTTAAACTAAATTCATTAGAATTTCGGGAGGAGCTTCAGCCTCTCGAGCCCCTCCTCTGGCTACGTGCCTGCGCCATATTGACATTGATAAGTTCCCCTTACCGTGCGAGTTTGACAGTGTCGAGAAACTGGTATATACCACACGTTATCGTTATTGCTTACTTGTGATTGACATTGACTTGACTCTTCATAGCAAGCAGAAGTCGCTTGTCGCTTATAAAAATCAAGCGTACATATTATCAGTGAGGTTGACAATGAAGAAATGTTTAAACAAATTTATTTAAGGATAGGGGACGGGAGTAATTTAATAATGAAAATAAGTGAAATACTCTCGAACAATTATAATTTGTCTAGAATTATAAACAGTAATCTACAAATTACTTTTTTTATGAAATTTGTATTCTAAATAGGTATTATATTTTCAAAATATGCTTTAATAAATATTTTTATTTTAAATAGAATAGCAACCAATATTTATAATACGGTGACACTATTTGACTTCTTTAAATTTTATACGTCAAAATCAGTTTCCTACGCATGCGCAATAGTCGAATGTTTTTGATTTGAACATAACATTTTGTAGATTTCACGAACTTTATCAACATGGCGTGGGTCCGAAACACAGTTTCTTGATAAGAGATTATCGCTATGTACGGAGTACGTTCCGTTCTGCACAATCCCGTTGCGTTAAAATTTCGTTGTACACAAATGTCGCTCTGAACAATTCCCATTCTACACAAAGTTCCCCCCACTACCAGTGCCATTCCGACCAAACAGCGAATCTCGTTCTGACCAAAGTATGACAAATCGGGAAGGGTCGAATAAAATTGCAAAGTTCCAAACAACGTTGCCTCCTTTTCTATAATATCTACTAAACTACAAATAAATTATCTATCACGCTACAGGTGGCTCTTTTAGAAGGCATCGAACTTCTCTGTTTAAAATTTACCGGGCACTTAGTTTGACAGTTGACACATGACAAATATACGATGCATGTGCATTCATGGAGTGAAAGAAGTAAGGAAAATTTGCAGATACAGGATTCGTAATTTATTTAAATAAAAACAAGGTAAAATAAATGAAACAGTATTAATAATTCTTTTATCTATTATCATACTTTTTAATTTTCAGATTCAGATGAAGGAAGAGGAGGAAAAAATAAATTCTTGTTAATGTCCTGGGGTATACGTGAGCGATAACTCTTTTTGATTGTGAATCAGCACATCGAAATGTATATACCTTGAAATTTTTTACCCTTTTCTTTAAGCTAGATATAACTGGAAATACTGTTAATACAGGGTGTTAAACAAATGATGATGATGAAAATTTTTTACCCTTATTTAACACCCTATATAAGAGCCATTAAAGCAATCATGCCTTTAATGACCGGCTTATAGACTTGTATCATAATATAAAATTTACGAATTTGTTATTTTGAACTCTTTCTTGTTGGCAGTGAACGAAATATGCCTTTCACATCAAGACAGCATTCCTTTTTAAAAGATTGTTTTATCTACATTACACACTTTTTTCTTAACTGAAAATTAATATTACTTTATAAATATTCACGTACACGTATTACTCACATAAATTGACCTTTTCAAATATTCACTGATATTCGATTGTCAATGGTCGAAATTCAAAAAATACGTGATTGGTTGGAATTTTTCGGCAAATATTTTTTTTTACATGTATCATGTATTGCACACAACTCTTTTAGAAAGTGTTAAATCTATTATTTGGTTTTATTTAAAAATTTTCTTTAGAAATTAATAAAAATCTTTCTTCTGGGCGTCGGATGTATTTAGGATTTTCGTTTTATTAAACAATATCGTCTAATAAGATACTAATTAGATTTTTTACGAATTTATAATTTTGTACTCTTTTTGTTGGTAGTGAACAAAATAATTTTGACATCAAGACATTTCTTTTTGAAAGATTATTTTATCTACCTTACACCAGTATTAACAGTATTTTCAGTTATATCTAGTGTTTAAAACTAATATGTTTTAAATGAGAGAAATTAGAAAATATCAACTCCTTGAGGTAGCAACCCGCTGTACATGGGAATAGAACGGTTAACCCGCCCTGACTCTATTTAAATAAGTCAATAAATAAAGGGAAATAACTGTTTCTGTTACTTGGAAAAATTAGTTATATGTTTTTACGCGTTTAAGTTTAATTTTAGTATTGTTTGAAATAGCTGTAGTATCTTAAACTATTTATTAATATTAATATTATTGCATCTGGCTTCACGCGAGTGCGCGCGCACCCACACGCCCAGCGTACAGCTGCTACAGCGTTGATCGACTGCGCTGAACTCAGACTGTGTCTGGCTTGCAAACGGTAAACACGTATCGCGTCGTCGTCCGCGAAAGTGGTTTTTCCACCATTTTGCATAAAACTTTCTGATTTTCATATGGTCAGTAAAGTAATTGGTTGTTTAATTATCGTACGCGTAGCTTGATTAGCCTAACACGACTAATTCAAGGAGTATCGTTCGGTTTTCATTTAATTTGGTACTTTATAGTCCGCGAATACTTTCCGGCGCCAATTTATGCAGCTAATAGACACATCTCAGGAATCAATTGTAAAATCGAACTGTACAATTTGATTTCTCACGGAACTCGTGTTGTTAGGGATTTGATTCATATTTCCTTGGGTGAATTCATTATTATTTCTTTGTAAACCTGTTTACACAAGTTCACCTTCGAGTGACGTCATTCACAGCGCATCTGCTGTTATTGTCGACTAGGTACATTCAATGCAACAAGTTTTGCATTCTAGTTGGTTGTTATTAAGTTCATTTAGAGTTCTTAATATTGTTTAACTACATTTGTTTGTTCATACATTATTAAATGATTTAGTTAATTTCTACAAATATCGTATTTGTTATATCTTTGGTTTATTATTGTTTATGTCACTTGTATTCAATACGCTATCACATATCTCTCAGAATTGTATTTCAGTTGTTTGTTATTTTGTTGCAATTATATTTAGCACGTTTGTTAGTTCGTAAAACTATCTGGTCCTTCGTTGGTTGTTAATTAGTACGTTTCACAAATTAATATTATCCCGTATATTGGCCAAGTCCAGTGATGTGAACCAGCTATCGAAGGTTGTAATTATTTTGGTTTACATATAGTTTTGTTTTATTCATTCAAGTTAACATCAAACATATTGTTGGTGCTTCTAGACCGGATTCGCTGATCTAGAGACATCGCATTTGGGCTTGCGAGCAGGATCAAAACATTTTGGTTCTTCTAGACCGGATTCGCTGGTTTAGGGTTTGAACATTTGGTCCTTCGAGCCATTAGGTCCTTATTACTTAGTCCTTCGCACCGGAGGGACGCAACATCTAGCTTAAAGAAAAGGGTATACATTTCGATGTGCTGATTCACAATCAAAAAGAATTATCGCTTACGTATACCCCAAGACATTAACAAGAATTTATTTTTTCTTCCTCTTCCTTCATCTGAATCCGAAAATTAAAAAGTATGATAATAGATAAAAAATTATTAATACTGTTTCATTTATTTTACCTTGTTTTTATTTACATAAATTACGAATCCTGTACCTGCAAATTTTCCTTACTTCTTTCACTCCATGAATGCACATGTATCGTATATTTGTCATGTGTCAACTGTCAAACTAAGTGCCCGGTAAATTTAAAACAGAGAAGTTCGATGCCTTTTAAAAGAGCCATCTGTAGCGTGATAGATTTATTATATTTATTTATATGTAGTTTAGTAGATATTACAGAAAAGGAGGAAACGTTGTTTGGAACTTTGCAATTTTATTCGACCCTTCCCGATTTGTCATACTTTGGTCAGAACGAGATTCGTTGTTTGGTCGGAATGGTACTGGTAGTGGGGGGAACTTTGTGTAGAATGGGAATTGTGCAGAGCAACATTTGTGTACAACGAAATTTTAACGCAACGGGATTGTGCAGAACGGAACGTTTCGTATATGTACGTACGTGTCAATGCAATGTCAGTATCAATTTGGCGTGGTCGCACCATTGAATTGAGTAAATGTATGACAGAAAATGTCTATTTCACTAAAACATTTGTTTTCAATTTCATTATAAATAAAACATATACACTGAGTTTTCTAACTTGACCCTCACGTCATTAATTTCTGAGCTACAAAATAAGTAATTGTATATTTATCTGTCTTAGTTATGGTTTCCTACATTATATCTTCGATAGGTATGCCTAATAACTTAATTTTTCTCTTACTAACGCATTTAGAGAAATATAGTTATACGAAGTTGCAACCTTTTATTTGCCGCAAGTGTAAACATGAAAAATAAAGAAAATTTTATTCCATTTAAAATTTCAGCTATGTAGACTGTTAAAAAGTCGGTTAAAATGGTTTATAAAAAGTTGGAAAAGATATAAAAACAGGCAGACAGGCAACCAGACAGCGCAAATTAACTAAATGGATGAAAAAAATGTGATTATAATCAGTGTTGTAATAGATAATTATATTTTTTATCTAGATAAAGATATCTAACATTTTTTCATCTAGATAAAGTAATAGATAATTGTTTAAAAAGTTATCTAGATAATAGGTAATAGATAATTTATAATTATCTAGATACTTTTTAAATAATTAATTTTAAATTTATAAAGCATGTTATAATGTAGATATAGGACGAAACAATAAATTATTATGCATATTTAGAGATATTATTTTATTACAAAATTGCACATGTCCATTACCAAATAGTGAAATTGTAAAAAAAATACAAAATCGTACCTTCTTGACATCTTGTTCTTGACAAATTAACATTTACACCTTTATAGATTAAGGTTCTGTAAAATTTCAAAATTTGCACAGAATTCTACCAAAATTAAATTAATTTCTATTAGAAAAGAATTAGTATTAAAAAAAATGTTTTATTAAAATTTTCATCTAGATGATTTTCAAAAAAAAAAGGTAAAGATAATTTTAATTTTTATTTATATTATTATTATATATTATTTATAACTTCGAAAAAAATATCTAGCTAAGATAATAGATAAAATCATATATTATCTAGATGATTTATCTACATAAAATTATCTAGATAAGTTACAACACTGATTATAATATATAACTAAAGATGTATAAATGCGTACACATCTCGGTATTACACACTGGATGTAAAATATATAATTTTAGTAATAGTTATATTATTTTGGAAAATGAAAAGGTCAATACATTGGTATTTTATAAGTGTAACCATAGCTAGTCTATGACGTATTATATGACGTAATTGGCCTGTACACAAAACTGTTTGAGATCTGCTGGTAATTATGTTTCCAACACTACCAGTATCATTTGATTCATACGAACATCAAAATATGACGTGAGGGTCAAGTGAGAAAAATCGGTATTAGTCTTCTAATAAGGTTTTTAGTTAATAATAATAACGCATAACAGGAATGTAAAAAGTATTTCGGGAATGAGAATGTAATCGAGTTACGGAAAAATAAATTTTATTTAAAGCGAAATTGTCATCAACCAGATTGTTTACTAGTTTATCACAATATGGTAGATTATATAAATCTTATATGTAGATATAATAAGAAAATAAAACAGTGACCACAATTTTCAATTATTTATTTATTTATTTATTTATATATCGTCATAACATCTCTCGAACAATATATTGTGAAATAATTGAAATGTATAATTATACTTGTATGTGCATATGTACAAAACGTATATAACAAAAGTTTTGAAAAAAAATTTACGCTCCGAATTTTATTAAAATAAGGTATAATCTAGTTGTCAGTGGACATAATAAATACATAAGATGTTTTATAATATTCATGTCAAATTTTCCTGAAAAATGTTGAAAGATGTTATTCAAAGTTAAAATTCGCAAACATATCTACAGGTTAGTTGGACAGATAACCGAATGTGAAGTTTTTAACGATTTTGGAGATCAAAATATTGACCAGAACAGATGACTATTTAGCGAACTATACGGGAATGTCAGGAAGGTGTAGTATATATTAATATACCAAAAAGTGGACGACTCGAACTTTTGTCTCGAAATCCAATCAGAGCAGACTCATGCCAAGTGCTCAATACAAAGTTAGAGCGTCATCGCGCAAATTAACTCGGCGAATTAGAATTTTAAACATGCAGAACTTTGGTCAAAAATGATTTAAAATTTAGAAAAAGAAATAATGAAACCAAATAGACAGCGGCCTAGCTTGACTAAATCTTAATCACCAGATGCTGCAGAGAATTAAGAGGATTGTAACACCTGCGTACCAGATATGAAGCAAAATTCAAATAAATAGTTCCTATACTAGAACTATTAACATTTTAAAAAACTCAATATTACACAAACATACTTCTGATATGATCCTGCATTTCAAAAAAAGTTTTATTGAAATCTGTTAGTATTTGACTTTGATTTTATGGGGAAAACGTCATTTCTCGTTCTTCCTACAAAATCAAGGTCAAACACTAATAGATTTCAACAATACTTTTTTAAAATGTAGATTCATATTAAAAGTATGATCGTCTAATGTTGAATTTCTTAAAGTATTAACAGTTCTAGTACAGGAAAAATTTATTTGAATTTTCGCTTCATTTCTAGTACGCAGGGGTTCCATTCCTCTTAAAGACCCAACATTTTATAGAAAACACAATGAGAGTATAATCCTCCAAATGTTTCTCATGCGTGACTGATTGAAGACTTTTGGGCATTTCGTAGCAGAAAAGTATATAATAATAGCTGGGAATACCAAAACGAACAACAGTAACAGACAAGAATATTTCTGACGATCCGAGAAGTAAAATTAACATCGACTAGAAACAAATAAGACAAGGAATTAAAAACTACGTCACATTGAAGATAATGGCCCCCTATCAGTGTTGTAAAATTAGATTCCATATCTCTTTAGTTAGACGAACAACCCCCTTTGTCAATATTTCAATAAAAAATTTCTTTCTATTTGACGAAGAGGTCTAACTTTTTCTCAAAACTTTTGTTACATACGTTATATACATATAGGAGTACTTTGAATTTATAATGTTATGTTTTATGTATGGGACATACGTATTTCATAATCTACTTTCTCGTTGTGGAATGGACTTGTGTACGTAGGATCTATGTCTTCATAAATGTGTTCTTCAAAGTCTACTGTGCCACTAGTAGTATGTATTTTCAAAGAATTAATCTTACATGGCTAGAAATAAAAGTTGATAATCAATACACATACTTATTCATAAAATAATTTGAAGCACATTTATTTACTTTTAATTCAACTCGTGGTATATCTTCACTTTTGGACTTACTGTTCGTATTATTTTTTATCCCAAAATTTTCTACAAAATTGTACTTTAATTACATATATTTTATAAATACAATAATTAATATATTTATACCGTAAACTGGATTATACGATTTTTCAGGTTCTAGAACAAAGAAACAATACATAATTTCATTAAAATATTCAATTATCATATATACAGTACTCATATTTCATTTCAAAAGATAATTGCTAAGACTTTTTCTATACCAGGTACCGCTTATCATATATATTTTAAGTTAATGATCAAGGCTAAGGTCTGAGCATCCAAGTAAAATAATAATTTAAAGATTTATGAAAAAAGAAATAAATCTAAATTATAATGTTGGCTTGGACACATTGATGTTTTATATAGAAAACTTTCTTTGTTTTTGTGCCACATCAAAATTGTCTACGCACAAGATTGATACTTTAAAAAAATATATATGAAAGTTATATTTACTTTTATTTGATTTTTAGTTAACAAAAGATAAATTAAAATTAATAATTAAAGGTGTTAACAATTACTCGAAATCTGAGTCACAACATTCTTATTCTTACACAACCGACGTTTCCATACACTCTACCTTTATCTGGGTAAGTATAGTCGTCTTACAGAAATTTAAATACAAACATGTACAAAAAATACCTTCATGAATGTTGAAACGAATGTATGTTTTTATGTTACAATATTTTAGTTTAACGATTTCATTTGAAAATGTATAAAAAATATATGAATGAATAAAAAAATGTACGTCAAAAAGTGATGTTAAATGGAACAACAAAAATTCGAGAAATATTCTATACTTTTTGGCAAGGAAGAAATAGCTGATCGATTGACTGTATGAAAAAGAAATTTAAGTGCCGCAAAACTCGAAATAAATATATTTTGCTCTTTGCATTTCACGGTTGCTGTTTGCTAATCATACAAAAGGAAAACAGTTATTAAAATAGACTACAGTTCCAAGTCAGTAATAGTAATTAATCCTGACATCTTAAGTTTATGGTTTGTCCTTTAACTATGTTTCTTGATGAAGAAATAATCTTGTTGACGCAAGTTGTTAACATATTTTTCTGTCAGAAAGCACTTATTTAAACAATAAGGAAAACTGACAGATCTTACTAGGTGCCATGAAAGGTGCACTACACCGCCGCTGAAATATTCTGCGGGTCTCAAAGTACCAATTATTTACTATTTTATTAATATTTACCTTTGAAACGTTGATATTTCTTCGGTAATGGCTACAAAATACTAATGAATTAGTACTTATTTAAATTATAATAAATTAATATATTTACCGGTTTTGGTGAATCATAGACATCTGCATTAGTTTGTATTTTTGTATTTTTTTCAATTGTTGATAGGTTTCTGTATAAGTACATCTCACTTGCACGATTTTCATTTGATTCTAAAACATTATATTTTTTTGTTGTATTTATTTATTTTAAATTTCATTTATTATTACCATTATTAATATGTGTTCGTGGAAGAGGTCTAGGTGCTTTCTATATAACAGGAAGAATAAAATATATTCATTGTAATAAGTAGATACAGTAATTTTTTTAACGATGTCCGATCAAGGCACTATGAACGAAGTTATTTATCTCTCTCATATTTGCATTAGAAATACACGCGCGTGAGAAGGATGGATATAAAACGTTTGTCTTCCATGTTGTTTCGACAAAGTTACGACATGCCATTTTAAAACTTTGCTCGTTTCCAATAAAGTCACTGTATGATAAGTTCATTTATCATTTCGGATATATTTACTTGATCCATACCGTGGATCCATAGCCGTGCATTCGTTTGACACGGTCTAATTTTTTCATTCCGACACTTTTGCTCCATATTTTAATTTTCTATGCGAAAACGCACTTGTTTAGCTTCCGGAATTCCCTCGACGAGTTATTACTGTTACTCTGTCAATCCCTCAAATCTTCGTATTTTCCAATTATTATGTCTTCTTTAGCTATAGTCCGGATGTTAAGGGCGAAATTTTGCCTCCACCCTGCATTTTGTGATGCAAGCAAGCCGTTTGGGTCATATGTTACTGGGACTGTACCCTACCGATTAAGAGATGTAGCCACCCGGAAATGCCCCGGAGACACAAGTTATTGCGGGTTGTATACCTCATTGGAGCAGTTTTCTTAAAGTCGCCGTGGTTCGCAAACCATTGGATCTTCAGACTTGAATTTTTCTAATAATAATACCAATGGAAAGGGTTTTGAAACCGCAGTGCAAAAAAATAATTTTGGTTACATATAACGTATACATTTTCCTCTTGAATTTAGCACATTGTGTTTTTTTGAAGAAAATTTTGGCTTCCTTGGCCGATTGCGCAAGAACGCTAGGTCATACTAGAAAATAACCCGAATAAAAAATGTAGCGCGTTTAAAGAGCTATCGATATAAGGATTAGTGGCGTGTCTGTGACTTTCAGAGGCCCACCGGCACGGAAGTTTTTAGAGAGACGCGTAAGTGAGCCGAGACGCCATGTGCAAGGCAGACCAGTGTTACGTCAATTGGAGCAAGGCGTTAAGTTTATATGTTGCTTGAACAATACTCTACCAATTAAGAATTGTAGCCACCCGGAAAGGTTGCACAGGCTATGTGTATTGAGGGTTGTATACTTCATGGGCGCCTTTTTCTTAAAGTAGCAGTGGTGTGCAAACCATTGGGTCTACAGAGCTGATTTTATTTTTATATTACTTGTAATGATAAGGTCTTTGATGCTGCCGCGTAAAAAAAAACGAATTTGGTTACATATAACGTATTCATGTTTCTCTTGAATTTAGCGCATTGTGATTTTTTGGAGTACATTTTCGCTTCCTTGGCCGATTGCGTAAGAACTCTACGTTATATCCGAAAATAACCCAAATAAAAGTTGTAGCGCATTCAAAGAGCTATCGATATAGTGCTCAGTGGCATGTCTGTGGCTATCAGAGGTCAGTCGACATGGAAGTTTCTGAAGGGAGGCGTAGGTGCACAGAGTCGCCCTGTGCGAGAGAGAACATTGATGTGTCAGTTCGATTAGCCGTTTGGGTCATAAGTAGCTAGGACCAAACCCTACCGATTAAAAGGTGTAGCCATCCGGAAATGCCGCGTAGACTTTGTATATTGCGGGTTGTATACCTCATTGGCGCATCTTTTTTTATTAAAGTCGCAGTGGTACGGAAACCATTGGACCTACAGAGCTGATTTTTTATATATATTAATTCTAATGACAAGGCCTTTGATGCTGCAATGCAAAAAAAGAAGTTTCATTACTTATAACGTATCCATTTTCCTCTTGAACAGAGCACATTGTGGTTTTTTGGAGTAAATTTTCGCTTCCTTGGCCGATTTCGCAAGAACTCTACTTTATACCGGAAAACAACCCTAATAAAAGTTGTAGCGTGTTCTAAAAGCTATCGATACAGAGCTTAAAGGCGTGTCTGTGGCTATCAGAGGCCCGCCGACACGGAAGTATCTAAAGAGTCGAGTACGTGCGCCGAGTTGCCCTACACGAGAGAACATTGTTGCATCAATTAAAGCAAACCGTTTGGTTTGTATGTTGGTGGGACCATACCCTACCGATTATGAGGTGTAGCCACCCAGAAATGCCCCGCAGGCACTGTATATTGCGGGTTGTATAACTCATTGGCACGTGTTTTCTTATTAAAATCGCAGTGGTGTGCAAACCATTGGACCTGCAGAGCTGATATGTTTTTTGTATAAATTATAATGTAAACGTCTTTGAACGCGCTACAACTTTTATTAGTGTTGTTTTCTTGTATAATGTAGCGTTCTAGCAAAATCGGCCAAAGAAGCCAAAATTTTCTCCAAAAAAACCCACAAAATGCTCTGTTCAAGAGGATAATGGATACGATATATGTAACCAAACTCATTTTTTGCACTGCAGCATCAAAGACGTTTACATTATAATCTATACAAAATACATATCAGCTCTGTAGGTCCAATGGTTTGCACACCACTGCGATTTTAATAAAAAAACACGTGCCAATGAGTTATACAACCCGCAATATACAGTGCCTGCGGGGCATTTCTGGGTGGCTACACCTCATAATCGGTAGGGTATGGTCCCACCAACATACAAACCAAACGGTTTGCTTTAATTGATGCAACAATGTTCTCTCTCGTGTAGGGCAACTCGGCGCACGTACTCGACTCTTTAGATACTTCCGTGTCGGCGGGCCTCTGATAGCCACAGACACGCCTTTAAGCTCTGTATCGATAGCTTTTGGAACACGCTACAACTTTTATTAGGGTTGTTTTCCGGTAAAAAGTAGAGTTCTTGCGAAATCGGCCAAGGAAGCGAAAATTTACTCCAAAAAACCACAATGTGCTCTGTTAAAGAGGAAAATGGATACGTTATAAGTAATGAAACTTCTTTTTTGCACTGCAGCATCAAATGCCTTGTCATTACAATTAATATATATATATATATAAAAAATCAGCTCTGTAGGTCCAATGGTTTCCGTACCACTGCGACTTTAATAAAAAAAGATGCGCCAATGAGGTATACAACCCGCAATATACAAAGCCTACGCGGTATTTCCGGATGGCTACACCATTTAATCGGTAGGGTTTGGTCCTAGCTACTTATGACCCAAACGGCTAATCGAACTGACACATCAATGTTCTCTCTCGCACAGGGCGACTCTGTGCACCTACGCCTCCCTTCAGAAACTTCCATGTCGACTGACCTCTGATAGCCACAGACATGCCACTGAGCACTATATCGATAGCTCTTTGAATGCGCTACAACTTTTATTTGGGTTATTTTCGGATATAACGTAGAGTTCTTACGCAATCGGCCAAGGAAGCGAAAATGTACTCCAAAAAATCACAATGTGCTAAATTCAAGAGAAACATGAATACGTTATATGTAACCAAATTCGTTTTTTTTTGCGCGGCAGCATCAAAGACGTTATCATTACAAGTAATATAAAAATAAAATCAGCTCTGTAGACCCAATGGTTTGCACACGACTGCTACTTTAAGCAAAAGGCGCCCATGAAGTATACAACCCTCAATACACATAGCCTGTGCAACCTTTCCGGGTGGCTACAATTCTTAATTGGTAGAGTATTGTTCAAGCAACATATAAACTTAACGCCTTGCTCCAATTGACGTAACACTGGTCTGCCTTGCACAGGGCGGCTCGGCTCACTTACGCGTCTCTCTAAAAACTTCCGTGCCGGTGGGCCTCTGAAAGTCACAGACACGCCACTAAGCCCTATATCGATAGCTCTTTAAACGCGCTACAATTTTTATTGGGGTTATTTTCTAGTATGACCTAGCGTTCTTGCGCAATCGGCCAAGGAAGCCAAAATTTTCTTCAAAAAAACACAATGTGCTAAATTCAAGAGGAAAATGTATACGTTATATGTAACCAAAATTATTTTTTTGCACTGCGGTTTCAAAACCCTTTCCATTGGTATTATTATTAGAAAAATTCAAGTCTGAAGATCCAATGGTTTGCGAACCACGGCGACTTTAAGAAAACTGCTCCAATGAGGTATACAACCCGCAATAACTTGTGTCTCCGGGGCATTTCCGGGTGGCTACATCTCTTAATCGGTAGGGTACAGTCCCAGTAACATATGACCCAAACGGCTTGCTTGCATCACAAAATGCAGGGTAAACTCCCTTAACATCCGGACTACTAGTGTTCTGTCCCATAAATAATCTTTTCAATTTCACCGTACCGTACTTTTCTTTATTTTGTGGATAAAAATAACGTGGCATCTATTCCTTCTTAACTATTCCAGTAGCTTAACCCCGCTCGTTTGCACTGTCGAAAAGCTAGCGGCCTCCAATCGAACAACCAGGTGAAGTATCGTGACTCAGTAAACCCTTTAGGGAAAAACACGTTCCACATTATTTTCTCTGTTAGAGTCAGTATTTGATTCGTCACATATTCGTTCTTTGTATTTTATTTCTCGTACCAATATAAGTAAAAACGGAAGAACACTAACAAATCTATCTCAGGCTCAGGAATTGCTGCTTACTTGCTTAATTATTTTGAACGTGAAGAAGCGAATGGAGGACTTCTTCAAAATAAACGTTCAGTTAATTTTTAAACTTTTTTATAATAATGGTAGAGACATATGCTATTATAGCCCTTTACATGTTTAATTTAAACTCACTAGAGGATTTATCTGTAGTTTTAAAAGAATTACCGGAATTACAATCAATTTATTTAAAATTTTGACACTCACTAAACTGTCATATAATTCAAATAAATGTCAAATCAATTTACCTATCAAGTTATAATAATAATTTTACACTACGCTTGTATCCTTAGTAGTAGATTTCATCTCCCGAGGGGGACTTCCTGTGCCAACACAGGCAACTAATTATTTATATTATCATATACCCCCATAAAAACTATGTAAACGACGCTACAATTTGGCAAGATCTTAACTAATACGATTTAAATATAACCTTGATCGGACATTTTTAACCCTTATATTCCGGTGCCTTAAAATCAACGTTGTTTCCGAATGGGGTTCTGAATAAACCTCAGGTTTTTAATGGATTAATGAATAATATATTTAAATAGATTGTCAAAGGAATAGAAACTACAATACTAAATAATGAAATGAAGCTTAAAATATTTTAATAATAATATATAATAAACGTATAAAAAAATAATTATAAAGGTTAGCTGACACATACATAAAAACATATTACACAAATGCAACAATAAAAACAATGGAAGGGTACACAATATCCCCCCATCCGGAATTTAAGGATCAATTTTTTTTTTACTGTATACATGTTAATTTTTTCGGAAGTAAAGTTTTGAGTAAAAGTATTGTAGACTCATTGACGAATAAAAAATAAATATTAAACTTACATTATACATATTTCTATCCTGTTGCTTGACATGTGTTTCTGCTCTTGAATTTTTGTGACGAAAATGCACGTTACTCACTAAAAATAAATATTTTAAATCTGTACTGTACTTTACTTTCTACATTTATTCCTTTTAGTTAAAGTTATATTTATACAAACCAACGTTTCGGCAGCATATATACTGCTGCAATCAAAAAAATAAATTAGGATAGTATATTCTGGCATTAGTTTGCACGACGAGCGAAGCGAGACGGACAATTGGATGCGAGGCACACAGACATTTTTATTCCGAATGACACATTAACTTTTTTTTTTAAACGCACTACTTTTCTTTTTATTCGCTAATTCTATGTAGTTTCTATGGATATTTATTTATTTTATTTCTACCTTGTGAATCAAGTCACAAAAATGCCATTTCTCCGACGTATTAAAAAAAATTATAACATTTTTAATATGTGTAAGAAGCCATGCTGTATACTGTATTTTTGTTTTGCTTCCTGAAGTAAACAGCAATTACGTT
>OY720456.1:30309957-30617457 GCA_963082715.1 Harpalus rubripes
AATGGTCTCTACTTATAACGGAGTGACATTAACGTCAGAACTTTCGCTCCAAAACTTTAATAATTATTTTAGGCGTTATTAAGTGTAATTTAATATAAAATTTCACGCGTAATATATTAATATGTATAAGATAGTATATTATACAAGAGAGAAATGTATGATTATTTCAGAGGTGTAATTTTTAGATAGAGAGCACCGAAGTAATAATAGCATTCTCTCTTCTCCCTCGAATTGTATTTTTTATTTTTCCATGACCGGGAGGTGAAAAATATTTTTACAAAAATATAATTTTGAAATTTTATTGTGTCACATTTAATAACCATTGAATCTTTGCAAATAACCACAGAAATTTGTTGAACCTTAGGTGTGACAGGAGAATTTGTTAAGAATTAATTTGTTGAAATTTGCTTTCAGTAAATGTCATAATCGATAGTTATGAAAATGAGATCGGGATTGTACCCTTTTTCCATCTTGCTGACCAGAAAGTAGATTTGTCTTTGGGATTTTGAAGTAAGTACAAGTCTTGTGACGAGGCCCACGTAGTGAGTTGTTTTCCAGCTGCCATTAAATTCATATCTCCGTAACGTATGAGACTAACATCACATTCACAGTTTTATGATGGAACCTTCCTGAACACTAAAAAATTTTATTACGTTGTAGCAGTCATACGTTATCTGCGCCAGTTGATCGTGGACATTCGCAAACGTTTTGCGCTGCTTGGCGCAGCTGTGCCGAACTTTAAAATACGAGCATGAGCCGGTTAGCAGTGAGTGGGCGAACGATCGCATGCATGAATAGCATTCTTTAACGTGATATATTCAATTAAGGAAAATTTTTGGTTGACTAGATAGTTTGGTTATTTTATCCGTTGCCTAGATGTATTTATTGCGGCCATACCAATCTCAAATAACAAAAAAAGCAGGCTTTACGTGAAAGCTATGTACTTGAAATGTCTCGCAAAGCAATACGAAATAATAATATAAAACATTGCACAATAAGTGTAGTTAGGTTATTTAAAGAAGTTTTGGCGAAACCGGATGTTACGGGAACTTTTCCAGATTATGAAAAAATTCTGTACTGCTCTGTAGTTAGATAACTATAGCCCGTAAAAAAAAATCGTAAATACAAAAGTCGTAGAAAATGTTGTCCTCTATATTATTGACAAAAACAACATTTGCTCTCCGATGCATAGGAACAGAGAAATTGAGAAAAAACCTAATACATACAGATAATTCTAACTTTTTTCGCTATAACTTTGCTTGCACAAGGCTTGCGTTTCTGTAAAATTGGTTTCTTATTACTGGCCTTGGTCCTACAACATATCCAAAAATTCGATAGTCGACCTTTCGCAACGAAACCCGTTTTTTTTGTACATATTGACCGGACCACAGAAAACAGCAAGCTTGCTATTTTCCGTGACTTTTCACATACTTCAGGGTTGCTAACAAAATCAGTGTTGCCAATAAGCTAATTAAGCTGAAAATATACTGACAGCCGCATTCAATAAAGAAGTAAATCATATTAAACAATTTTAAATAATGCAGTGAAATTTATTTAATATGGATGTTGTAACAAGGCGAGAATAAAAGCAATAATAGATAAATAACTTTTATAAACTTTTCTAAATTATAGTTTCAATATTCATTTTTTAACTCTGTTTATATATTTATGTCAAAATTCAGGTTAGAAATTCTTATCGTATTATGATAGTAGATGTATACGTGCGTGACATGCCCTAGCCTATGCACCCCGTACCCCTAAGATCATCCTGTCCTGAAGATAGCGTTTTGTTTTTAAAGATAGTCGGTTTTAGTTAGCCATGGGATAAACATGGAAGAGTCGGATTAGATACTCGTGAGAGTTAACATGTAAGAGTCGACATTAGAGAGCCATGGAGTTCGTCGCGTCGGGCAGACGTGTTTTGTTTTTGAACAGGTAGTGTTTTAGTTTTGGGGCGACGCTCGCCCGCTGGGTTACGGAATGTAACTTATTAGTACTTGCTTAGTTGTGTATGTTATGCTTAGTATTAATAATCATGTAAATAAAGTATTAGTTCGTTAAATCACCAAGTTGTGTCCATGTCCGTAAATAACGTAGTGTTCATCAGTGTAAAGTTGAAGATGATAAAAAGTGTAAAAGTGTGTGTACTCATCCTTTCCACCAGTCAGTTAGTGTGTCATCGCTGGAGTAAGAAACAGTCAGAAGTAGTAGCAGTCATCTTAGAAGACCCCCTCGTGTTACACTGTCAGTACATTTTCGGTTTAATCAGTATATTGGCATTGGCAACACTGATTTTTTTAACAACCCTGAAGTATGTGCCAAGTCGTTGCCTTGGTTCTAGCTAACACTGCTGTTACAACCACGCTCCTGCTACTAGCCAAAAAGGAACAACGAAATTAAAATAAATTCATACTAATTATGACAGTCAGAATCATTGATAATAAATAAACATAAAAAGAAGGGAGAAAAGAAAACGAGAATTTTAACAAAATTAAATTATACACTAAAGCACAAAAATAGTAATATTAATGGACACGTGTGTTGGCTTTCGTTGAAACATATTAAACGAATGAGAATTTTATTAAAACACTCGGTAAGTTTCAAAAAATAATAAATATATTAAAACAGCAATGTACATTTCGACATGGCGTCATCTTCAGAATGTTTTACAAGAAAGTACAAGGTCAAATATATACCTACCGTGGCAACAACGACTAAGATAGATACATTAGAGGGGATTTGTATAAATCGATTTGTTCGTTTATTAGAAGATTCCCGTTAACCGCGGCATTTTGAATTTCCCAAGCCTCTAGTCTATTTAGTCTTAACCCCTTGTGTCTGTAGGTGAGATTTTAAAAAATTTCCAATGAACAAATGTGGTTGTTGTTAAACATATGTTTTGCTACATTTGAATTGTCAACTTTTTTATTATTATTTTTTGCTTAATACAACTCATATGTTCTTTAAACCTAACCTCAAAGTTTCTACCAGTCTTACCTATATAAAATTGTTCACAATTATTACAATTAATTTTGTAAACGCCACTCTTTTTCATTTTATTGTGTTTTACTATTTTATTATTTTTATTTTATATTATATTATATTTTATTTTTATTATTATTATATTTATTATTATTATTTATATAAATCCCCTCTAATGTATCTATCTTAGTCGTTGCTGGAGTTGCGGGCGGGCGGGCGGTCGGGCGGGCGTGCGTGCGTGCGTGTGTGTGTGTGTGTGTGTGTGTGTGTGTGTGTGTGTGTGTGTGTGTGTGTGTGTGTGTGTGTGTGTGAGTATGCATGTGCGTGTGAGTATGCATGTGCGTGTGAGTGTGCATGTGCGTGTGCATGTGCGTGTGAGTGTGCATGTGCGTGTGAGTGTGCATGTGCGTGTGAGTGTGCTTGCGTGCGTGTGTGTGACGATTTTTTCGTCCACGATAACTCTTATAACAAACTTCCAAATATTTCTATTTTCCGTGTTTAAGCTTTCTGCATTCATATAAAGAGTTGATTAGATTTTGGGTAATATTGGATATCCTGAAGTGACTCTTTACTTGAAGCCCGTAACAGTTATTAATGAAAAATTGTATTAAAGTATAATCCAAAACTATTAAATTTTAGTATTTAAGACTTTCGATCAAGGGAAACAATATATTAGATTTTGGCTAAAATTAATAAACCAGAAGTGATACTTTACTTGTAGCTCTGAACAGATTTTCGTGAAAAATATATTATGATATACTCCAAAACTTGTCAAATTTAGTATTTAAGACTTTTGTATGAACAGGAACAGCATACTAAATTTTGGCTAATATTGATAATCCGAAAGTGATACAAAAATATAATAGGATATATTCCAAAACTTGTCATATTTAGTATTTAAAACTTTTATATAAAGGAAAGCAACATAATTAGATTTTAGATACAATTGATAAACCGGAAGTGATGTTTTATATGAAGCTTTGAACAGATTTTTTTTGAAAATATATTATGATATATTCCAAAACTTGTCAAATTTAGTGTTTAATATTTTTATATAAAGGGAAGCAACATATTAGAAGTTTGCTAAAATTGATAAACCAGAAGTGATACTGTATTTGAAACTCTGAACAGATTTTCGTGAAAAATAAATTGATACAATCCAAAACATTCAAATTTGGTATTTAAGACTTTTATACTAATGAGAACGGCATACTAGATGTTTTCTAAAATATTACTTTTCAGGAAGCTATAAACAGATTTTCTTGAAAAAAATATATTAAAACATGATTCAAAACTTCTCAAATTTGGTATTTAAAACTCGTGTATAATTTGAAACAATATTAGATTTTGACTATACCTATATGATAAACCGGAAGTGGTACTTAATTTGAAGCTCTTAACAAATTTTTGAGGAAAAACATAATAAAATATAATCCAAAATTTGGTATTACAGACTTTTCTATTTATTGGAACAAATTAGATTTCGTTTACAAACGATCAACCGGAAGTGATACTTTACTTAACGCTCATTGCTATTTCAAACATGGAATTGTCGGGAGGTCATATGTTGCCCACATCAGATTTTTTACAAATAATTTTCCAATATAGGTAAAATTGGTAAACTATGAATTATTTTTATTTTTCATATTCATTTCGTTTATATTCTTACCGTATATTCTGGCTGCTTATCAACAAATGGGCTGCCACATATTGAACTTCCATTATAAATACTTTGATCATCTTCTTTATTTTCACCGTAAATTTCCCCATATTCTTCGCCATGAATTTCCTCGCTAGGTACTTCTCCTACTTTAATTTGTCGTGGTATTTCTTCCACATTTTGTTTCTTTTTAGAACAACAACAATGACAACATTTACAATACAGTACGTAGGATATAAGTCGCCCAAGACTTCCCATACATCTTGTACAACAATTATGAACCATTTTGCCTTATATAGGTAACAACAACATTCATAGTAAAACAAAAGACGTGGATACAATAACAAACTACATTTGTAATCACTATAAATATATTCATAAATTATAAACACTTTACGGTAAGTCGTTATCAGAGTAATTTACGTCGAATACTGGAATACTTTATTTTCACAAATTATCAGTAAGAATTGTAGATAAGTAAATTAATTATTTTATTGTATATTATTTTATTGTAAGTAACGTAAATAAGATTATTATGTAAATTAATATCGTATATCAAATTCCAGTCTACATTTTAAAGGAGATATCGATTTCTTTTTTAAAAAGCGTATACTCGTATTACAATATTCCATGTTAGTTTAGCGTTAAAGTAATGTTTAATTATAACGTACTTTATTTAAAAAGTGAAATTAAAAATTGTTAAACATTGTCGTGATGCCATGCTCCAATATTACTAGCTTCATATGTTTCACTCTCAGCTCTCAGCGCATGCTTTGTTTTACCGTGATTTTTTTTTGTTTGATGTTTGTCACGTATTTTATTCACGTGCAACGTGATAGCGAAAAAAGTGAAATTTATAAATTACATTTAGAATATCATTTTAGGAAACAATATTAATTTAATAAAAATAGTTCTGTCTCACAGGAAATAAGCAGTAGCTTTCTCATTTGGGGCGATTACGTCAGAAGCATTTCCCCAAAATTATTATTTTTTATATAGCTGGGGTACGTTCTAAAACTTTACTGTGGAGTATGGTGTACAGAGTACAGAGGAAGATCACGTGATTAAGAGTATCCCTTTATTTTGGAACGGCATCGAGAGTAATACAATTGTCAAATTGATCAAGTTACATTTTTTTTTTGTTATTGTGAAGATGGCAAATAAAAGTTCTTTGTTAAATATTATACAGGGTGTAAATGAAATAAGTGCATTAAATTTAACCAGTATTGTAACTCGTCGAGAACAACAATTTTTCTTAATAATTTTTTTTTCTAAATCTTCTAGTTTTTGAGTTAAAATTCTTTAAAAATTTGTTTAAAATTTCGTTACCCGCCACTGGCAAGATCTCTGCTGTCTGAAAGTTCGATGTACACAGCATAAAAATAGTCGGGTGGTGGTTGCATATTTGCAGACACAGTAATTAATAAACGATCAACGGAAAACACATTTATTATTAATAAATTCGTAATACCTACTACAATTTTTAAAATAATGTTACGGTCTAATTTTGCCCTTTAACATTTTTTTGCTCTAGATTCTTATTCCTATCTTTTACGTACCTTTCTTAACTTAAATCTGGATTTCCCTCGTCGAATCTTTACTGTTATTCTGTCAATCCCTTATATTCCTTGTGTCTTTCAATTGTTATAACTTCTTTAATTTGTGTTCTGTTCAATAAATCTTCTTTGCAACTTCATGTCCCCTTTTATTGTTTGTGTTTAGTATTTCATTGGTTCTTAAATTGTGTATCTCTCATGTAAAATATGTTTCACTTCTATTTAGTAACTTACCTGTATTTTATCTTCAATATTTTTGGCCTATTTGTATTTTATTTAGAACTTCTTCCAGATATTCATTTTGTAGCGACCTTCTGATGTTTTGTTGACATTTTTGGCAGGTTTAATACGGTCTAATACTACAGTGGCGTGCGCGTTCGTTTTATTGTATTTCTTCTTTATGTTATTTTTTTGTTTTACTGTGGCGTTGTATGTTTCCGGCGACCATTTTGATTTTCATGTTAAAGTTTCCGACCTCAGGGACTTTTGTTCCTGATGTAGGGCAGTAAAGACGTGTTTTTTGACCATCGTATTTGTGGCACATGGCCATTGTTCGGCGTAGATTTTTTTTGTGTAGTTATTGTGCCGATGCAAAAGTAGAGTGTTTCGTTCGTTGTCTTTTGAACCAATATTGTTTTGGTCTCGCTATTGTGCGGATTTTGATAACGTCGAAGTGTCGTTTTGACTGTCCAGTGTTGGTTTTTCGGTGATGCGCCATTGTGGATTCATGGGCATTACATTTTCGTTCTGGCAGTTAATCTCCGAGGGAGGATTTGGCCACTCTACAACCGCATCTTCGTTTGTTGGGACATCAACCAGCTTGAGTCCATCCGCCAACATCGCCCACCAGTGTAGCCCTTTCCGCCCTGCATACGTCACAGGAGCTAAGTACATTAACTTCTTGTAAGATCGTTTTTCCGTTTCATATATTTTTGCGAGGAAGAACTAAAGTTATTTTAAAGTTGTGTGTTGCCGTAGAGGACTGTGTTACAGAGTCCTCATTGTAAATTTCATTTTGACACGTTTGTAATTGTATTTTTTTTTACGAAAATGATTAGTGTGGATATGATTATATGTCATTGGAGCCATCAGCTCATTGTTGTTTTATTATTGCAGAACTATTTTTGGTGTATAGCACTTTTTAAAAATATTTTTATATGTGATTACATTGTTGCCCCATTGTTGCAACTTGTGATTCAGCGAGGTTGCGCGTATCAACTGGCATGTAGCCCAGGTTTTGAAATGATATCACTTCGAAAATACTGTAACTGTATATACGCCGCGCCCGAAACTGGGTTATGGGTTTAGGGTTCAACAATAGTGTATTTTTGATCTCTTTACTTTTTTTTACGACATATTCATTTTTTTTATTGTACATTTATAATCTTTACGATTTTTCACCGTGCCTTAAGCACGCATTAACTTGCCTTTCATTAAATTCTGTTTTATTAAATTATTTCTTTTATTTCGCAAACCTCAGTCGTTTACAGGCAACAACATTACGGTAGGTAAGATCTTGTAGTATTTTGTTTAGTACCGTCCTTTTCGTAATTTTGGAGGTTAAAAATTACGTGGCGCCCTTATACCTTTTATAACCATTCTTGTGGTTTCCAACCCAGCCCGTCTCCACTGTTTAAAAGCTGGCGGCCTCCCAACAGAACATCCCTGTGGAGTATAGTGACTCAATTAACCCCTTTAGGGAAAAGTTACGTCACAATAAAGAAATTTAAAATTTGGATAACAAAATTATAAAATTATGTATTAAAACAGGTTCTGAACTAGTGTGAATAGTGTGGTGAATAGAGTAAGAGCGTGGGAAGAGCATAATAGTTATGAGGTTATAAGATGAATTTTCTTGTGTCAACTCGGCAAATCATAATAGTTTAAATACGTTATTCAAAAAATGTAAGTACATACTTTTGTCCATTTAAAAGAGGTGGGATTATATGAGGACCAATGACTCGTCAATTTATTCCCGCCCAAACAATTAATGATATTTTTTGTTGAAAATTGTGTTTCCTTCTTACAGTATGAGGATTTTTGTGACCAGATAAGTGTATTGTGCATTATTAAAGACACTTTCTCTAATATATCCAGCCCTATCAGTAAACAATACAACCCATTCGCAAAATTGAAATGCTGGAAACAATTAATTTTTTGCACATGGTATGGAAGTAACTGTTGTTCTTTTTAAAATATTCCAAATTGTCATATGTGACACATCAAACTGTGATAATCTTGAAGATATTGTATGTGGTATGTGGTACAACATAAATTTACGATTATAAGAGGATGATTTTTGTGTAACTTCGTTGACCTTGAGAACTTCACCACAATGTCTGTGTGTCCACTATTCATAAAAATAAGCATTTTGCCAGAATTTTACTTTATAAACAAGTTTATTACTAATGTCAAAATTTAATTGCAACAATTGACAGAACTGTCAATTAGTAAAACAAAATTTTTCATAGCTATTGCTTCTGCATTCAATTATTACAAAAATATTTGGAACGACTCGTCAATTTATGGGATGGTAAAAATGCTAAAAAAATATGCGATTTCGAGAAAAAGTTATTAAGAAATATTGTTGATCCATTTTATTACCTACTTTTTATACAAATTATAATATGTTATTCAAATTCTATACTTTAAACCGTGCGTCAAACGTAAACAAAGAATAGGCGCTAAACATTTTCATGTTGGAGTTCATACCCTCATATATAACTAGGCTACACAGAGTAAACCCTGGAGTGTACACTTTTAGTTTTGGATCGGCTCGGGAGTATGACAAAGAGTATGCTCTTGGTTTTTGGAACGATATTGAGCGTACTCTGTACTTCAGAGTAAAGTTTTGGAACGTAACCCAGAAGTTAAAGTTTGCTTTTGTCTACTCAAAATAGTAAAGTTGCACTTTAATCGCAAGGGTAGATAAAGTAGCATTTTAAGAGCACGGGTAGTTATTTATTATACAAGCGCTTCAAATGTATGTTTAACGAGCGCTGAGCGCTAGCATCTTAAGTCCGAGAATTAAATATTCATTTTAACTGCAAGTGTGAGTTTTTTGGATGAGTTGCCATGGACTGAATTGCTTATTGTTTACATTTCAAGAATCTGAAGCGATCCTCAATATGGAGGTATTGCTCCATGCTAAAAACTTGCCTCATTATTTTCGAGAACGTGGATATTGAGTGGTAAGTAGATAATTTGTGATTTTAGATACCAGATTGTAAATATTTACATGACATTATTGTTGCAAATAACCTAAATTTCAAGAGGATTGTCATGTTAAGTGTATTGGCAAAAAAACTGAACTATAGGTGGCAGGCCGGACGGTAGCAAGATGGCGGAGGAATAAGGAGAGTTCACTCATTCCTTATTGCTGGCAATATGCATTTCAAAGTGCAAAGTATTTAATATGGAAAAAATAACATAAAATTAAGTGATATTTTTGAATACATTGCTTCTGCATGTCCTATAAAAGAAGGCGAAGTAATTTTTAATGCAAGACATGTATTGCTTTGTGGAATAATAGTTGATGGATTAGGTACAATACTGAGATCTTTTTAAAAAAAACAGTCATTTGTGTGGAGATCCTCATATAATTGAAATTGTATTAAATGAAAATATAAATTACTGGAAAGTAAAATTTAGTTGTAGAGCAGGATTGGGAGGCAAATGCAAACATATTGTTGTAGTTTTGTTGCATATAAACAGGTTAGTAAAAATAATACTATATTTATTGTTTTACAACAAAAGTTATCATTATTATGCTATTAATTTATTTGTTTATGGGTTTGTGTATTACAGAGCAGAAGAAATAGAAAAATTAAGTTCTACCGATTTGGAACAAGTAAGGGGAAAACTTGTTAAAAAGAATGATGAAACAGTGTATAGTTTGGCTATAAAACTAGAAGAATTTTAGCATCCTGTTTTAAAAAAGAAAAAAATTGAACCAATTGGAGACGTCAAAATTTTATGGGAAGAAAATTTCAAGATCATATTTTGTCACTTGGGATATAATGTAAACTTACACTTTTTGACTTGTAATTACTGCATTGTGGCACTGAGCAGTGTCTATGACATTTACTGATCATTATTTAAATTTGAAAATGTAATAGACACTATATATCTCACTTTCATTTACAACAAATATAAATTAAACCTATTTAAAATTACATACGTTTCAATGTATACTATCAACGTTTCCTTATTCCTCTAGTTCACAAATCTGCCGCCAGACGTCACCCACTCGGATTTTTTCGCCAATACGGTGGCAATATTAGGACCTAAATTCGTTAATGAGAAAATGAAATTCGTATTTAAATTTGTTCTTGAATTTTTTAATTCCTGTATGTATAATTATTCATTAAATTTTTAATTTATTTTTATTGGACCTTAGTCAAGGGTGACACAAATTACTACAAAGACTTTGGTTTTAAATATAAAACCTGTGTTATAATAGACTTTGAAATAAATAATTCTTCGGACTGGCCTTAGTACGTGACCAATCACGTATCAATCCATATAATGTTTCACGAACTCGAAATTTTCAGCCCGAGTCGTACCACGATCAACTAAAATGAAACTGCCTATGATGCTCAAACTACCTTAGTCCGGGATCGCATCGCGAACAAACCTATGTATTATATTAAAATGTTTTTTTTCTGTTTCGGACTTAGAATGACATATTCTAGTACGCTTATTAATGTTAATTTGGGTATTTAATACATAAAACATGTGCTTATAAAAAAATGTCTTTGTACAGTGCACTCCCCTATCTAAATTCCTGGGTGCGCCACTGTACGTAGAATATTTGAATTTATTTCAACAACTTTGGTTGACATTTGATATTTTAAAACCGCTAGTGAAATAAAATTCTTTTTTTACGTCTGTTAAAAAAGTACTCTTTTTACCTCCCGCTACCCTTGGTAAGGGAGGTATAGGAATCGTACTAAAAAACGCATATCGAGATTTTGGTAAATGACCACGTTTTAAGGTCCCTAGAATCCAATTTTAACATTTTCACGATGATGTCTGTCTGTATGTGTGTGTGGATCCTCCACTCTAACTCAAATACTATCATTCAGAAAATTTTGACACCTTGTATTTCGAACTTTTTCTGTAATGAAAAGAGCCCATTAGATTTTGGTGTAAATTGGATAACCGGAAATGGCACTTTACAAGAAGCTCAAAATAGTTTTTCTTCGAAAAATATCTTTAAATGTTATTTTTTTGAGATTAATGTTTTTATAAAAATTAAAGATTATTAAATTTCATACAGATTTGCGTTAATACTTTTTTAATATAAATTATGGATAAATTTATAAAATTATCTATAATTTAAACCTACGCTTTAAACAAACAAAACTGCTTCGTTGTGCAGTTATTGAAATCTGTGTAAGTGACAGATAAATGTCACTGTCAAAGAACTAATTATTTCAAATTAATAATAGTAATGTTTTAAAAAGAAAAATCTGGTGTGGCCAACACAATACCTTTCGCCATGTACCGCTCGAGTCACAAAAAAGATGAAGCTAATCTTTATTTTTGAGACCCCTTGGGGTCTCGTAGCCGCGTGCCTGTGTCAGGTCGCGAATCTGGGGAACCGAGTTTAATCCCTACCAACGCCAAATATTTCCAATTTTAAATGGCACAAAATTGACCCAGCAATGAGTGCCCGTGAGATGACGCCTGGTAAGCGCCCACACGGTGCAAATATATCATCATTACCGATATCTGTATAAAAAGCAGACTGGCACACCCAGCAAAGGATACTAAGCCGTGATGACATATTTATTTATTTACTTATTTATATATATTATTATTATTATTATTATTATTATTATTACATTTCTAAAATATAGTCTAATCTAATCCAAGTAACTACATTTTTGATAGTAAAATGAAGATTAAATTTTAAATACCTGGATAAAATAGAATTCACTACTCCAGAAATGAGAATTAGCTTAAACTTTTTGGTGAATCGTTAATTTTTATTAATCTCAATACAGACCTACATATTTACATATGCTGGAAACTGTATTGATTTCCTTTTCTATTGTTCTATTTACATTTTTCTTTTTATAACGTTGCTATTATTAATTTGAAATGATTATGGCTGGTTTATAATGGATTTAATTTACAAATTTAGATTTACGAATTTAAATTTATAAATATAAATTGTATATATCTGCCTTTACTGGTTCATGATGAATTTAAGAAATTTATGATTTAGAATTTACATTTAAAATATCACCATATTTTATATTCTAAATGTAAATTTGTAAATGCATCCAATCATTTCACAGTATTTCAAACAATGATTTTTGGTGGGGAAAATGACAGTTTGAAGTGACAGTTGAAACATTTTAATTTTGATTTGACAAATGGATTCTGAAAATATGGATATATTATTAATATTATCTGTAGAAAAATACAGATTGATTAGGATAAAAATGATAAATATCATATAACTGTCATCCCATTTGTGTCAAACCACTTAAGTTGATTGGGCATATTTCATATCATTAAATTCACTATAAACCAGCAAGATAAATCGTAAATTTCAAATCTAAATTTGTAAATTAAAATTTATAAATTAAATGTATCATAAACCAGCCATTAGTTCTTTGACAGTGACATTTATCTGTCAGTTACATACATTTGAATAACGGCCAAGGAGTATTGTTTGTTTAAGCGTAGGCTCCGGGATTTATATTATAGATAATGAGGTGTTGCACAGTTTTTTTTCTTTGCTTTAATCGAAAGATTAAGAAAAAATATTTTACCCCTATTTTTTATTTTTTTCGTATTATTCTTCATTCATGAGAAAATTGTCTTTGAAATTATAATGTTTGAATTTCCGCTTCCCCTTTCGACTGATGACGTTCGAATCGAAGGGTGTGGCTTACATTTGCCACCAACGGAAATAAAACGAGTGACAGTCATGACAGCTGTCAACTACTACTGATTTTTGTATTTGGAAATAATCAAACATGTTTGTAAAAAAGTGTTTTGTGCAGTGTGCCCAAATAGAACTGATAATAGGGAAAAATATTTCTAGTAGTGCCTCAAAACGAAGAAAGAAGAATGAAATGGTTGTCGCAAGTAAAGATAAAACATAAAATCATAACTTCTTTGTTGTAAAGATCATTTGTATGTAAATATAAATATTTTTATAATTAAATAAGAACTATTGAATACATTTAATTTTTTTAGCTGGAATGTGATGCACTCAGGCTACGGTTTCTTATGCCGGCTAATCTTTGCACTACTGGAGCATAAGAGAGATTGATAAATCTAGGATAAAACATTACTAGACGGTATTTCTTAAGACCACTACTGGCGATAATGTGAATCTCCAACTGGAGGATCTGTTCCAAACAATGTGTCGCTGGAATATGTTTTATATAAGTTTTAACAATATGTATTCTGTATGTTCCTAACACGAAATAAATCCAAAAGTCAAAATAGACAATAATGTATGTGTGCTTGTCAGGTGTCAACTACAATGGAAAAAAGAGAACGGGGAAAAATTACTTAGAAATAGACAAAGCAAACATGTTGGAGATAAATAAATGTAAAAATAATACATGGGATGAAATGTATAATGAATTTAATTTAGTTAATGTTGACATGTGTCAAATTTATTTTACGGGATAAAATTTACTTCCTCGCACATCGTTGGAGTAATTTATACTATAGATTTAATTAGCTAGTATTTTTATTCTTGTTTTGACGAAAATCTCTGGAATAATGTATTTTACTTCATGAGTAAATTTTACTTTGCTAGTGCTTTCCTTATTCATCTTTTATAATACAGGGCATTGAACTCTGAAATATAACGCTGTAATATAATAATAAATAACTAAGAACTACACTAAAGAACCAAAAATCACGCTGCACTATAAGTCAGGCCTTATGTCACACAGTTGTCATTAAAGCAATCATTGACGTTGATGTATGATACATTTGTTTTTTTTTTCATCATCTTTCCAGTTTTGTCATTGGCTAATGTAAGTCTGATATCACAGGCAGTGTAATTTGGCGCCAATTCAAAAAGTAAATTTTTAAATTGCTACTGTGCTTAATATATACAGTAATTTGTACAGAAAATCATATTTAATAATACTGTAGAACATACTTATTCGAATTTCAGAAGAAAAAAGATATGTTAATTTTTTTTGCAACACCTCATTTTATAAATTTATCCATAGAAAAACTATTAATGCAAATCTGTAAAAAAATTAATAATCTTTAATTTTTATAATAACATTAATGTCGAAAAAATAACATTTTTAAGGTATTTTCGAAGAAAAACTATTTTGAGCTTCTAATAAAGTGCCATTTCCGGTTATCCGATTTACGCCAAAATCTAATGGGCTCTTTCCATTACAGATATTAGTGTTTGAGTTAGAGTGGAGGATCCACACATATACACACAGACATCATCGGTAAAATGTTAAAATTGAATTCTAGGGACCTTTAAACGTGGTCAATTACCAAAATCTCGATATGCGATTTTTAGCACGATCCCTATACCTTCCTTACCAAGGGTAGCGGAAGGTAAAAAAGTAAATAGAACAATAGGAAAGGAAATCAAAACAGTTTCCAGTATAAGCAAATATGTAGGTATGTATTTAGATTAATAAAAATTAATGATTCGCAAAAAAGTTTAAGTTAATTCTCGTTTTTGGATTAGTGAATTCTATTTATTCCGGTATTTAAAATTTAATCTTCATTTTATTATCAAAAACGATAGTTACTTAGATTAGATTAGACTATATTTTAAGAAAAGAAGAAAAAAGAAAAATAAGGATTAGTTTAATCTTTTTTGTTACTCGGTCGGTAAATGGCGGGAGGTATTGTGTTGGCCACACCAGATTTTTGTCATTAAAATGGGTTTATAAAGTATGTCTTTTTTTAATACATGAAAGTGTGAAAAAAAGTAAAAAAAAATTCTATGCAACTCGTATTCGGCTCGTTCGGTAAATTTTCCTTCTCGTGAAAAAAAGATAGGTATACTCTACTCACTTTGTACATAAATAACTATTAAAACGCTAGCGAAATGAAATTATTTATAAAACAACGTTAATGGTCCGTATCCAATGATATAAACGTGACCTTATAAGGCAAAATTGAATAAAATACTTCGATTCTTATTTATTTACATACAAAATCCATAATAATCCAGGTATATACTGGGTTTTTAAAATTGTGTTTACTCTTATAGTTTGTATTTTTTTAACATCTGCTATAGGAAAAATAAAACTTTATACACGACGATAAAATTAAATTGTCGACTCGCGAAAAATAATTCACTCGTGAATTAAACTTTCTGCTCATTGATAAAATATAATTTTATCGTCTTGTATAAAAAATAACTATGTTTTTCCCCGGAGTTTGTGAATTTCTTTGAGATATTAAAAATATAGGTTTCATATCAAGATTAAGATAAAAAGAAATCGTGGAAATTCCGATATTGTGGTGGTTTTATTAACTAAAAGAAATAAACCTATAAGTAGCGAATAATTCTGTAAATGTTAACTCTATGGTCGTTCCACGGTATCAACCGATTTACGTCATCAACTTGCGAAAAATATGAAAAACTAAAAATCCCCAAACGTTTGAAATGTTTTTAGAAAATATTAATTATTTTAAAACTTTGATAATTAAATTTATGTGTTGTGCACTGAATTTTAGCGCAATCGTGCGTAAATTATTAAATTCTTTATTTGTTGATGAGGAAAATGAATATTCATCAAGCTTTGATATAAAATTATTTAATTTATTTTAATTGATAAACCGAAAAAAGTTTGTCGTCAAGAATGTAGCAGTACCTACTGACAAATGGGAGCGAGTCATGGGCAACGTAGGAGAGACACCAAAGTCGATTACGAAATGTGGAAATGCGGTTCCTAAGGAACTAAGGAAGTTAAAAGGAAAGACAAAAATGGACAGAATAAGAAATTGAAGAATTTATGCACCCAACCGGTAGCACACATCATCCAAGGACAGCTGAGATGGGCGGACCAGGTACACAGAAAGAGTGACGAAAGACTGGCAAAACAGGTATATACCGCAAAGTTACACCAGAAGAGGAAGATAGGCAGACCAGTTAAAACATGGAAAGAAAAAAAAACGGGAGGCAGAACAAAAAGATGTCAACTGGAACAAGCCTAGAAGAAAAATGGAAAACCGACAACGCTGGAGAGAAATCTGGAAAAGAAACCCCGAAGAGAGAAACACAGAACAATCATAATCAGACGACGCCTTACACGGAAAGGTAGATAGGCAAAGGATTGAGTAAGTTTAATTGATAAAAAACAAAAAAATATGCCAATATTAATTATCTTTAAGTGCTATCATCCACCATCCACAACAGTAAATTGCATGTTATTGTATTCTAAATTTATATTTTCGAACTCCATAATAACGAGAATAAAATTAAATGTACCCAAAATCTTTACCATAAATGACAGGAAAACATATGATTTCCTCCTGCATCAATCCATCGGATCCATCGGCTCTATGTTTGAACCGATAAAAATCCGATGAGTACTGCGATGAATATAGAGACGGTGCAATAAATTTCATCTACTTTTAAGCGCTGAATAAAAGAACGGATTGATGAAAGTAATATTAATGCGTATTATATGTCGATAAATAAAATAACTTGCCTTGTATCTTTAAACTTAGCACTTTGCCATAACCCTATTATAGGGCAATTTTTCATTTCATAATGCAAAATGCTAATGCGTGGTACAAATGAGAAGAAAATATACACATTATGTACATATATTCGTGTACGGTAGCTTGATTTCGGCGATATTCGTGATTGTTAATTTGACATTTAATGTTTGTTATTTTCTAAAAGTTCTGTCACCTTATCTTGACTAAAGAATAAGTGTCGCTGAACAATATGGCAAGGTGTGTAATTACGGATCATACATATATACCCTTTATAAATGGACAATGTTGCACGTATTGCCGTCTGGCGCTCGGAAAAAAAACTAATTGTGAAGTAGGCAACTTGGTGTGTATATTAGCAATATCAAGGTAGGACCAGCGACCCGCAATACTTTGGAATATTTAACGTAGTAAATTGTTTAAATAAAATATGACCACAATTAACGGAAAAAAGTTAATTTTCCGGTTCCATCAAATTTTTGTTACATAATGATTGCAACGATTGGTAATAATCATAATACTTTCATCGACGTAGGCCAATTCACTGGAGAGCAGCATATCTGGAGCACATGACATAAATGCATATATTTGAAATGTGTATAAAGAGTGTAGAATAATGTTGACAGCCGAGCAAAATAGCGTAGGAGCAACGTAATCGGTAAACAAAGGTTCCGGGTTTGAATTCCTCTCAGGCATGAATGTTAATAGTGTAGTACACAGTCGTAAAATATCTAAAAGAAGTATTTAAATTCTTCTATATTATTGTTATTTAAATACAATAAACAAGTTTTCTACGACCACCATGAAAAGTTGATATTTATGCTCTCTTTTGTCATCGTAGAGTTAATGATTACTAAGGAACGAGCGAAAAAATACTTTACGGCGCGTCTCCCATAGCAACGCGCGGTAAAGTACTTAATTTGCTTGCTTAGATAAATACATATTATTGTTGAAATTTTAATTTATTAAAACAATACTTACGAAATCTAAAATATACGTTAGGTTCAGTTTTACATTACAAATGTGCTACAAACAATACGAAGTTAGCTACGCTACCAACTTATTTATTTAATTAAGTTACAACTTTATTCTGTTGGTGAATGTACATTTAATTACAACTATAAATATATTTCAAATTAGTGGATTTAATCATTGACCGACAATGTTAAAATTGAATGTGCAGTTTTGTATATTTATTCCAGAGCTTGAAACAGCTGGCGAGGATAAATTAGATTCTGTGACTGTGACATTCTCACTAGAATATTCAGTTAGTGTGGCAGTGGCAGAAGTTTGATTGTCCTTGTTTGCTAAAATTTTATGCGCAGTCCGGTGTGGGTGTGTGTGTGTGTGTGTGTGAAATGAATATTTGCTGTTATCACATAGATAATGCAAATACACAACTTACCAAAAATTTTATTTCTCTTAAAGTGCACGCGCACAATAGCATACCTGTAATTAATCCCTGTCCAGAAATTGGCAACATTAAAGGATGCCGCGCTGATAAGAAAATTCCCACGGTCTCAAAAAAATTCCCATGCCCAACCGCCATACCTGGATAAATCTATTTTTAAATATTAATTTATTTTTAAACCATGAACTTATTTCGATTAACATATTTTCTTTTGAAAAATATTATAACACGTTTTGTAATAGTGAATTCTAACAATAAGTTTGTTAGCTAATAAATTTACCTTTAAACTATTTTAATAATAATAATAATAATAATAATAATAATAATAATAATAATAATAATAATAATAATAATAATAATAATAATAAATTGTATTAAAAACCAAAGTGCGTGTAACAATAAAACCGAAAATTTATTTAAACTTGAAGCAAATTTATCAATATTAAAATTTTTTCGGGAAAAATTAAAAAAAATAAACATGTTCAATTAGTAGTTGAATCTGGAGTAACCAAAGGTAAACTACAACAGCATAAGCTAATTTGGTAAGATATAAAATTTATTTTTGGAGTTGAAGTGTTTGTTATAATGACTACAATCATGCTCAAACTGTGCGGAACTATTTTAAAATAAAGTCTTTAGAAGGGTATTCAGATTTGCATTTAAAAACTGATGTATTGTTATTAGTAGATATATTTGAAATTTTTTGCGATAGTTGTATGCAGTCATATAAACTTGATGCGTTACATTATTATACGGCTCCAGGCCTTGCATTTGATGCAGTGTTAAAATGTAGTTCCGTTGAACGAAAATGTTCGAAAACACAAAGATGTTGCCGGAATGTATCAATCCCTAACCATCTACGGGTTTGCAAGTGTAAGAGGTGAGGTAAGAAGTAGGCGTAGCCGTAACGTTTCCCCCACCGTTTGAGTTTCTATGAATTAGGGAGAATATTATGGTTTGGGTTTGAACTTTGAACAGAGTTCGCCAGGTATATGATTGCAGAGGTAACAAGCGAAAATAAAATATTTTGATATTATAAATACAACCACATGCTATTATTACATATCTACTAAATATTGGTTTTGCATTTAGTTACGAGTAGGCATTATTCTTTTGAATGTAATATCAGTAATTTACTTATTTTTTTCTCTTTCGACGTATAAGAGTTTTTGTCTTTTAAATTTATTTAACCCTTAAAATCTTCGATTTTTTTTATTTTTAATGAAATTTCTTATCTTTTTGTCAGTAATTCCATTAGTGTTTTAAAATATATTTTATTCTACTTAAAAAAACTTATTTAATAACTACCCTGTTTCATAATTTAATTTTAACTTTATATTTTCAAATTTACAGAAGTGGGTATACCAGGTACCTATGATCTAAAAAATTATTTAAAACACAAAAAACCTTTACACCAATCGAAAGAGAAAAAAAATAAGCATTTTTGTAGCAAAAATCGAATATTGGTTGCAATTAAAAAATGTAAGTTTGTGTTATATCACGAAAATTTACCGATAGAAAAATTATTTTCATATGATGTCACTGGATAGTCAATAAAAATATCTAACTTTCATTTGAAACATTTTTCTCGATTACTGATGGTTTAGAAGTTATTTCAAAATGAAAATATCGACCAAATTCAGTTTTCCGCCATTTTCAAGTAACTTATGAGAATTTTTGTTAAACCAATGCACATCTAAGATGGCCCTCCAAAGGCGTACCACATGTCCGATTTAACCGAAGTCGTATCTCTTATAGTTTCCGAGATCCTAATGGTGGCCTTCGAAATCCGGATAAATAAATATATCATCACGGTTTATTACCCATTTCTGGGTGTGCTTATCTGCTTTGAACACAGATATCGGTAATGATGAAATATTTGCACCGCGCGGGCGCTTACTAGGCGTCACCCCACGTACTCGTACATTTCTACAAATATTTGTGCGCCGCCTTCATTTAAATTTCTTCAAAATTTGCTTTCGCTTGTCAATAAATTCTCATAGATTACTAGATACTGTTCGATCAGATTCAGTAGTATTCACCGGAAAATATTTAAAAAAAAACTTAAATTTGACTATCAATATTGTAGCCACTGTTATTAGCAACAAAAATAGAACCATCTAACACTGTACTTTTTATGCTAAAAAATATTGGAATTATTTAATTGAAATATATTTTTATCTGTTTGTTACCCTCTTAACGGACGTTCGACGCACGGAGGATCTTCATCCAGTTTGTTACGCTGATTAATGAAAATTTAAATAATTAATATTTTTGATCAGATTCTACATATGCACCTATGTTAAACCATCTTCTATAAGCTAACATTTTCATTCTAGATTTGTTATGTTTGTTTAATCTATAACTTAAACGAGGGTTTCGTTGTAAATTTCCTCCACCTTTCGCGATAATTACCTACTTTAATTTATCACTTTATTTTATAATACAGAAAACAATAAATAAATGTGTAATATAAATAATACAGAGAGGTTCTGGAATTGAAGAGAGCGGTCGACATCACAGAACACAAAACATTACGGCCCGTATTCTCACCTCTTGAAATAGCGCTACTTCCGAAAAATCGCTACTTCAACTGTCAAATTTAATATTAAAAATTAGAGAAATAAAAGTAAATTGAATTATAAATACCACTTATTTCAAATATTATAGGTTTCATTTACAAATATATGAAACTCATTCTTATTCTTATCTATTCATAAAATAAAATAAAATTTAAAAAAATCGAAATAGCGTTACTTTGGAAGTAGCGCTACTTCGAGAGGCGAGAATACGGGCCAATATGTCTGGCTTTCGAGTTAAGTTGCCCCTTTCCCCGTCATCAAACACTGTAGGCGGTGGCGGTACGACAAATAACACAGCTCTCTTGTCGCTAGTAGCGACATGTAAGATTGTACATATGAACTATAATTGCATCATTTTATTTTCATCATATTTCAATAACAATTGGCAATCTGTCAAAAAAAAAAATAGCATTTATATATTGTTTACAACTATATCTATAAGGCAACGCATGAATTTTAATATATTTTTTATTCAAACTGTACAAAATTATACATTTAAAAGTAGTACTTTTCGTTGTTTTCCGATATTTTTTTAGACAATGCTATAAAATTTTTAGCAATATCTATGCGTCGCCGTGTAGCAATAATATTATATATTGTTGTAAAAAAATACGAATGCTCTTATATTATTATTACAATTAGAGCAATGCAAATTCTATAGCACCATTTTTGTTACATTTAGGTAGCTACATTACGGCCTTAAACTAGTTACAAAATGGGGTGGTCGTTATGGGGCAAAATTTTATATTTCACAACCAAATTTTTACAGTTGTACTATAATTGATGATTATATTTTAATAATAATGGCACAAAATTGACTCATGCGGTGCACTCTCCACAACAGCATTGAGTACCCGTGAGGTGACGCCTGGTAAGCGCCTGCACGGTGCAAATATATTATCTTTACCGATATCTGTGTACAAAGCAGATTGGCACACCCAGAAATGGGTAATAAGCCGTGATGATATATTTATTTATTTTATTTTATATTTTAATAATTGCAATGAAAAGAAAAACAATATACTTTAATAAACCAATTTACGTAAGATTTTCTATTTTAGATATATCAAAAACTTACATATACAATTTTTATTATAATTATATTAAAAAGGAATTAGAAGATAATGTTAAATTATTATACACTTATACAGGTAGTTTAATATATAATTTTATTAACATAGACGTGTATGAAATTATTTAAAAAAATATATACACAAATTTGACACATCTGAATATAATATAAACAATGTTTACAATATACCTTTAGCCAATAAAAAAGTTATTGGTCTAATGAAGGATGAAAATAATGGTAAAATTAGAACTAAATTTATCGGTTTAAAATCAAAAATGTACGCTTATAAAATTTTAAGTTCTAATAAAAATATTAGTAAAAAAGCAATAGAAATTTCAAGTGACGTATTGTTAATTATAACTTTATAAATGAATAAGGCTGGGAGGTACTGCTACATTTTAAAGGGGGTGGTGGTGGTGGTCCTCTTCGTATGATACAAATACCGCACTGTTGTCAACAGGAAGATCAAGAATTTCGGGGTAGTTTGTAAAGTCATCATCCACCACGTCATCGTCCATAAACCACTCACTACCGTCGTCCATCATAGGTATATGAGGGCGAATCAATTTTTAATGGTAGCGGTGGCTGTGATCGTGGTGACTCTGGCGTATTTGTTACCCCGTTTTTTTCTGCTGGCTGTTGTTGACCAGCAGGTTGCCAATTTTCCGTAACATGATTAAAGGCGGCCAAGACTGCCTTTTGCCCATCCATAATATCGTTCAGGTGGGCGGTGACTCTGCTTAACGAGTCCGTTAGGTTCTTCACTGATTTTTTAAACTTTCTATTTCTACTTTTTGTTGGTCTATTAATCGGCCAAGACATTTTAAATCCATGTTATAATTTAGTATTATCCTTCAAACAAAATTTACAAAAATTAGTATACGTACATATTTTCACCCAGGCAATCGATTTTTGATAAAATTAAAACTATACCCCGCCAATTAATGAGTAGTTATTTGTTACCCAAAAATGGGTAGAGATACAAATTTGTCAATAGCACCATCGAATTTTACGTACTCTCTTATATAAATAGCCCAATTTTCAAATTATTTACTTTACTGGTCTAATAGCTATGAATAAATTAGTAAAAGTATATTTGAGTATTTGCAAAAGTCATTGAACTATGATTATTAAAAATAATTCATTTAAAAATGTATCTGTGAAAATATTTTAACAAAAATTTGCGCGCATATGTAATTTTACTAATGAAATGCATTTTTTGGTAAAATTAAAGCTGTCTATTCAACCCTTAAATGGGTAGATCTTCACCACCCAAAACTGGGTAGAGTTAAACAATTTTCGACTTCAACATTAGATTTTCCATATTTCCTTATACATGTACACCAATTTTTATAATTTTTTGGATACGGGTTTCTACATAAACACATACACTCTGAATATACCGCAAATCCCTGATATATTTTGTGCGGGATAGTTGCGTCGCTTGCCGACTAAAATTCTGCAATATAACGGCAAATACAATTTAGGATATTTGTTATAGAAAAATTACAAAAATTGGTATATATATATATATATATGTATTTTAACTCGAGGAATCCATTTTTGTAAAAATTAAAACCGTACTCCCTGCCAATTAATGAGTAGTTATTTGTTACCCAAAAATGGGTAGAGATACAATTTTGTCAATAGCACCATTGAATTCTAAATATTTTCTTATATAACTATTCCAATTTTCAAAATAAAGGCGTTATTCAGTAATTTATAATTTAAATAATTCTAATATAATACTGGTATAGCCATTTGTAGAGATAAATATAAACAATCGTTGACATTTGTTATTGTATTTTTGATTTTGCTGTGAACTTATTTGGATGACGTATTTTGTCTTTGAAAAATATTTTAACACGCGTTTTGTGATAGTGATTTTAAAGTAATGTTGTTGACCGTCTTATCGCTGTTAATATTTATGAGTTTTGCCTAGGAATACATATAATGTGTTAGAGTTGTCTGTGAAATTTGCTGATAAAATCTATTTTTATATATTAATTTACTCTTAAACCTTGAACTTATTTCGATTAACATATTTTGTTTTGAAAAATATTTTAACACGTCTTGTGATAGTGAATTCTAACAATAAGTTTGTTAGCTAATAAATTTACCTTTAAACTAGGTTGCTAATAAAAATGAGGTTACATGGTAAACGTATTCAGTTGTTAATAGCAACAGAATTAATATTTTGTTACAATTTTTAAAAATATGGATAAACAAGAGTATTTATTATAAAAGTTTAAAACAATAGTAATTATTTTAGTCTTCTTTTAAATGTGAAAGGTAAAAGTTACATTTTAACTTTAATTTAACAATAGAGAAAAAAATTATTGCACGCAATTTGTTATCAGCTGCTTTTAATTTAAAACTCCTATTAGAAGAAAATTATAACTTTTATAAATTTTTAATAAAAAATAGTAAAGAAAATTGTAAAAATGTAATTTATATAATTAAAAAATATGCATCTATTGCATACATATGTCAAAATTTAAGTAATATATTAAATATAAAAAATATATGTATAGAAAATATGTAAAAAAACTTCCTATAAAATTTAAGCTGCACCCAAATGTTATATTAAATTACGTTGTGTGGAACATTATAATTTACCAATACATAAAACTCATATTGATGGTCCATCGCCACCTATTGAAAAGTGTTTTGCATGCAGACAAGGTTTAAAAATTATTAATGCAAAGCTTTGTTGTTAATAATAAAACGCAATCAATTCCAAACAGATTAATTAATCGTGAGATATTCGGTACTCATATATCGCCATCAGACTGTAGAAAAATGAATGTTTAGAAGAAATAGCAAAACTAAAGAATGTTCAATTATTTTGTAAAGAAAATTTAATTCAAAAAGAAACTATATATAACAAAAATGTTAAAATGAAGTTCCGTTGAACTTGTGCTTTCTAAATATTTTCTTATACAATTATTCCAATTTTTACAATAAAGGCGTTATTCAGTAAATTATGATTCAAATAATTCTAATATAATACTGGTATAGCCATTTGTTGAGATAAATATAAACAATCGTTGACATTTGTTATTATATTATTGATTTTCAGAAATTGTTATTTTAAAATTAAGGCATTATATCGAAAAATGTTTCAAATATTATTTATAACATAAATTTAAAACATGTATATGATGAACACGTGGGATCTGATATGAGTTTCGACGAATTTAAAAATATGTGTTTAATATGCTGATCCGATAATTATAAATTTTTAGTTATAAATAGCGGCTTTGATCAATATGTAAGTATATAAACACTTGTATTCAAATCAGTATACAGTGTTGTTCACAAGCTGTTCAAACCTGTTTTATTACTTGAAATATTTATAGATCCGCAAACAGATTAATATAAGCTGTTTGAAAGCTGTTTAAAGTTATTTATAAGCTGTTTGGAAGCCGTATTAAGCCGTTTATAAGCTGTTTGGAAACCGTATTAAGCCATTTATAAGCTGTTTGGAAGCCGTATTAAGCCGTCTATTCAAATCAGTATACCGTGTTGTTCACAAGCTGTTTAAACCTGTTTTATTACTTGAAATATTTATAGATCCGTAAACAGATTAATATAAGCTGTTTGGAAGCTATTTAAAGTTATTTATAAGCTGTTTGGAAGCCGTATTAAGCCGTTTATAAGCTGTTTGGAAGCCGTATTAAGCCGTTTATAAGCTGTTTGGAAGCCGTATTAAGCCATTTATAAGCTGTTTGGAAGCCGTATTAAGCCGTTTATAAGCTGTTTGGAAGCCGTATTAAGCCGTTTATAAGCTGTTTGGAAGCCGTATTAAGCCGTCTATTCAAATCAGTATACAGTGTTGTTCACAAGCTGTTTAAACCTGTTTGATTACTTGAAATATTTATAGTTCCGTAAACAGATTAATATAAGCTGTTTGGAAGCTGTTTAAAGTTATTCATAAGCTGTTTGGAAGCCGTATTAAGCCATTATAAGCTGTTTGGAAGCCGTATTAAGCCGTTTATAAGCTGTTTGGAAGCCGTATTAAGCCGTTTATAAGCTGTTTGGAAGCCGTATTAAGCCGTCTATTCAAATCAGTATACAGTGTTGTTCACAAGCTGTTTAAACCTGTTTGATTACTTGAAATATTTATAGTTCCGTAAACAGATTAATATAAGCTGTTTGGAAGCTGTTTAAAGTTATTCATAAGCTGTTTGGAAGCCGTATTAAGCCATTATAAGCTGTTTGGAAGCCGTATTAAGCCGTTTATAAGCTGTTTGGAAGCCGTATTAAGCCGTTTATAAGCTGTTTGGAAGCCGTATTAAGCCATTTATAAGCTGTTTGGAAGCCGTATTAAGCCGTTTATAAGCTGTTTGGAAGCCGTATTAAGCCGTTTATAAGCTGTTTGGAAGCCGTATTAAGCCGTCTATTCAAATCAGTATACAGTGTTGTTCACAAGCTGTTTAAACCTGTTTGATTACTTGAAATATTTATAGTTCCGTAAACAGATTAATATAAGCTGTTTGGAAGCTGTTTAAAGTTATTCATAAGCTGTTTGGAAGCCGTATTAAGCCATTATAAGCTGTTTGGAAGCCGTATTAAGCCGTTTATAAGCTGTTTGGAAGCCGTATTAAGCCGTTTATAAGCTGTTTGGAAGCCGTATTAAGCCGTCTATTCAAATCAGTATACAGTGTTGTTCACAAGCTGTTTAAACCTGTTTGAATACTTGAAATATTTATAGTTCCGTAAACAGATTAATATAAGCTGTTTGGAAGCTGTTTAAAGTTATTCATAAGCTGTTTGGAAGCCGTATTAAGCCATTATAAGCTGTTTGGAAGCCGTATTAAGCCGTTTATAAGCTGTTTGGAAGCCGTATTAAGCCGTTTATAAGCTGTTTGGAAGCCGTATTAAGCCGTTTATAAGCTGTTTGGAAGCCGTATTAAGCCGTCTATTCAGATCAGTATACCGTGTTGTTCACAAGCTGTTTAAACCTGTTTGATTACTTGAAATATTTATAGATCCGTAAACAGATTAATATAAGCTGTTTGGAAGCTATTTAAAGTTATTTATAAGCTGTTTGGAAGCCGTATTAAGCCGTTTATAAGCTGTTTGGAAGCCGTATTAAGCCGTTTATAAGCTGTTTGGAAGCCGTATTAAGCCGTTTATAAGCTGTTTGGAAGCCGTATTAAGCCGTCTATTCAAATCAGTATACAGTGTTGTTCACAAGCTGTTTAAACCTGTTTGATTACTTGAAATATTTATAGTTCCGTAAACAGATTAATATAAGCTGTTTGGAAGCTGTTTAAAGTTATTCATAAGCTGTTTGGAAGCCGTATTAAGCCATTATAAGTTGTTTGGAAGCCGTATTAAGCCGCTTATAAGCTGTTTGGAAGCCGTATTAAGCCGTTTATAAGCTGTTTGGAAGCCGTATTAAGCCGTCTATTCAAATCAGTATACAGTGTTGTTCACAAGCTGTTTAAACCTGTTTAATTACTTGAAATATTTATAGATCCGTAAACAGATTAATATAAGCTGTTTAAAGTTATTTATAAGCTGTTTGGAAGCCGTATTAAGCCGTTTATAAGCTGTTTGGAAGCCGTATTAAGCCGTTTATAAGCTGTTTGGAAGCCGTATTAAGCCGTTTATAAGCTGTTTGGAAGCCGTATTAAGCCGTCTATTCAAATCAGTATACAGTGTTGTTCACAAGCTGTTTAAACCTGTTTGATTACTTGAAATATTTATAGATCCGCAAACAGATTAATATAAGCTGTTTGGAAGCTGTTTAAAGTTATTCATAAGCTGTTTGGAAGCCGTATTAAGCCGTTTATAAGCTGTTTGGAAGCCGTATTAAGCCGTTTATAAGCTGTTTGGAAGGCGTTTAAAGCTATTTACAAGCTGTTTTATTATCTGTTTATTTACTAAAAATGAGTATAAACTTAAAAACAGTTAATAAAAGCGTGAATGGTAACTGTAAAACAGGAATATTTAAGCAGTCATACCCTTTCACATTTTTATCAAAAAACAGTCTTTGTGCGGGATTGTTGCGTTGCTTGCCGACTAAAATTTTGCAATTTTACGGCAAATACAATTTAGGATATTTGTTATAGAAATAATACAAAAATTGGTATACATATGTATTTTGACTCGAGGAATCCATATTTGAAAAAATTAAAACCGTACCTTCCGCCAATTAATGAGTAGTTATTTGTTACCCAAAAATGGGTAAAGAGACGAATTTGTCGATAGCACCATTGAATTTTACGTACTCTCTTACATAAATAGCCCAATTTTCAAATTATTTACTTTACAGGTCTAATAGCTATAAATAAATTAGTAAAAGAATATTTGAGTATTTGCAAAAGTCATTGAACTATGATTATTAAAAATAATTCATTTAAAAATGTAACTTTGAAAATATTTTAACAAAAATTTGCGCACATGTGTAATTTTACTAATGAAATCCATTTTTGGTAAAATTAAAGCTGTCTATTCAACCCTTAAATGGGTAGATATTCACCACCCAAAACTGGGTAGAGTTAGACAATTTTCGACTTCACCATTATATTTTCCATATTTTCTTATATATGTACACCAATTTTCATAATTTTTTGGATACGGGTTTCTACATAAACACACACACACACACTAAATTTATCGCAAATCCCTGATATATTTTGGCCTGTTCAGCAGACGCTCCATCCCGTACAACCTTACTATGTCCCCTCAAGTGAGGATTGGGACATGTGTGATGATCCCTCATACGACCCCTCATTAGCAGTTCAACAGAAAATGCTCCATCCTGTGCCTACATACCACATCCACTCATAATTTAAAATTTGTTTAAAGGGAATAGTAATAACTTTGTTATTCATATTTGGTTTAGAAATGAATTTCAACAAGTTAAATGAAATAGGTTCTTTTAAGAAAATAAAACTTTGTATGAAAATAACCAGCATTGAAATTAATACCAATTACAAATTATTTAATATTAAAGAAATATAATAATTTACCTGTCCGGTTATTTTGATCGATTTAATCAAATAAACTCGCTAGCACAGAAACAATTGTCCCGAATTGACTGGAACTATACACTGTAAAGTTTTAACGTAGCTGCAACTACCTTTATGGGTTGAAACCATATGCAACCCCAAGGTAGAACAGTCCTTCCTTTTTAAAAGGTCGATGCACCAATCTCTGTTTAGGGTAGTAAAACCTACCTTACTCCCAGGTAGACACGATACGACCCTTCATATAGTGGGATGCAAATGCCCGCAGTGGTTTATAGAAATACTTTAAAGTGATTTGAAATTTCCGTATCACAAATTACCAGTAAATGCCTGTAAGGTTGTTAAAAATACTTTATAGTAATTTATATGAACCCCTACATGAAGTCATTGCAAATTCCTTTAAAAGTATATTATTTATTATTGGGATCCAGGAAAAACAATACATTATGTATAATAAAAGATTTATTTGTTTAAAAAAAATATACATAAATAAAATAAGATAAAGTATATTGTAAGTTACATAATGTTTTATCTTTGAGATGCCTACACGATATGAATATGTCAGTATCATTAACGATATCTGCGAACAAAGCAGATTAGTACATCCAGCAATGGGTAATATACCTTGATGATATATTTATTTTATTTATAAATGAATTATGTATTCAAAAAAAGGTCACGTTCACTGGCTATTGCTCCAATTCTTGCAGGTCCTCGAGGAATATCTTCATTTTCTTTGGATCCTCTTGTAGCAAATAAAACTAAAATAATATCGTTGTGTCTAATAAATATTTGCGAACAAAAGAACGTTTCATTCAAAATATTTGCTAGTTTTTCAATGTTTATTTTCTTGTAATTAAATATAATATTATTTTATTAACAGTAAAATAATCATATTAAATGATAATTCAACAAAAATAAAATTAACATTTGGTATAGGTATGTACCGCGAAATATAGTTACATTATCTTTGAAAGTATGTAAATAAAAAGAAAATGAAACAAAATAAAGAAAATTACCTTTAAAGTTCTAATTTTTATACGTCGAACATGGTTGTCAAGATGCGCGTTTCTTTACAATCTTCTTCATTTTTTGTAGAAAATACGGTGATAACAAATCTACATGTATGTTATTTCGTACCGCACTAAACCAAGAAGGAGCTAAAAAATAGAAAGATATTAGTTTTTATAATTAAAAATACAACATAATGTATTTTACCTGAGTTTCAAGTATGCTCATTGCGACTGTCGACAAGAGAATAACAAATGACTGAATGACACATAAATTTCTCACCCCTCTGTGTTCTCCTTCCCATCCCTAGAAATGCGGTACCGTTATGCTGGCCTTCGGAAAAACCCGTAGGGCCTTCAGTTGCTAGCTGGACTAACAAACAATTTCTAAGAAATGCGAAAGCTTATTTGATCACTTTTCATTTCCGAAATCTTACAAATAACTAATATCGTTTTGCATTTGTTTATATAACAACTATATATCTATGTCTATAAATCATCAGTTATGTTACATTAAATATTTTAGTTTTTCTTATAATTCTATGAACACGGGTAAATAATGCTATAAATCAATTGTAATCTGTTATGTTTTGCATTTCACACATTTATTTATCTATCTTGTAATATGTTATGCATATTCAATAGTTTGTTACAAATCACTTTCTAGTAAGTATCGTAGAAAACGATGTATGAATACATGGAATTATAAAAAATATAATAAGATTAATAAACAAATTTAATTTGTATTATCAATATAAGTTCAATAAGTTTGCAAATTTCAGTAAAACTGAATATTTTATATTATTTCTGCTGTCGTTTTCCTATTATTCCTTTGTAATTTCACATGTATGACATTGTTACGTGCTAATTAATGTCAAGTCCATATTTTTTATGATAGGAACTGTACCTCAAATTGAAAGTAGAATATTCAGCTCGAATCAACCCTAACGGTTTAAACATGTTACAAAGGTAGTAGCACCTACCTAATATACCTACAGTGCAACACAGATGCCTGTAAGCGAATTGAATATGCCCTACCAAAATTTCCTACCTTTTTCTTACCATGTTTCGACCTTCCTACCCTAAATCAACTTTAAGGAAGATTCAACAACTCAATTGGAAATTCATCTTCCCTGTTTCTACCCCAAAACTTTACAGTGTACTGACGGAATTAGGCTTTTAATTAGATAAGACATGTTTGTAAGATCAAAGATCAAATTTCAGTGGAAACGTTTCTTTTTAAAATAAGAAATTAAAAGATTGTTTTTTTCATAGAAATTATATCTATGACAAATATTTCAGTGAAAACGAAACTTTCTATGAACATAGTTTTGAACAAACCGAAGGCTTTTACTTTGTTTTGGTAATGACTGGGTTATTAGCGAAATTTTTAGTCAGTAAGGTTGTCAATTGGAACAATACAGCTGACATGTTGCTTGTAAAATTTTCTTGTGATAATTAGTTTGTGTATATGTATTGAGGTACAGATTTTATATAACTACAAAAATACAAGTAAGAAACATTGAACTTTTTCTAACAATTATGCATATTTAGTTAAAATAAATTCAACAATTACATTTCAATGAAAAACAATAAAAAATTAACAAAAATACTTACAGTGAAACATAATCTTTAAACACTTATAAATATTTAACTTTCTTTCAAGATATTTGTCACTCATTTAAAACCAATTGGTGGTTAGAACATTTCAATAACATTTGGTAATACTTTCAATATTCATACCATGCATACACACATTTTTTCGAAAATATATTTTATAATGAATATAATGAAATTTTAAAAACCATTTTGTATTGTGAGTGTTTGTGAAATATTTTTAAATGCCTGTGTATTGCTAATATATACATTTTGGTCCTCATATATTAACAAGATTCTATGTCCGGGAAAGATTTGAATTTTGCAGGCTCTAATATTTAATCTGTATAAAATAAAAACTATCAGGTGAATAATGTGTATTTATTATTATTGACAATTTTATTTTATCAAGTATCGATTTGAAATATTAAACAAATTTCAAAGAACTTTAATATTTCGAAAATATATTTTTAAAATATTATTATTACTTTTTAATAATTTTTTTGAATTATTGGGGGGCCAAAACTACAATTTCATATAATAATTAGTTATTTGCTTTTTTATTTACCACAATATTAGTTGCGTATTTTAAATCAAGAGTTGTATCATAAAAAACCGTGTCTGTGTAGGTACTATACAACCAAAATTCTGTTATATTCAATACCTACTAATACCTATATAAAAAAATTTGTATAGTAAGCCTTACTATTTTTGAAGGACTAACCTTTTAGCAGCCTGTTTTTAGAAATAAAAATTGCTTGGTATCAATATCAGATATGAAAATGCCCGGTTCATTAGATACATGTTTTGTCCCATTTTAATAAAACTCTGTAATTTATATAAACTATTTTAATTTGAGTTTAAAATATTACAATCACTAATTGGTTTTTAAATGAAAGCTAATGACAGTTTTATTTTATGTATACGTATATAAATTTAAATAAAAAAACATAGGTGTTGTATTTTTTTTTCACACTATTCTGGTTATATTACTTGTTAGTTGAAATTATTTATTTTCTTATTAATACTTCTGTTAAAGAATCATGTTTTTTTCTTAAAAAAGACAAATTCATAAGGGGCTGACTATGAGTAGCAGGCAGAGAATATTCTTAGAACTTTATCAGTTGGACAATCGAATCAAGTTTATAAAATAGAAATTGCTTAGTATAAATAACAAACATAAAAAAATAACCATTTTGTCTATATTTTAATAATATTCAGTAATTTATATAAACTATTTATATTTCAGTTTAAAATATTACGAAATGTTAGATTGCGTTGTTCTAAATATTATATTTTTAAAGATGGTTATAAGTTTTCGTTCAAAATTATTCAAACTACAAGTATAAACTATTTTTATTTCAGTTTAAAATATTACGAAATTATATTGCGTTGTTCTAATTATTATATTTTTATTTCAGTTTAAAATATTACGATATGTTTTATTGCGTTGTTCTAATTATTATATTTTTAAAGATAGTTATAAGTTCTCGTTCGAAATTATTCAAATTACAAGTATAAACTATTTCTATTTCAGTTTAAAATATTACGAAATGTTATACTGCCATAGCCAGTTCTTAATGAATGTTTTTTTAAACATAATTTTTGTTAGAAAATGAGTACAATACTTCTTCATCACCATATTTACAACCGACCCGCGCTTGCTCGAAAAGGTCAAAATAAGTGGTTTATAATATAAAATTAATATTTTGAAGAAATAAGAAGACATGAACTTTTAACACTACAGGATTACAGGGTTGTACATTATCAGTGTATCGTTATTATTGTTTAATATATTTATTATGCAGGTTTAATTGTTACATCAATAACAATTTAACAAATTATAATGATTTTTATAAATAAATGTTTATAAATAGCTTTATTTCTTCAACTGCTTCCACCTTTGTCGTTCTTTAGCATAAAACGCTTGTTAAACTGTTCTACTGGCATTCACTGGTGGAGGAATTAGTACTACCTTTTGTTGAATAGTTTGAGCAGGTTTGTGTGGGGGGTCATCACACATGTTCCAATTTTCACTTGAGTGGACGTGGTATGTAGGCACAGGATGGAGCATTTTCTGTTGAACTGCTAATGAGAGGTCGTATGAGGGATCATCACACATGTCCCAATCTTCACTTGAGGGGACATGGTATGGTTGTACGGGATGGAGCGTCTGCTGAACAGGACATGTGGAACTAGTGGCGTCTACGTGTTTGCTGTAAACGATACTAATTTGTTGTTGGCTATCCATATCTAAGAACAAATTTTATAAATGAATAGAAATAATAAAAATATACTCATTTAAATATTTCTAAGAACAAATTTTATAGATATAATGAAAATATACTGATTTAAATATGTCTAAAAACAAATTTTATATAATTATTCATTACAGTGTGAAAAAATCTTATTTTTTTATTTAAATTACAACTTGCTGTAAAAGTACATAGGCACAGATATTTTAAATAAATCATAGTGGTACATTTAACATATTAATACTTTAAATATTGAAAGTTACATTTGCCGAATAGTCGGCTAGTCGGTCAGGTGTAGCATCTATGCACGAATCTACTGTAAATTTTGGTGCATAAATGCTACACTAAAGTAGCATCTTTTTTCCAAAAAATTTTAAGTTCATATTTTAGTGTTAATGGAATATTTAATTTGTCAATATCAATATTTACGCGTGTTAATAAACTATTTGCGTACACAACAAATCTGATGTATGAATTATCAATATTACCAGCTTCATCCGGGTTTATTTATGCAATAATTACTAAAATAATTTTGTTTATCTAAACTTAATTATATTTTGACTTTTTTGACATTTAAGATAAAATGTAGTACATATATACTAGTACTAGTTCCGTCCAACGCTAGTTCAATCAACAAAGATATTCTATAAAAGAAATAAAAAACGTCAGTCTTATATTAATTGAAATTCTTTTTCATTTTTACAAAATAATTTTGTAATTTCTAATTCTGAATCTTTTAAAAATGATGCAAGTTTATCAATATTGCTAGCCATAAAACGATAATAATAAACCGAAAATTTACTTTTGTATTATTTATATGTTTTGTAAATGAAATATAACGTTCTTTATTAATTGGAAGTAAAGATGTACTACCACTAATTTCAGTGGCAATATTTTTAATTATAAAATGACCGTCATAACCACTTAAATTGTGAAATACCACTGGAACCATATAAGACTGTGAATAATTTAAATTACAGTGTTGATGAGCAGCACCCCTAAATTTTGAAGTAAAATGACAATGATCGCGTACACGTATTTCTTTTGGCTTAAATGGGTTTTCACATATATGACATTTATTAGCAGTTTTAAATATTTTTTCTTCTTTTTCAGACAAAGTTATTGGTTGAACATTTTTCATAATTAGGTTTAATTTACTACTTATATCTAATATTTCCTTACAAACCCATTTTAAACAATCTTTTCCTCTATATATTTTAAACTGTGATAAAGTATCATCATATGAACATTTTAAATAATAAGCTATACTAAATGGAGTGTGTTTATGAATATAAGAAGTATTACAATTTAATTTATTATCTAAAGGTTCTAAAAGTGATTCTATATCACTATATATAACAAATGGTACTTTTTCTTTATAACGAAAATTTTAAAATTTTAAAATTTTATTATTTTCTAAAGGTAAATCAATGCGGCATTTGTTATTATTTTTAGAATTGCAATAATTAATATGTTTTTGTAATAATATTTTACTTCCGAAATAATTTAAACAAATATTACAAAGCCATTTTTTGTGTTCGTTACTTGACAATTTATTTCCCACCAAACATGATAAATTTTTTATCCAGATATAATGATACCTTACATGTTTAAATATTTCAATATTTTGTCCATCCTCCTCTTCTGTTTCACTCTCTTCTAAGTTACAATATTCATTATTTGATTTTAATATTAATAAATTAATTATTTTTTTATAATTATATTTACTTATTGCTACTGGGACAACCTGAATTTTTTTTCGAATTTTTTCAAGTGTATTATATTAATTCCTATTTAATTAAGTTGTTCGAATTTTGAAATGTCTTTTAATTGTAATAGAAAATTCATTCCATTATATTTCAATAAATTTTGAAAAGGTGGATATGAAGTAACACGATCAGAATTTTTTTTTGCTGGATATAAAGCTGATATCACAGCTCTTAAAAAACGATAGTCATCATTATTTTTAATATTTATTACAGTTTTTTTATTTTGTATAATTTTAGGCAATTGAGTGAAACATCCACCGGTAATGGGTGCATATGTATTGATATTTACTTTTAAATGCATTATTTGAAATAATGCCCAACCACTATCTTTTTCTTGAAACTCTTCCAATTTTGTTAAAATTTTGTTTTTCACATTTTCCCAGTACCAATCGTCTAAATTTGTTAATTTTGTAATAATAGCATTACATGTGTTGAAAGTTTTTATTTCTTTTATCCCTTTAGATGGTAAAATAAATTCTGCGCAGGCGGCCCTGCATCGTTGCGCCGAGTTACAACGACGCGCGCGCTGGATTGCACGGGGCCGTGCTCTAAATCGAGCGGCGGAATTCATGTTCGCCGCCGTGTGGTTCCTGCTCCTACCTTTTATCCATGAGGTGGAGGGATGGATGTTGTGGGTGGGTAACGTCCCCGGAAGCGAGGATGAATTGCTATCACGCCTGCAGGGCTATAGCCATTGCTCCCCATTGAGAAAGTTGGACCTAGCCACCACGTTATTGGATACCTTGATAACCCCTGAAAGCGGCCCCCGAATGATATCACGGTGCTTAGGGAATTTCAGGGGAAATTCCAGACACTCCGGGGGGATAGCGCACCATTTAACGACAAAGAGCTAATAGCCGAGGCGGCAAGTCGAGGGTGGCAGCCAGAGTTCTATTATTCCAAGGAAGATCCTGCGGAACAACATTACGCGTCGATCTTCCAGACCTCAGAAATCTCCGACGCCGGACGATAGCCATCTCTTGGGTCCATGGAAACCCATTCCCCCTCTCCCACTCCTTCCAACTGGTCACCTAATCGGACATCAACCCCCACCCCGGCAGAAGAATGCGGCGTCTCCTCAACCTCAGCAGCACCCCCGAGGCTTCACATCGCGCCCCAAATCAAACCCATGGGCGCGGCCTTTGTCTACATTATTGCCTTCGTAATCGGAGGTACGACCATTGTGAAGGAGGTGTGCGTGCGCCGATCCGACGGGAACAAGACCTTCTGGTTCAGATCCTCGGTGGATTGAAGCTTGCTAACCCCCGGGCAGCGGGCGTACATCTGCGGGCGAACGGCAATGACTGGACGGGAGTGGAGCCTGAGCGCTTTTGGGCAAGAACACGTATACGCCACCCTGATGTCCAACCTCGCGGGGGTGCACCTCCTCATAATGGACCGGAGCGCCAGCATGGTAGTCCAGGTAGCCAGAACGCTGCTACCGGCCAGGAGCGTCCGTACCCTCATACTACCACCACGGGACCCCAACAAAATCTATCCCCAATGCTTCTCTCACGCGCGTATGTCGCTTCCCGGCTGCGGCTTAGTAACCCTAGAACGGTTAAGCGACGTGGTGAGGGAGCAGGAACCCCTACTTACCCCGCTCCTATCCTAGAACGTCCATGGTCGAGGTCCACACAAAAAAGGTATCCCCTATAAATATAAAAATTAAAAAAGTAATAATAATAATAACACATATAACAATAACATAGTGATAACCCAAATATATGTAGCCCAAGAGATTAAGAAATAAATGTTAAAAAAGGTATATTTACAACTTTTATTAATACTAAAACCTATGAAAAGTACGTACCGAATAGTTCACTTCTGTTACAGGGTGCTAGTAATAATAGCGATTTTTATTAATGGTCAATGCGCAATAGAAATACCAGTGAAAATCTCAGCAGGGGAGTACTGGAAAGAATTGCCCGATGCAATTACCTACGAGGCCACCATCCTCCTCACCTATGAGTCCGAATGGATTCGAAACGAAGTCGGCAGGGACGAAGATTACCAGCCAACATGTGATAATAAGTCACAAGGTTGTGACACCATGGAGAGTATTCAAGACCTGTCCTTTGAATATAAAAACATTTTCCGTCGAATCGAATCATCATCAAACCCAGATTATTTCATAACACTCGAGGGAATCGAGCCTGCCCAAATAAAACATTTCGTGAAGAACAGCTTAAACACAATACGGGAGAACCGGCCCTGCCCAGCAGTAAACAATCATCTTCGACAAGGACGAATCGAGCTCTCAATTTTCTGGGAGATGCTTTCAACTGGTGTTGTGGCGTAATGACAGAAACAAAAATTAAGGACTTCGTAATGAACGAAAAAGAACTAGAGAAGCGAGTTGAATTGTTGCAAACAGGGATGCACGAGGCATACAAACATCTGACCGACATCACCACTAACTTCAATGAATATGACTCTCAGATGCAAGAATCCTTCAGAAAATTACACGGTAAAATGATGGTACTGAAAGATGCGGCAATATCCAATGAACACAGTACGAAGAGTACAATGACACACTTAATTTGAAACGACTATGAACATATGATAGATACGCTGCGTCTAAACGAAATTCTCAATGCGTGTAAAAACCGTAATATACCCACGGCCGTACTTACACCGGCAATACTTGCCGTCGACTTGGACAAATTGGAGTCAAAATTAAAACACTACAACTGGCCATACCCAGGGATAAACTATCACAGTATTATAAATTACCAATTGTGGACTGCGGGATAAGCTCAACCACACTGGTCATACACCTCAAAGTACCAGTAACACAAATCGGAAGACAGTGGAAATTGGTAGAACTCCTAACAACCCCTTTTGAATGGAATAACGACACGTGCGTAATCATGCATGACACCATGTACCTCGCTTTGAGTGGAAAACACATGCGACCCATTTCCGGAGCTGGTTTACATAAGTGTCGACCTTATCATGACCGATTGTGCTATCTACCACAATGTGCCTTCAAGATGTACGCAAGCGCGACCGTGGATGATATCACCAAACACTGTTCTTTCTGTTCCTATCGGTCTCAGCAGATGGTTATCTCTGAGGTAAGACCGGACACTTATGTGATAACCCGTCCACAAAATAATACGCTGCATCTTAACTTATCTTCAATAAGTGGTACGACAGGAATTTGGAATAAGGAATTTACACCCCTTACGTGGAAGCCATATTATTTATCAACTCGCAAAGATGTTCTAATCTACCTACGCCTTAACTTTCTTCATTGTGAAAATATTACGACAGAACCATCTAGCGGCAATACATCTCATCCACTTGGTAGGGGCGAATGGCACAACGTAATCGGAACTAGCGGTCATATACTTGTTACATGTCATTACATTAACTATATTTGGAATCGTCGGACTTGTAATTCTCCTGCGCTACCTGAATAAACACTGGAAAAGCGGACGCTGTCCGCTGTGCAGCCGCACATGAACAACAACGGAAACCGAGTTAGAAGAATTCGTAGAAGTCGCTGAGGGTACATTGAAGCTGCCTAACGGGAAAAGGATTCCCCTCAAGTTTAGCAACATACCAGTCGCGGAAGGACCGACCTGCCGAGAGGTCGGTGGGTTACAACTTGGAACTTCGGGACATCTGTAGGAGTCGAAACCCGTACCTGCAGTAGAAGGAGCGACGCCCGAAACCCCCTTCTTTAAAAAGATAAGTATATAGATAATTAGTGTGCTCTGAGAGTGGCTGGCCTGAAATGCAAGACTGACTGATCACCAGTATTTCATTTTGTACGGCCGAATGGTCACCTCATTTAGCAATTACGCACGAAATAATTAAGTTTTAGTAGAAAAAGGGTATGTGGCCCATATGTGTTTTATAGGAATTTTATCAAGTAAGAAGTGATTAGTTTTTCAAGTGTGAAAAGTTTCAATTATTGTTTTCTAAGTAAAGGCCCTTAGTTTGTAGACGGGGTAGGCTTCACTAGGTGGGTGAAGCTTTAGGGGTCATAGGTCGTGAGCACCGACCGATGACTCGGCTATGTTCAATTTGATAAGCGGGTATATCAAAACATAGTGACGTGGTAGACAGCCACCGTGGTAGGAAAACCACAGAATTGTGATTCAAATAATAAAGCATTAAAATAAACCACAAGTGTAAGAGCGCTGATAAAAATCACACCCACAAACCACAGGAGTACCAGGATCACATCTTTAAGAAAAGCCAAGAACTCGGCGTAGGAACACCGATAATACTCGCACCCAGAAACCACAAAGGCACCAGAATTACAGAATCGAAAGGAGGGAAGAACTCAAATATTACCCTGCTCGTTTATACAACATGTATAGATTAATAAGTTTAATTGTACTGACCATTGTAAAAAATGGTTGGACAGGGCATGTAGAAGTCAACACAGGGGCATATTTCCAAATTCTACCTGAGACAATTACTTATGAAACTTCTGTACCACTTATATACAAGGTAGTATTTCTAGCGGCGGAAAAGAAAAATATAATATTAAAAACTTGCTGCAAGGGATACGTAGCAGACATAGACTGCACCGATTTAAAAAATTTAATATCGGGAATCACCACGCCAAGTACGGGAGAACAAATCTTAGCAAACGATGGAAATTCGGCAGGTTGGTATTTCCAAATTGCTTCTAGGAACCATGTTCAGCGACTATTCTCCACTCATGACTACATTACCAAGTTTGGACAAAAATTAAAGGAATTTCCATTTAAATTCGAGTTGGGACAAACTATAAATCTCTATCCCTTATTTCAACATATCAAATTGTCAGGCGTTAAAAACTCACTTAAACACAATAATATTAAAATTATTAACGCTCACCAGCGCCTGCCACGCTCGTCATCTGGCACCTGAAATTATAAGCATGAAAGTTTTACAAACGGACATAAACACCTACACCAACACCATACAACGAAATAAATATAAGCCAGCAATAAGTCACGTAGGGAAATACTATGGCTTACCGCTCACAGATTGTCTGCTTACAACAGAAAGCGCCGTCATAGGTGTATACATACCGATATTAAGACAAGAGGTGGAAAACAGTAGCTTACGACGATTGATACCGGCTCCCCTGGTCTGGAATAATCAAACCTGCGCATTGGAAGCTGAACATGTCGATTTGGCTATCCTACATTATGTTGATAAACGCATCAGTATCGTCACACCACAATGCGACCCACATTGAGATAGTCTGTGCGCCTTGGCCAGAACCTATTAGGCAAACGTAATCACATCCACCTGTGCTACATTACTGTTCTCTGGAGCAACAATCAGTGAATTCACACGCTTTTACCCTATGTCATGTAAGTTGGCTGACGCAACTACACGAATAATAACACAAATCAATCAAAACCAGTACATAGTGACACATGCCCGACAGATGACAAAAATGATAAAAAAATCTAATCTAATACTTTTATATGCCTCATGGCCAGTCATTTTCGTAATAATAATCATATTGTTATACAGAAATCGTAAGTGTGTTAAATGTAGGAATCCTTCAACGGGATAACAGATGTCCTTTCCGCAATTACCTTCCCTTGTACACAGCCAGCTGACGGCCAGAGCAGACCAGAGTACCAGTTACTGGACATTGACACGTCGGCCCCCACAACCAGTACCAAGGAATCGTACCACATCGGTCAACTCCTCCTCAACCGCCGACGGTGGCTACTTGCGCCCCGTAGCTGTGCATACCTTTGACGTCGCCCAGGAGCCAGGACCACCCTCACCTCCTGCGCCCCCCTCCGAAGGAAACTACATGCAATTAAATTCCCCCGAATACCTAGCCATGCTAGGACACATATAAAAGTAAATAGTAATTATAAAAAATATGGTGAACTTCCACATTGCGGTGTCACTCCCGACCTCCGTGACATGTCGAGGACGCCATGGTCTGAGAGGAGGGAAAATGTCGCAATCAGAAATATTATCACATTTAGTTCTTTCCAAATTACTCCTATTAAACGTGTTACCCTGTTACCAAAACTATTAATGAGTTCACTGACCGGAAGGTACAATCGCAGACGATAACGCATTTTCTAATAAACTTGCCAAATACAAGGTTTAATAACAGTTTCGTGATTGCGATACGACTCACCACATCGACCTGGTCATTTTATGTGTAAATGTTCATGTCACTGGAATAATTGCGCTATTGGGCATCGTAGAGTACGACGGCCGGCGTGGTGTAGTATAGTCACCGGCTATCCATCCTTTTCTGCGAAACTTAGTAGCGCACACTCATCTAACAAGCCATCAGATTACGCACAATTAGGGTGACCTAATATACTATCGTAACCTAATTTGCAATCCGGATTCGCAATCCGGTCTAGTTCGTGGTAAGTGTGTTAATTAGTGAATCAATCAAAATTAATCATAAAAACCAAACTTATGGCTCGTTAGATTTTCGTGGGTTACGGGATGTCATATCAGCACCGCAAGATACGGAGTAAGTATAAAAAGGTCGGGTTGTCGAAGCAGAGGCAATCAGTGTTCCGAAACTGTGTGCCAGAACAATTGTCCCTGTTTCGCTGACCAACCAGAACTACACCACTCTCGTGTGATGGACCTGTTGACGGTGAATATGTAAGTCGACTATTTTACCATTTTACTAATATGTTAAAACAATGTAATTGCAATACGAAACATTATAAGAACTGCTTCTACTATAACACTTGTTATTCATTATCCCATTACCTGGTAATGAGTCTCCATACACTTTGTCAGCGCCATAGTTGTTTTTATTTAACCCTTACATGGAGTAAGTCACGCCCACTGGCGACGTAGTGGGGATGAGAGTATAATAAGCGTGACAATATTCTGGGTTAAGAACTGCGCTAATTGCAAAACTTGATGCGTCCGTACATAAAATTAATTTCTTAGAAAAATCCGCATACTTTAGTAACGGTTCTTTACATAAAGCATTTCTCAAGGTATCAAATGCTGTTTGTGTCTCTTGTCTCCAAACAAAAGGCACACCTTTCTTAGTTAAAACAGTTAACGGAGTAGATAATTTGGAAAAATTTGGAATAAATCGTCTGTAAAAACCAATTAATCCAAGAAAAGATCGAATTTTGGTTACATTTGTCGGAGGTAACCTTTCGCCAAGTCCAGCGTCGTAAATCTCTTCGCATTACCTAATTGAGCCAAAGTTTCCTGTAAATTAGGTAATGGAAAGAAATCACGTTTTGTCACACTGTTAAGTCCGCGATAGTCTATGCAAAATCGTATTTTGCTTTCCCCTTCCGCAGCTTTCTTTTCCACTAAAACTACAGGTGCGGACCACGGTGCCACTGATGGTGAGATGATCCCATCTTTCATCATTTCATCAATATGTTATTTTATTACCTCCCGCTTCGCGAACGGTACTCTGTACGGAGCGCGCGCTACTGGAGCGGCATCGCCCGTGTCAATGCAGTGTTTTACTAAGGGTGTTACACTAAGCTTTTTATCTTTACTAGCAAATATGTCGCTATACGACTCCAAAAATGATTTAAATTTATCTTGTTCTGAGCCTTCTAAATGACTTAAGTCAACACTATTAACAATTGAATGATCTGTCACTGAAACTTGAGCAATTAATTTTGCTCCTAAATCTGAATTTGGTAACTCACGAGCTAAAAGTGCCGTTGCTAAAGGCATACGCGCACTCCACTCAATTTCCTGTGAACTGCCATTTACCAACTGAACATTTGACACATCATCCTCTCGTTCAAATACTGTTCTGGCTACTAATAAACCATGAACACCAATATTATTAGGCTCAAGAACAAAGATGCCCATCGGTAAAGATTTTCCTAATTTTTTTGAACATAACACTGCATGACGTGGAGGTATCTTTATATCTTCGCATAGTCTTATGTAAGATTTACGTTTACTACCACACGTAGTTGTTTCATTGCTGTCTGTTTTAATTTTATCTTGCACATTTACATCTTTTACATTTTCGCATGCTATGTCTTTTATTCCCTTGAGTTCGAGATCGTTTACACAATTTTCAACTGAGTCTCCATTATCAACATTATTGACAAATGCAACTAAATTTTCATTTTTCATATTTACAAGGAATGGAATTTTACAATTTTGTATAATTAAATTTTTATTTTTAAAATCCATTAACGCCTCGTATTTATCTAGGATGTCTACGCCTGAGGCCTTCAGCCTCATAAAATAAACTTTCCGAGCATACAAAAAATGGGTGACTCAGTATAAAATTTCCAGCAGATAATTTTAAGTTTACTAGCCCTTCACGTGCTAAAATACTACCTGAAATATCTACCAATTGTTCATCAGTCTTTGAAATTTTGAATTTAAGTTCTGAATTTAAATTACTTTTAATTAGTGAAACAGCTGAACTGGAATCTAAAAGAAATTTATATGACTGATTATTTGTAACAAGATTTATAAATTTTGCTGTATCGTTCTCGAACTCGGCGACCCCCGGAATTACATGAATTTTACCTTTACTGCCTCTCTTTGGGTCGTCTCTAAGGCAGTTTGCGCGTTTAAAGGACAATCGCTCGTCTTTGCACGGTGTCCTGCTGTTAAGCAAGAAAAACAAAATGCTTGGTTATCTTCCGGACAATTCTTGCAAATGTGCGACTTTTCACCACAATTAAAACATCTTCCCTTCATTTTAGGGTACTCACTAATTGTTTTATGGTATCTGGTTGGTTGAGTACCTGGCTTTCGTGATTCTGTCTGTCTTTCTTTCGTCGCTGTTGTTTCTACCGTACGTACAGGATTTCGTAATGAGTTCGCTAAGGTCTGTTTTACCATGCGTGCGAGCGTTTGCTCACACAACTCAGCGTATGGCAGAGTTTCGTCTAAAGTGTGGAATTATTTATAACGACAAATTTAATTCGCGAGACGAGTGCTAATTCCATTCAAAAACTGGTTAATTATCAAATAGTCTCGCCGGAATTGCATGCGCATTGCTTGTTCATCCGTTATTAAAACGGTTGGATAAACTTTTTCGGCTTCAGTTTCCAATCGCATCGCTAATTCGCGGAAAGATTCGTCTTTCTGTTTAATTAATTTTTTGAAATTAGACTCGTCCCCGGTTGTTATCTGTCGTTTACCAAACATTAAATTTAACCACTTTGTCATGTTTTCAAAATTGTCAGGTCGTTTATGAGTCGGAAGTGCATAATATAAATCTCTAGCTTTACCAATGAGCTTCATAGTTATTGCTACAGTTTTCTGTCTGTCGTTCCACTTAGAAGCACCCGCTACAACATTTACGTTTGTTAAAAATGCCTGTAAATATGATCCTCCGCCGTATGTTGTAATTGAATTAAGGGCTGTCAATGTGCTAGGATCAGTAAACACTGGCATTTCGTTCTGGAAAACCGATACTACTTCCGGGATAACATGGCTTATAGGGGCTTGAACTTGGGTTCTTGGAAAGGATGAAGGTGTAATTGTGCTAATTGGAATGTTAGGATATTGGTAAAGTGGGTTAGGAACCGCGGGGGATAGTACAGGTGTTGGAAAACCAGGAAGAACATAGCTTGGTACATAGCTAGACATAGGCGTAGGAAAAGAGTATGTCGGGAGACGATAGGGATTGTACTGTGGTTCACGGTAACTATAACCCACTGTACTGGCTACAGAGTTATCTTGCATTACCCCATTTGTGCTAAACACCGATGTAGTCACCACAGGACTTGTAACGGTTACTGGTAATGTAGAAGTAGTGTATGTAGGTAACAGTTGTAGTAGTAGGAGATTGAGGACGAGACATGTTTATTAAATTATAAACAACGACTAGATCAGAAAACTATAACAAATAATCTATTTTCTAACACACAAACCAACGGTTTTTTATGGGAGTATTAGAAGTAAACTTCGAATTTTACTTACAAATATCCTTACCAAGACTGCGCCACTGTAACACGAGCTTTAAGAGCGAGGTTTATGTGTTAAGTGGAAAAGGTTTGCTTGTTGATATATTTATTGCCAAACGACACTTACCGTAGACGAACTGGCTGCACAGCTGATGTTCTGGGGGTTGTTGCACTGCCTATCACTTCACAGATAGTTACGGTTTTTTTTTAAAGGAATATTTTAGATTAGTCCAAACAAATTTATGTAATTAAAAAATGAATTTAATATTAAAAATAAACGGATAGAGTGTATAAACAGTAAAAACGATAGAAACTCAACTATATGAAATAACTTAGAGTTTATCAGAAAGTTACAATTATTCTCTAATTACTTCGTAAAAATCGCGTCTAATCAGGTCGAAGGTACAAGACAGAATACCCTTCGACTTGATGGTATATAGTTGTATTTCTATTTTTAAAATACCTAACAAATAATAATGAGATTTTCTAATAATTTATTTTCTGAAACTTTCACATATTTGTAAGACATCCAAAAAATTTAATTCTTTTTTATTTAATATGTGTGAGGTATGAATGGGGTATGTGACCAAATTTTTATTTTTACATGATACCTGCTAGACAAAAAAATAAAATATCCATATTTTTTAAATCGATTAATTATTAATACTTTACGAGAACATAATTATTAAAAAAGAAGAAAAATTCTCGGAAATGCAGTCAAGATAATACGTTTATTTGATTATGCCGACTATACTATGATCATCCTCAGGATTATTATTATTATTATAATTATTATTATTATATACTATGATCATCCTCAGGATTAAATCAAGTCAGGTAAAACTAAGAAATATTTGTACACAATATTAACCATTTGTGAATTAATGTGAAAATACACTCGTTACACATTAATTTACAAATGGTTAATATTGTGTACAAATATTTCTTAGTTTCACCTGACTTGATTTAATCCTGAGGATGATCATAGTATATAATAATAATAATAATAATAATAATAATAATAATAATAATAATAATAATAATAATAATAATAATAATAATAATAATAATAATAATAATAATAATAATAATAATAATAATAATAATAATAATATTAATAATAATAATAATAATAATAATAATTTTATTGCCCAACAGTTTACAAGAGGTAACCAGTTACAGGACAAAGACAAAACATTTAAATATAAGTAACTAAACAAAATATGTATACATGCTAGTGCATATAGACAAAAAGTAATGATTCGCATAATTGCATCCAATAGATAAGAATAATTTAAAGATAAAATACATTCTTCATTGAAATATTACAAAAAATATCTTCATATGATGTGGATTGGTGAACGCTGAAGGATGTCAGTGTGGGTTTTAGCCAAATAGAAGGTCCTTGAGTATCTAAAAACAGATCTGGGAGTGTGAAAAGGAATGCAGGAAAGCAAGTAAGGTGCATCAATTTTATTATTAATTAACATCCATAAGAATCTAGAAGTGGAAATAGTTCTTTTTTCTGACAGAGATGGCATGGAATGACGTTGAAGTAAACTATTTTGATCTATGCCTCTTTCTGGATATACGCCGTCATGCTTAAATGACAAATACTTTAAAAATTTACGATGTATGCGATCAAGTGCTATAGACTGATAAGCATAGAAAGGATACCAAATAATATTGGCGTATTCAAACTTGCTCAGTATAAAGGCAAAATACAGTGGTTTGAGAATTAAATGGTTGTTGAACATTTTTGAAATACGCATCAAGAAACCTAAAGTTTTACTTGTAGAACTACATATTTCATAGATGTGCTCTGAAAAATTAAAATTGTGACAAAAGGTAACTCCAAGATCTTTAATAGAAGTCTTTTTCTCGATGTGAATATCATTCATAGCGTAATTAAAACGTAAATAATTAATTTTCCTAGTGTACGATACTGAGCAGCACTTATTTACATTTATAGTCAGTTTATTTGTTTCACGCCATTCAATAAAAATATCGACATTAGATTGAAGATGTAGAGCATCAGGAATAGTGGCAATTTTTTATACAATTTAATGTCGTCAGCATATGCCAATGCAGAACAAGAAAAAGATTCGATCAGATCATTAACGAAGATGTTAATTAATAGTCACCATAGATTAGAGCCCTGCGGGACTCCAGAAGTGACAGAAAATTCAAATGAGCTGTAACCGTTGTAATAAACATGGCAGGTACGATTCTCCAGGTACGATTTGATAATCTTTGTTATTGACATTCCTGCTCCAAAATTATCTAATTTTCTAGTATGATCGAAACGTCGGCATAATCAAATAAACATATTATCTTGACTGCATTTCCGAGAATTTTTCTTCTTTTTCCTGCATCATTTTCCCAGTCGATCATCGTTACTCCAATAATTATTAAAAATTTGGGGAAAGAATATGTGACGTGAGCATGGTAGAAGCGTAGAAGAAGACGGGTAGACTGGCAGGGAATGGGATAGTTATTGGAAGCCATAGCCAGCTGGCATCATGCCACACCTAACACAACATAATCGCGACGCTGATTGGCTGATCTATAACTGTCTCTTTCCTTCCCGAAGACTATCCGTCTTCTTCTACGATTACATGCTTACGGCATACATCCCTTCTCCAAAACATTAAATTGCTAATAACAATATTATTAAAATTAATATTTAGTTTTTATTATTATAATAAGAAACTATATAGTGGTTAGTTTTATATTTTATGACATATATTGAAATTCGAATTCACATACCCCACATTTTAAATATTAAATTAAATCTGAATTTTACCGGATGTGAAGTAGGAGGAGCTAATGACATTTAGAAATATTATAGATATAGAAAACTTATAACAACATAAAACGTAATAAAACTAACACAAACAAAGACTGTTGACAACGCATCAATGGCATAAAAAGTATTTCTTGATAATGGTGTTATTTTATGCATAAAATTTGTTAGAAATGTCATCAGTCCCTCGTACATCACAGACCACGTGATTTCTTTTTAACATCAAACTAAGTTGCAAGAAAACTCACACAAAAATTAAATTTTTATTTGTTTACGTAATTCCGTTATTTTTTAGCATAATCCACAATGTTATAATATTTTTTACCTTAAATTTTACTATATTAGAATTCCCCATTACTGTTGCCTGCCTGTCAGAACATTAATATCTGCTCCGTTCTATAATAAATCATTTTACCTAACTGTCGATAAGGCATATTATATTTTCTCATACAATTACAAAGGCTGCAAAAATTATTTTAGAAGATAACCACATAAACAAAATCATGCAGTGTAAAAATATAAATTGTATTAACATTTAAATTTTGTTTTCAACTAATGTAATAGGAAAAAAATTAAATTACAAATACAAAAAATGTAATTATTAATTGAATTATTTTTTTCTAGCAATAATTATTTTTAAAGTATTATAATTACTTTTTGGTCAGAGTAATTGGTAGTTAATTATTATTAATTAGATACTTTTTGAAAGTAATTATTTTAATTACAAAAATTGAAGAATCAATCAAATCACTTTTTAATACAATCTATTCTCAGTGACAACGTTTATTGAAGAATAATGATATACTTCTAAATCAACGGTAACCGCACAATTAGGGAAAGGAATAATATGCTCAGTAAAATATATAGTACCGAACCTATAAATATTGACTTCCAAACTATATACTCGCCGCTCGCCGCATCAGTCTTTTCGAACAAATGTATAACTACTTTCATGGGTTGGACTCGCCGGGACGAGTTTTGGTTTCTGTCGTTTCTATGCTTCTCCCGTCTCTAAAAATTAGGCGGAGTCTAGTTTAGACACAAACCAGTTCCTGGACACGAACCAATATAAAACCAAAAACTTACAACTTCCGCCATCTATTGGTTACTTTGAAAATTTTGAAGTTGCTTCTAAACGCTCCATAAGATCGGCTGATTTGATAGTTATGAGATCTGTGGCTTTACGTAACTGAACAGAAATTAACAATTAATAGTTGTATAAGAAATCGTTTAATATTAATTTAATCGCTTTTTTACTTTAAAGTGATTTTAAGTCAGATATAAATTTGACATAAATGACTAAAACACTTGTCATACAATTGCAATTCCGCGAAATATGTAATTTCGAATTTAATCGCGTCGGCCATATGTGGGCCATATTGTACCTGGCACCATCTAGCGCTTGGAAGAAAAGTACTATTCATAGACTAATACATAGTCTCGACATTTTACACCGTAGACTGTGTGTAATTATTACAGTTGCGATAAATTTTACAATTCTTGGATAAACCATGAATATCTTATTCCTTAGATAAACAAAAAAATATAGCATCGAAATTATAACTCAAATTGTCAAATTTGTAATAAAGATCAAATCCTGATGCGATATTTTTCTATTTTTCTAAGGAATAAGTTATCCATGGTTTAACCGGCAGTTGTAAAATTGGCCCTTAGTTGAACAAAACAGATACATTTATGATACAAAAAGAAGTGTCGCTATTATAAAAACTGACAATACCGGCCTGCTTTTTTTGGTTTACCTCGTATATGTATCGGACAACGTAATGTAATGTTTAATGAAATAGCTATTAACATACCTAGGATTGTTATGAGTCATAACTGCCGCAAATGTCGGTTTGTAATCCGAGCTCGTAGAACGAGGATTTTAAGACGCCTAAAGCTTGTTATGATTCATAACATCCGTGGTTTGTTCAATAGTTTATCGGTTTCTGAAAATGAAGACATTATTAATAAATATATTTTTTTGAAATTCTCTCATTAATTCTACTTTCAGAATGCTATGATAAACAGTACAATTATTTTTACAAATATCAACATGACAAATATTTAAATTATGTGCTTTATTTCTCGTTTATTGTTTTTGAATATAATAAACCGTGTGTAAAACGATTTACTAACATTATCTGTATGTTTTAATCAACAGCATTATACTTTCATTTCATTTTATTTTCATTTTGTTGCCTGATGTTGTCATGTCAGTACGGTAATAACATACTTGTATTACCGTACAGAACAGATTTAGTTATTACCGTATTGCATACATAAACAATAATATGTTACTATTATCTCATAAAGTTAGGTATATCACAGAATATACTAATACAGACGCGACAATAAGACAAGTAGATTAAAATTAGAGAGAGAAAAATGTAATTTTACACATATGGTGGCATCGGTTGTCCTCGCAATATTTCGAACGTCTTCGACTAAATGACAAACGTTATTCGTTGTTTCAAAACCTTGTGACAGATCGCACATGTTGAGTTGTTATTATTTTTGGTTGAGTTTCGGAATGTTATTTACATAGATGTAAGTTAGTTGTTAATTTACTGTAGTGCGGATATAGTGCTCTAATTTATTGTGTTGCGTATGTATTTGTTTGTGATTGTTTACATTTCTCATTGGAAGTAAAAAAAAATCTGATGTGGCCAGCACATTTCCTTCCGTCAGTTCTATGTATTTTGTACAGATATCATACAGAAAATCAGTTGCAAAAGATTTTGTTTCTTGTACATTACCTTAAGGCAGTTGTATGTATTTTATATAAATTCCATGCAGAAAGTTTCTAGCAAAAGATACAGTCAATTGCACTTGACACTGACACCTTTCAATCAGAATTTTCTTAATATAGCAACTGCTTTCAGGGTTATAGTATACTCGTAGATGGCTAATATATGATATTTAATTTTTTTAATATTTTTTTAACTCTATATCCATTTAATATGCAGTACAAAATGCATTCCAATCGTATAGAGAGAATAAGATATTTTTTAATATTTATAATAGCGTTAAATGTGAAAAAGAAAAACTGTTAAAATCTTCAAATGAGGGTACTTCCGGTTGACCAATTATAACTAAAATTTAATCAGATCTTTATATGGAAGTAACGAAGAAGAATACGAAAGAATTATAATTTTTGGAATTATAGTATTAGAGTTCTCGCAGGTGAAAATTTTATCACACACAGACACACACACACACACACACACACACACACACACACACACACATGCACACACACACACATGCACACACACATACACATCATCGTGAAAATAGTAAAATCGTATTCTACCGGCCCTAAATACGTGCTTATTCATCAAAAACTCACCACCGAATTTTTTGACCAAAGACCTTTTTTCTGTAAAGGAGACGGAAGATAAAAACAAAAATAGTTGGTGGTTATAAAGACTGTAAATACACATTTTACCAAAGAGAAAACAAGCTTTTTCTCATATCCAAAAGATAATGCATTGTAAAGGTACATTCACAAATGAAAATTAGGTTTAGATTTACGGTTTATACTTTAGATTTAAAGACTTTGTCCACATATTATGAATGGAGATTCACACTTAAAAATTTAAGGTGCATTCACAAATGAAAATTAGGTTTATGGGTTTTGTTTAGATTTAAGTAAGTCATTCATAAATAAATACAAGTTTAATTCACCTCTAATTTAGTTTTAATTGTACTGACATCTATGTAAATGCTTCAAAAACAAGATTAAAATATCGGTAAAACAATACTTAATAGATACCCGTGCGCCATGAAACTGTCATTGGCTTGGCATTATTGGTTATATTTCAGCAATTAAGTTTCGCCAGTCTTCTTGTTCTTCTCGCATTTGGCCGAATCTACCAAGTGAATACTAAATAAAGATGGATGTATATTTCTATATCGGTTTAGACTCGTTCTCATTGGTGAAGTTTGTGACGTCAAACTAAATCATAAAGCTAAAGGTTGGACCTTGCAATGTTTAGTTTTATGATTTGGATTTAGAGACCCTAAATTCTGAAGTGTGAATGAAGTCATTACATAATATGCGGCCAAAGTCTTTAAATCTAAAGTATAAAACATAAATCTAAACCTAATTTTTATTTGTGAATGTACCTTAAGTATTAATAAATAAGTATTTATAAATAAAAATAAATTTCCTCCTTAATTCAGTTTTATTCAAAAATAAGTTTTGCTTAAAATTGATCAAGAAGTAATTTTTAAAAATGGCATTTTTATCTTTAGTGACTATGTCACAAAAATATTTATTCCATATAGGTATTTATAAAATTTTAAGAAAAAATTCCTTTATGTAAATACTATAGCACATGATAGCACTCTAAATTTCGCGCGAATGTATACAACAAACAAGATGGCCAAACCTCGCTCAAGGTCAAAGAAACGCCAAGCCAAACATCAAATGAGCCGACAAGAGTCGCTTCTGTATTAGTTTATTTGTTCTGTGGCTATATTACGTTTTATTAATTCAGAAAATAATATTTAATGAAAATAATTGTACATTTTATTAAGATATAGGTATGTGTAGATATTAATATTAAATTGTACATAATACCTAGAAATTGTATAAGAAATAACTAAATTTGATAATCATTACATATGATTTCAATTATAAGATAAATAAAGTAATGACGTATAATTATATGTTACTAGATGGCTACTCGTATATAAGAAAAAAGTCGATTCTAAAAAGAACATTATTTATATGACATTTCATATGTGTCTACAAAGTTGCATATTGTATAGTGATTGCAAAGTACCTAGTTATTGTATTTCTCATATTTTGATCTTTATATTACAAAAACAAAAATTGTTATAATTAATATTCTATATCTACACCGTAACAATTTATTAATAACGCATAAAAGCTAAAATTATTGCTGCATTTTTCAATTACTATTAAGTTATTATTCCACAAAGTAGATATATTTCATAACTAAATATAATTACAGTATGTTTCAATACTACTATATAATACTTTTATTATGTAGTACACATTCTCAAAGTTTAATTCTAAAAGAATCTCCAATTTTTGAAAATATTATTGCGAAAACAATATCACAGTTTGAAGAACACAATATCATATTTCATTTTGATGGAACCAACAAATTCAGAGTGGATTCAATTATGATAAAATCTGAAATAAAAGGAAGTGTACTAATGCAGAATTATGAATTACCTTTAACAATTAGACCAATTGGATATAGATTCTTACATGTTGTTCTTCTAGAAAATTATATATCGTTCAAAAGATTTACAGATACGAGTGTGTCTGCACTAACATTCGATGATATACTATTTTTTCTTATTGAAGAAAAGAAATTTTCTAACGATAGTTTTATATACTGGCCTGGAAACAAATTGGATGAAGCTGGATCCATGTTTATATTAACTCAAACTAATCTATATGCAATATGCTTTTATTGTGGAGAAAAAACACAATTGTTACAAAACATTGCAACGTTGTCGAATAATAAAGCAAATAATTACAATATTACTACATCTTTGACAGATATACATAAAAATCAATTTGTTAGTTTCAATGGACATCTCTTTAATGTTGTTTATGCTATTTACAGACCGTTTTTCTGGGCCAGGTAAGTGTGTTATTATTTACATACATAATATACACAATAATCGCATGAGGATAAACCAGTAAACATATCCGTGTATAACGTAAATAGCGATTTTTTTTTCATAAAGTCAAACATATATTATGCTGTATTCAGAAATGTGTTATCATTTTCGGTTCTGATATATGTGTGTGTATTGACAGTTACATAATATCAGTCTAAAATTGTAGAAACATGAATATAATTAACGTATGTAAATGTGTTTTTTGAAAGTAAGGACAAGTAAGAATTGATAGGTATTACCACACATTGTAAGACCACAGATTACCTATACTACCGTACGTTACGGTAGTATAAGTAATCTGTGGTAGTATAAGTAATCTGTGGTAAGACGTCGCATCGACCAGATCTCGTCAACTTGTGGAATGATGATTAATTTTTTAAAAGATTCAAATTTAGCAAAAATACTATTATGTATTTATTACAACAGAATCATAATTGATTGTCACTAAGGCATGAACCAAACTTACTGTTATTGTATTGAAACTCATAATTGTAAGATTAACCGACTTACCTGTAAGGAAGGTTGATCGTATTTTTCCGAGCTTGTCCGCCGATATAATTACTATGTAGAACCGCATTTTGTCACACCCGTTGATACATTTGAAAGCTATGTACTCAAAAAATACTCGACGTGCCACCTCATCGGAGCTCATTTAGTCATATCGTTATTTGTGATACGCATTTCGCACTTGGGTTCTTCGGTAGAGGTGAGTTTTGTAATTATATCGGAGGACAAGCTCGGAAAATTCGATCAACCTTCCTTACAGGTAAGTCGGTTAATCTTACAATTTTCCTTTGCTTGTCCTCCGATATAATTACTATGTAGATGTTTGAAGTAATATGAGCGAAATCGTGTTGAATCGTCTCGTATTTAAATCAGTTTTTTTTACATTATGATATGCATAGCCCATGTAAGCACTAACCCGATTTACAATAACCTATACTTTATAATAGCCATTATGAATCCCAAAAACTTAACTAATTCTCTATACTTATTTGCAAAAGTTGACTTTTCGCTACTGACAAGTTTATTATAAAAATTTATTGAATATAGAGAATTCTGTGCCCAGCAGTCCAACCTGACGTGTTTTTAATTACCTCTATAATAACACCTGTTTTATTTGCTGCAGTGGTGGCAGCGTATCATGCTGTGGCCCGGCTCTTTTTAAATACTAGCTTTATCCATCTACTAGTAGTTTGAGAACATGCTGGATGATCCGATTTTTGGTATGTTAGAATTTAGTATCTTTGGTCATTTGAACGATATTCAGATGTGATACCAGATTAATTAATGACGCAATACACAATTCTGGTTTTTGGAAAAAAAATATGTTAGGGTTGTTATCTATTATGGCCTGAATTTTTTATTCGTTAACTAATTCGTATTTCTATTTTATTTTGCGCTCTTGTAGTAGAGTTTAGATTTATTGACGAAAGAGTATAAACCCAATGTGCACTAGTAAGAGCCATTCAGGTAGTGTAAGAGTGTGGTCCCTTAAACTTAGGGTTTGTAAAGGAAAATATGTTTCCGATATATTTTAGACTTGGATCTGGATTCATTTAACTTCATATTTTGGATTTTCTGGTCTTGTAATTTAAATTTCCCTAATTTGTCTTTTATTTATAAATTCATCCTTGCTTTTTATCGATAATATTAGGTTAAAAGCTGCTCGATAAGAATTCAGTGTAAAGTAGGAACTCTCAGTTTAATGAGTTGGTTATAAAACCTACATAATTTTGTATACAATATGAATATAATATTAACAATGAGTTAACAGTTTGTAAATATGAAATAAATTGTGAAAAATTGTCAGTCATCGGGATTCGAACCCGAGACACCTATCTTGCCGGGACAGTGCTCTAACCAACTACGCTATTGGCTGCTCTCCTCTCGATGCCTGAACAATCTTTCACTGTTAAAGTCGTATAACTGTATAACAATCTTTCACTGTTAAAGTCGTATAACTGTATAACAGTGAATGATTGTTCAGGCATCGAGAGGAGAGCAGCAAATAGCTTAGTTGGTTAGAGCAATGTCCCGGCAAGATAGGTGTCTCGGGTTCGAATCCCGATGGCTGACAATTTTTCACAATTTATTTAATATGAATATAGTTCTAAATTTTATTGAGTGACAAATTTTTCTGTATTTTTTATAACAGTTTTAATGTTCCTTCGGACAACGACGACAGTATCAAAGGAAAAACAGTTTGAGGAATGTTTTTTTTATAAACACTCTCTGGATATCCTTTCTATCAGGCAAGATCCTTAGATAACGCATGTGTGTTCTTGAAAGTTGATAAGAGTAAGGAATTTTTTAATTCGACAATCTTGGGATTTTCTGTCAGTAATCTTTGGATTAATGGATACTAACTATTAAGATACCGATCGCTTTTTCAAGTACTATTATTCAATACTTTGTAATTATTGACAAACGGCAGAAAAAACGTAGAAGTAATACGCATAATTGCATGTAAAGTTAACTACGGTAAAGAAGTCTGAAGAGCGTAATTTTTACATTTTGTACTAATTATTCTGGAAAATAGGCCATTTTGTATTTTTTCGAATTTTGTAACTATACAGGATATCCAGGATAACTAGTTCAACATGGGGATCTCGAAAACTATAAAAGATATAAAGCCTGTTAAATTAGACTAAAGTTGCCCCATTAGAAGACCATTTTAATGGTGTTTCGTTATTTGCGAAAAAATGCATGTTACTAGATGTAGACGAAAATGTAAATTTTGCAGTTTTTTTATTTTTGCAAAATTTTCAGTGTGAAAAATATTGGATTTTGGTTTGCACATCTTTAGGACACTTTATATTTTTTTTGACTGGCGATGCCCAAAAATTTTTAATCACTGTTGGTTTTCGAGTAAGATTTGATAGTTTTATTTGTTATATGGACGCCTTACTGGAAAGTTATACACCGTTGAAAGGAGATTTTTTTTGCTTACCAACTATGTGTAACCTGTCTATATTTTTTTGTTTCAAACTGCAAAAATGCAACAATTATTAAGTTTATAGCTTAAAAACAATGGCTGTTGAAATGTGATAAAAGGCTGCTAAAAATCCATATAGTTTATAAGATAATTTCGTTCCCGCGTGTTCCAGAACCCTCGTGTATTAAATCCATGGCTGGGAGTTATCCTTTTTGTTTTATGTTATAATGTCACATGTGCTTTTGATGTAGTTCGAAATGGTCATTTTTCTAATAAGTTTTGCTGGTAGTTATGTGAAGCTTTAGAAATTTTCCTCTTTCCAAATCCCAGAAACGTTAGTTCCTGCGTTGGATTGAACTTACTTTTTTCTCTGTAACAATCAAGGGGGAGGGGGCATTTACGTTTTTTTAAATATAACGGTAAATAATTATTAAAAAGTTTTAAGGCTATTAAAACATATATATATATATATATATATATATATATATATATATATATATATATATATATATATATATATATATATATATATGTATTTGTATTATGGTTCTTCAAGTTTTTACTCTCTACATTTCAAAAAGTGAATATTAACTTAAGATAAGTGAAAATTCACTTACAATGAGTGGAAAATCACTTATTGAACAGTGAATATTCACTTTTTGAAATTAAGAGAGCAAATTTTAAGCAGTCTGAAAAACACGGAAATTGTTTGACAATCCAAAATGTGGAAACTTTTCCGAGTTGTGTCAGAGTATTAAAACATTTTTCAGAGATTTTATTTTAATAACATTTAACTGTTGTTGATACATTGATACTCGAGGTTTGTTTTTTCCGGTTATTGGTATGATATACCTATTTAACCTAAATGATAAACATTTAACTTCATAACTCTGATTTTTTATAATATAAAATATTTTCTAAATTAGTTTTCTGTTGATAATATAACAAACAATTTTTAAATTTATATTTGCTAGAAAACAGTTATCAGTAATAGTTTAGGTACTAATTCTCTAGTATAAAATGAGGATGTACTATGAACTTATATAGTTTTTTTAAATTTTATAGGAAGCTTATTTTTCCATTAGCTTTCTTCGCTAAAAATAAGTTGATATGAACTCATTTGGAGTACTTAGCACTTAGATATAACACCTAAAATAAGTAAGTTGACAGTTTCCAATAACTCTTCTTGGTATAGAAATTTCGAAGGAATATTTTCGACAGGAATAGCGATTCCGTTTACCCAGTTCAAGGCAACTTTGTCTAGCGTAGGGATCTGCCAATTACACAAGAACTTATATAGGGAACCGGCATAGTTTCTCTCTTATTTATTTTTGACGTCTGTTGTAATCTTTCTCTTGTCCTTCCATTGCCCTGTATTTAAGGCCTCCCTCCTCTCTTTCAGCGTGGTGTTGTTCCGATGGCGCTGTTAGTTTAAACGGTTTTGAAATTTCTTCAGAGTGTTCATTTTTACGTTTGCATAAAGATTTTTGCCTACCTGTGGTCGCCAGTTTACCGTACTCTTTATTATAGTGAGGAGAGAAAAAGGATTTTCTGTGAACTGAGATTGCGTAATGTACATTAGCCATAATATGAGAAGCGTTTTCATGTTGCTCATTACGAAAACCAAAGCCAGAAGGTTTTGAGTAATCTGTTCTAAGGAAATAAATAAATTGCCTAGTTTTACCACTATTTCCGGTTTGCGCACTTCAATTTCACCTTTTAGTTAGGTGAGTGTAAGGCTTAACATTTGGCTACTAACGAATACTTGATAGCCATTTCTTTCTTTAAATCCTTGTTAATTCCATTTTGAATAAAGCTAGTCCATCATACATCAACTTCATCGGGCGTATTTCGCGTTGGCCTTTATTAATTGATGGAATATTTCCCCAAGGCAAGAATTACATCTTCACTTAAGAAAAAGACTCCGGACGAGCATTTATCATCTCCTTGTGTGAAAACTATATCAGTAAAATATATATATATAAGTTTCGTAAGTCACTTGACTAAATAACTGATTCATAGAAGGTAATAATTATATAAAAATGTAACACTGAGCTTATGTAACATTGTTACTAATAGGAATAAGATCCTGCCACTAGCCAACACTACACCCGGCCTATGGAATAAAAAAGTATTTACCTTCATTACCAAAAATTGGATAAACACATGTTTATCAGGAACGCAGCGGTAAGTCACTTGACCACCTGGTTCAGATTAGAAACCACACGGATATCAGTTTTCTTTTCTGCCTATTTAATTCCTCCTTCTTACAACGCAGCGTAGTGGTAACCTGAACCCCGTATCACTTCACTTTATTTAAAAAAACACACACACACACACAACCACGTGTTGAACGTCCGAATCCGATGGGTACAAATAACGGAATGAATAAATGAGCTTCGATGATGTGTTACGTCGGGTATTTTTTTATTACATAGCTTTCAAATATACCGATGGGTGTGACATAACGAAACTACATAGTAATTATATCGGAGGACAAGCGAAGGAAAAACGTTTCTAACCATTGATCAACCTACGATTATATAATTCATAATGAATTCACCCAATGACATTTAATACTTAGTTACAATGTATTGATAAGCGAATATACCTTTAACCACGTGATATAGTCATACGTAATATAACAAGTGATATGATTATCATCGATGATATTCTCGAGTGAAACCGAGTTGCAGATTTCACGAGTCCGAAGGATTAGTGATATGTGCTGCTTCGGTTTCACGAGAAATATCTTCGATTATTAATCAAGCACAAGCTTATATTTAATGAGAGAATATAATGAATTTTTGTGACACATTATGTGTGCTGCTAACCTAACTTTTCATATATTGTATTACAACATGGTTAATTTTACAATTGCCTTATTATTTTCATCGTTGTTTAAATCAAAAACGATTACCGCACATTTTTATACTTAAAATTAACTGTAATTGTTGTAAATAAAAGGAACAAATCCCCTAGTAACGAATATAAATGAGATGATAATTTCTTTGTTTTTTGTTGTCGCTGTGACAGACATATAACTAGGGAGATTATAAATGTTGATTGGTGGAAAACATGTCACGTGACTAATGAATTATATTCTCGCTTTTGTATAATCGATGGGTCGTAAATGTAATGTCGTCACAGTAACCACCAGTAAACCCGTTGTTTTATTTATCAACATACGTCAAAATTTTTATTATATTTTTGTCATCAATTTTTTTTATTATATGTATAATCATAACAAATATAACTTGTGTGTTCAATATTATCAGAATAAATATATTGTGTTGATACACTCAACATATTCGATAATACCTGAACACACGCGTGATATATATGAGTATAACGGGTTGTGGCGTTTAGGGGTGAACATAAGAATTTAACATGGGATTTTAATTTTATGTAATTTCCTGCTCTCTTGTTCATATTTGGCGCAAAGACTGCAGAGTGCAAAGTTGTACAGAATTAAATGTTGCATAAAAAATTATTATACTTGTTGTAATATGTGTTTGGTTTCTTTACTATTTTAAAATACCTCTTGTTACTTACGATACAAGTACGTAAAGCTAGAATTTAGTCGGGCCAGAAGTAAAATATGAGAGCAGCAGGGTTTTAAGAACCGTTAATTACTAAAGATACTTTAAATAAATATATAATTTTGGCGATGTGGATCTTGTTTAATAAAAAAGTAAACGTTTGTGGACGTTTCGGTGGTGCAACTCCACCATCTAAAGTCTTCTGACAGCCACTGGCTGATTAACATGTTTTTATAGAAGATGCTGTCAAATTAAAAATGTATTAACTACTCATTAATTTGTAATAAATGTTTTTATAAAGCTGATGATGGTGGCGTTGCACCACCGAAACGTCCACAAACGTTTACTTTTTTAATAAACAAGATCCACATCGCCAAAAGTATATATTTATTTAAAACATTTCCTTGGATCAACCTCCTCCACAAAATAAAAATACTTTGCATATGTGTATCGTACAATATTTTATCTAAATACTATTTTTCACGGCCGGGAGAGAAAGTTGGTATCTATGACTCCAAAATCATGGCATAGAAACATTTTATTTCACCGAGAAATTGGGGAATTTTCTCTCTCGTATAAACGTCAACCGTCAACTCGACTTATGTTACTGTCCCCGTATACTCTAGCTTCCCAATGAGCCAGTTTCACATTTTATAAAAAAGTATTTTAAATAAAAGTTTATGCAATATTTTTTATAGTAATATATAAAATAATATTTTGTTATTTTCATGAATAATTAAATAAAAAGATTGGTGCCAGAAATAGTCACGAAAAACAACCCCTTATAATTCCTGTGACGTCGGAGCATATACAGTAAGTCATTCATAGCCAATAGGAAAACAATTTACATTATTTATAAAAATAAAGTTACGCGATAGTTTGTCACATGTTAAACTGTATGTGCTTTGACGTCACATTCTGTTTCAGGTCACGTGACTTTTTCAAAATATTACACAAATTTCAATAATTAATTGTTAAATCTAATGGATATTTCCAAATTTGAGGCTCTTTAAAGAACAATATCTTTTAAAATTTAGTACTTAGAATTCTTGCAACAGCCCTTTTCTCCTCAACACTAGCCAGTATTCACTTTCATAGCTATCCCAGTATACCAATAACTTCCCAAGTACTCCACTCGACACTATACGGCATATGCTCTAAATTCACTAACTTCCACAACTAACAGACCTCCACAGCGTCCAACCCTGATCACATAACTATTGTTATGTGATCAGGGACTCAACTGAACTGACTCACTATATAGCTGTCTGTCTATTATGTAACTAACTTTCTGGCTCTAAGTGTTCTTCTGACGGACTAATTTCCACTCTAACACAAGTACGGCACTTATATAATTGCTCTAATATTTGCCAAAATATTCTAAAAACGTTTCAACCGATATAACAATGCACGGATAATTACGCTCATCTCCCCTCTTGTTTACACAAGAGTCCGCTTATGTCCCCTGTTCGCCGCGCGCCGCAATCATGTTATTGATCGCCTTATAGTCCCCGCATACCTACCAGACGTTTCTATCATAGACGTCGGCTCACAAGCGCTGATCGGGAACTCGCGCTGATCGGGAACTCGCACGCTCGCAGACTGAATGTACTAAGTACTTTCTCATGATACATTATCATGCTAGTTGTAAAATATTTTCAACTTAAATAGGCTACTGTTGTGATATTATTTTCTGAAGTGGTCGTCTAAAAAATAATCAATGCTAATTTACGCTATAATAATTGGTAGAACTAAATTGCGAAGAAATCAAATATATAAAAAACATGTTAAATCAGTTTTATATTCTGTACAACGTTGAAATCTATAGTTTCTACAAAAATGAACGGGAGAGCAGGAAATTGCATATAGATAAGTAAAAACGGCAAATTACAAAAAACCAATCCGCATCAGATTCAGTTTTTTATTAAGTAAGTTGAAGTGAAGCTGTTTTGTTTTTCACTCACTGTTATTTATATATTACATAGGTAGGTACATAAAATCTTTCACACTTCATTGCACGAAAAATTATTTTAGGATATTGTCCCAGAATACTTCCGTAGTCCGTTTGGAAATTGAAGGATCTGAAGCAGGTTTAATATACACTCTCCAACAAAAACTAAATATGAAATTCTATTTAGAAGAATTCAATGATACAGAAGATAATTGGAACAAACTTATAGAGGCTGTAGGGAATGATTCTTTTGACTTTGCGATGGGAGGAATAACTCAAACTAATCAAAGAATGGAATTAGTTGATTTTACGAGTCCGATTCATTTGGAATCGTATACAACGCTTTATTACGTGTATGAAGATCCTTGGTTGTCATGGTTAAATGTAATATTTCCATTAGATTTTCTTGTATGGTTTGTTTTATTTTCAACGATAGCTATAATTTGTGCGTTAATTTCAATGGCTATTAAAATGACTAAAATGAAAGGCACGGCGGAGTTTGCTCATTTCTTTCGGGTAAGTAAAATAATTTTCATTTTTGTATTCCCTAAAATGCTAAAATGTAACCGAGTTACGAACATGTTCCAATAAATATTAATGTGTCCGAGTTGTGACTATGGACTTTAAATTGATCATCAACTGTTTTTGGTGTAAAGTACAAGTAAAGCTTATTAAAAATAAAAAAAATATTATATTTATACATTAAACGCGAGAACAGTGATCGCCAACCCAACTAAGACTTCGTGCCACAGTTTGTATAAAGTTAAATGGAAGAAACGTATTTTTTCTTTTTCGCCAAATCACTTTAATTCTAAATCAAAAATGTACTTTTTAACTTGTTTCGAAAAAAGTGATGTCGAGATAAAATATAATAATGGCATACGAACGTAATATCACCTTAGGTTTATGCCGTAAGACAACGTATGATAGTTTACATACAGGGTGTTAATTAAAAAGCGGGCCATAGGCGTTTAACATGGGAAATCAGTTTTTCCTGGCGCAAAACTTCCCATTTAATTTTAAACAAAAATGTTTCAAATAAATGTTGTAGAAAACTAAATTCTACACCAGAATCATTAAATAGATTTTATTTTGCATGTTTACTAACCGGCAAAATCCAATTTGAAATTTTATAAATATTACTCATTTGTAGTGATAACAATGAAATTTAAACAAAATTACAAAGAAATGCATATCGTTTGATTTGTCAGAATTTCGATTTTGCAGGTTACAAAATAAAAATAAATAAAATAATAATGGACCTTTCCAATTTAAAGAGATAGAAGATATGCGCAATGGGGATCTGCGCATAGTAAGAACAACTGACATCTATGACGTTTGATTCTAAAACATTTAGACGTAAAATGTGAGAATGTCTCGGATAATTTTAAAAAATCTTATCGAAATAAGTTACAAAAGCTTTTATTGAAAGTAAAATGTCTAACGATGCAAAATTTTCACTGAGAATACAGGTATTTTAATGACTGCAATATTTTTGAGGTTTCGTTTGACAGCCCAACTGGCAGTTGTTCGCGCCATTTTCTTACTATTTGCAGCGATAGAAAGAGATAGTCGTTAAATTGGAAAGGTCCATTTAGATGTAGATTATAAAAACAAAATATGTTTAAGGACTTAGGATAGAATATAATTATCAATATTTTTTATTTGAAAATCGCATTTCTGACAGTTCAAACGATATGCATTTCTCTGTAATTTTGTTTAAATTCCATGGCTATCACTACAAATGAGCAATATTTATAGAATTTCAATTTGGATTTTACAGGTTACTAAACATGCAAAATAAAATCTGTTTAGTGATGCTGGTGTACAATTTAATTATCTACACCTTTTATTTGAAACACTTTTGTCTAAAATTAATTGGGAACTTTTGCGCAAAGAAAAACTTATTTCCCATGTTAAACGCCTATGGCCCGCTCTTTAATTAACACCGTATATATACGTAAACAATGTAAAGAATATTGCCTGGTGTGTAGATTAAGCGTAGAGAATGTAAACAATGTAAACTTTGTATACAGGCTGGTGACCGCAACACCGGAACATATAGGACTTTAACATAAAAGTCATACTTTCGTAATTACCTGCTTCCCTAATAATTTTAGGTAAAAAAGTTTCAAATAAAAATTGCCGAGCTTCAAATTCTGTATATGAATCAATAAGCAAAATTAATATTAAATGCTTTCTAACGGAAGAAATTAGGTATGCAAATATCGAAAGTCACCCCAAAATAGCAATAACCATGAAATTGAAACAGTTCAAAACTGAAAATTAAGGTAATCCAACATGACGTTATAAGCAGGAGGCAGGTGTAATTTTAACCTCACTATTGAATATTTTTCAAAATTATTTAATTCTATATCTATAGAATCGGCAGTACGGCCGTGTAGTTAGAGTGTCAGCTTTGTGATCGGCATACATACATACATCGGCAGGCTATACAGTAGCGACACTCACTGTCGGCATCTTTGATGTCAGCATCCGAACTGGGAATTGCGAAGGGGGAAGTTTAGGAGGCGGGAATTCAAATCGCTTTCAGTTGTAGTTACGCAAAAGCGAATTTTTATTTAATATAAAATAGTTTTATATTTCTATATGTGGCCAAGGTAAGAAAAACACAGATGTTTATTTATATATTGTTTTATTACAGAATGTGTTTGTAAAAATTAAATTAATTATGACTTGAAATTATTGTTTTTTTAGGAACTTTTGTATTTTTGAAATTTCTGTTGATAAATTTCAAAGAATAAAACAATCTCATACGACTATATAATTTTATAATATAATCATATGGAAATTTATAGCATGGATGAGCAAAAGAAAACTGTTTAAAATTTTCAATTAAATTTGCTACAACATATTTTGTCAATGATATTGTATAAAAGTTTTCAAAAAACCAATATCCTAACTCTGAAATATAAATTATAAAATTTTGGCATTTGCAGACCACCAAATGTGTCTTGGGTTTTATTCTCATATACCCTAAAGTATGAATAAATTGATGTATTATCTAGTTGCTGATGATCATTTGCAAATGATATGCATACGTCACATGTATGAACTTCTAGACATTTTTTTTATAAGGTATCCGTCTATAATCATAATTTAATAACGATATATCAGAAGTATTATCACACTCAATAATTTCTGAATTATCAACTATTGACTGAAAATCTGTTAACTTAGCATTACATTTATATTTTTTACGGTCCATTTTTACTAAAATAACTACTTAAAAACAATACTCTCAATTTAACAAACGATAACCTGTCATATCGATAAACAAGCAACAACAATATGCACACTTAGCAATATTTTAAATTTAGCTGTTTCGCGGTGTTCCACGTTCGAGTTTAGGGTCATGCGCACAACGATTTTCAGGACGGAATTTTAGCTGACTATCGCTACTGTATTGGCTTATTTATACTGTGCAGCAGCGATGAGTTGCTTAGCACCCTCACACCGGAAGGTACAAAAGGGTTACAGATTATGTATGTATATATCTTATGATAGATATAGAGATATTTTGATACAATTAATTCATAAAATTGAATCATATTTTTTCCATGGTTCTAGCACAGACTAAAATATGTATGCAATTTATTTCTGACAGCTCTCCCTGCTGAATTCTTTTATTATCGATTGATCTATATCCATGGCAGCACTAACGATTTATATATCTAGTGTGAACCACGTGTGAACGTCAACTAATATTTAAGATCATAGGTCTTTATGTCTAACTATCTTAAACATCTAGGGTACGTTCCAAAACCTTACTCTGGGGTATCGAGATCGAGTATGATAAATTTCGTTCCAAAACTAATGCGCTTACTCTGAGAGTTTACGCTATAAACATTCCAAAATTCGGAGTACGCACTGTAGAGTTTATTCCTCGTACTCTGCTACGCTAGTAGGTTACGAAATACTCCAATGAGATTTTGCGCGTCATACGCAAACTTTTACAACGAACCATACGCAAATGGAATTTTAAATGGAAATAAATATTGAAGATTATCAATATATTGGAGAAATAGACCTTCTCAAATTAAAGAGATAGAAAATATGGCATTTTCTTTTCAAAATTTAGACGTAAAATTTGACCAGTCTTTGACAATTAAGAAAAACAAATTTTCACCAAGAATACAGACATTTTAGTAACTACATTATTTTTGGCGTTTCGCTTGACATCCCAACTGTCAGTTATTGGCGCCATTTTACTTACTATTTGCAGCGATAAAAAGAGCTAGCTGTTAAATTGAAAAGATCTATTATAATTATTTATCTTATAAAACGTCATTTGAAAAAATCAGAAAGGGCAAACAATTTTTTTTTTCTACAAACGAACAAGACAATAGTGGTAAAAAATGATAGACCATTGTTACTTTTAACATTAGTGTTAAAAGCAAGTTACCTTGATAATGACGAATGGAACAACGAATTGATATTTTTGACATGTGTGCCAAAAAATTATTAGAAATTAAAATTTAAATGAAAAAATAGTGTTTTAGAAAAAATAATGTATGATATACATGTTGAAAGTGATTTTATTTTGTTTGAAGGTTTGGAGCATTCCGCTTTGCGTTGTGTTCCAAACTTCCATCTCACAAAATAAAATGTTACTTTTAACACTTATATCATAAATTAAGCAATCAAAAGTTGTGTCAAAAATAAAATTTCATATTTTTAAGGTTATGTTATTTTATTTACTCAAAGCCGTTCATAAATACTCCGGTAAAAACGGTCACGTGACAGTACTCAAAGTAGGGGATCAACTTACTCTGTATCTTCAGTATGGAACCCACCCCTACTGCAAAAGGGACAATAGTTGAACGAATACCATAGGTTGTGGACCACTGGTTTAGAATATTTGAAATCAATTATACAAAAGCCGTGTTTCTTCGGGCTGCGATTGTGATTTTGTGAATCCTGATTAATTTAATCGTGATCCTTTTGAATCAGGATTTGAAAATTATATCAAGAGAACAACTTGAATAATGTATCTAGCGTTAAATATCATATGCAGACTAATGTAAACTTTTTGTTATTAATAATAAACTGTCAAATGTTATAGTCAGAATTAAAAATGAATTATATTGAAGTACCGTAAAAACGGGTGACTTTGCACTGGCGGGTGTCTTTGTAAAAAAATAGGGATTTATATTCGTCATAATTTTTAGGGGGTTGGTAGTGCTACAGTACAACTGTAAGTGCTTCTCTGTGTTTTACAAACTTCAGTGTCTTGCTACAAGTGTTAAGGAGTAGTTGCAGTGATATTTTCAGCGACAATTTTACGAGTAAGTACTCTAGTGTTTTTGTACAAAATTAAATGTATGAATTGCTAAGGGGTCTGGAGCACTATTGCCTTGTCTTATATGAACATGAGTTTGGATATAGAGTACTTATACTTTTGTTCATAAGTAAAAAAGTAATACAAAATTATTTTCAAACATTTGAGCGGTGATTTTCGAAATTGCGCAGTTTCAGTTTTTTGCGGGGTGGTTTTGCATAGTCAGTTGTAGACGTTTTCTTGTAGCAGATTAATACCTTCATCAATAATTATGAATTTTATTGCAGAAAAATGCCTAGAAATTACATTGATGAGGTTTTGCGTGTTGCGGTTTGCGCAGTTAGACAAGGTAGAATGACTTGCAGGGATGCTTCTTCTACATACAATATTCCTTTAAGAACCCTATATAACAATATAAGTGGAAACATCCAGGTAAACCAGGTGGTCAAACGGTGTTAACAGAAGTTATTGAGGTACCGTAAAAACGGTATTGCAGAAAAATGCCTAGAAATTACATTGATGAGGTTTTGCGTGTTGCGGTTTGCGCAGTTAGACAAGGTAGAATGACTTGCAGGGATGCTTCTTCTACATACAATATTCCTTTAAGAACCCTATATAACAATATAAGTGGAAACATCCAGGTAAACCAGGTGGTCAAACGGTGTTAACAGAAGTTATTGAGGAACGACACTTTGTGGATGTTTTAATAGCCACTGCAGAATTTGGAGCACCCTTAACTACTTTTGACTTAAAAATGATTGTAAAAAATTACCCAAACAGCAAAGGAAAAACTATAAAGGCCCTATTCTTTAACTCGGTGGTTAATTTTTAACCACTGGTTAAAATTTTCATCCAATAGATATTGATTTGACAACTAAAAATCTCTCATTTTGTTATATGTCAACATATTTGATTGGTTAAAAAATTTAACCAATGGTTCAAATTTAACCACTGAGTTACAGAATAGGTCCCTAAGAAAGTTTAAAAATGGCGACACGCCAGGAAAAGACTGGTGCTACAATTTTCTGGACCGATATGCTGACAGATTAACCCAGAGGCTGTGTCAAAATATTAAACAACCTCGTGCAATGAAGTCCGAAGAGGAAATAAAAGAATATTTCCAAAAATTAGGCACAAGTTTAGTAGATGTGCCACCACAAAACATATTCAATTATGATAAAAGTAATTTAACCGATGACCCAGGTGCACGCAAATTTATATTTCGACGTGGTAACAAATACCCAGAGAGAGTTATGAACAGTTCAAAATCTGCAATATCAATCATGTTTGCTGCGTCAGCGTCCGGAACGGTCTTGCTTCCTTATGTCGTATACAAAGCAGAATGACTATATGATCAATAGTGTGTTAATTTTTAACCACTGGTTAAAATTTTCATCCAATAGATATTGATTTGACAACTAAAAATCTCTCATTTTGTTATATGTCAACATATTTGATTGGTTAAAAAATTTAACCAATGGTTAAAAATTAACCACTGAGTTACAGAATAGGTCCCTAAGAAAGTTTAAAAATGGCGACACGCCAGGAAAAGACTGGTGCTACAATTTTCTGGACCGATATGCTGACAGATTAACCCAGAGGCTATGTCAAAATATTAAACAACCTCGTGCAATGAAGTCCGAAGAGGAAATAAAAGAATATTTCCAAAAATTAGGCACAAGTTTAGTAGATGTGCCACTACAAAACATATTCAATTATGATAAAAGTAATTTAACCGATGACCCAGGTGCACGCAAATTTATATTTCGACGTGGTAACAAATACCCAGAGAGAGTTATGAACAGTTCAAAATCTGCAATATCAATCATGTTTGCTGCGTCAGCGTCCGGAACGGTCTTGCTTCCTTATGTCGTATACAAAGCAGAACGACTATATGATCAATAGTGTGTTGGTGGCCCCAAAAATTGTAAATATAATAGGACAAAATCAGGATGGTTTGATGTAGTCTGCTTTCAAGACTAGTTCGAACAAGTTGCCATTCCACGGGCTAAAGAATTACCGGGCCGGAAAACATTGATTGGTGACAATCTTTCATCCCACGTGCAATTGATATTCTTAGCCAATACCAGCGTAATGACATTAGGTTTGTTTTTCTCCCACCCAACTCTACTCATTTGGTCCAGCCCTTGGACGTTGGATTCTTTACGCCATTAAAATGCTATTGGAGACAAATTATTTACCGAATATAAAATGCTAAATCCAAGAAACAACACCGTGAATAAGACTTCTTTTCCCGCACTTCTCAAACTGTTAATGGACAAAATAAACAAAGAAGGCATTTTAAAAAACTCATTCAAGGCAACGGGAATCGTCTCTTTTAACCCTGAAGCTGTTCTTAGAAAATTGCCTCTAAAAAGATTTGAAGAAAATGTCGGGGGGAAATTGATAATGCGTTATTGACCTATTTTAAAAGAAACGAAAAGCCCGGAGGCTTCCGAAACAGCAAGAAAACAGAAGAAAATGTTAAGAATTAAGCCTGGAAAATCAATGTCTTACGAAGAATTATATCTAGAAAGTGACAAAGAAAAATCGTCAGAAAGAGACAACGAAAACACATCAGATGAAATAGAGGAATCGGATGGGGAAAAGGTCGAAGAATGCGTTAATCGTATGTCAATAACAATAGCAGAAGAAATGAAATAGAAGAACCTAATACGGATTTGCATGAATTGGGCGTCCCAGCTGTCGGCAGCTACAATTTTTGACCAAAAAGACTTACAAACATTTTATTGGAAAAGTTCTTGAGGTCAGCGAGGAAGAATACAATATTAAATTTATGAGGAAATGTTTAAAAAATGGATTCGTTTTCCCTCAAGTTGACGATATTTCGTTTGTTAAGCAACATGATATTGTTCAATGATTAAAACAACATGACGAAGATAGAAGAGGAATACAAATATTTCGCTATGATGTAAGTGCCTATAACCTCTAATAAATATTTTAGAGTAAAAATATTAAAGAATGTATGTTTGTTATTTACTTGTTTAAGAATTTTTATTTTGTTTTGCAATTTTATAAAATAAAGCTTATTTATATAAAACGTATTTTTTCGTAAAAAAAATCCTAGAACTTTATCAACCTTTTCTAAAAGCTTTGTAACAGTGCAAAGACACCCTAGAAGCATGTTAAAATGCGAAACTATTAAAAACAAATCTAAATGTAAAGTAACACTTTTGTCGGGTGACTGCACACAATTTAAAAAATAAAAATATATATTTGGAATTACTTTTTCGAAACTTTAATTATATATATATATATATATATATATATATATATATATATATATATATATATATATATATATATATATATATACAGGGTGTAAATGAAATAAGTGCATTAAATTTAACCAATAATATAACTCGTCGAGAGCAACAATATTTCTTAATAACTTTTTCTCGAAATCGCATATTTTTTTACCATTTACCACCCCGTAAATTGACGAGTCGTTCAAAATATTTTTGTAATAATTGAATGCAGTAGCAATACCTATGAAAAAATTTGTTTTAGTAATTGACAGTCCTGTCAGTTGTTCCAATTAAATTTTAACATTAGTAATAAACTTGTTTATAAGGTAAAATTTTGGCAAAATGCTTATGTTTATGATTAGCGGATACACAGACATTGTAATTACCTATGGTGAAGTTCTCAACGTCAACGAAGTTACACGAAAATCATCCTCTTCGTAATATTCGTAAATTTATGTTGTACCACATACAATATCTTCGAGATTATCACAGTTTGATGTGTCACATATGACAATTTGGAATATTTTAAAAGAGTAACAGTTACTTCCATACCATATGCAAAAATTTCATTGTTTCCAGCATTTCAATTTTGCGAATGAGTTATATTGTTCAGTGATAGGGCTGGATATATTAGAGAAGGTGTCTTTAATAATGCACAATACACTTATCTGGTCACAAAAATCTTCATAATGTAAGAAGGAAACAATTTTCAACAAAAAATATCATTAATTGTTGGGCGGGTCATTGGTTCTCATATAATCCCACTTCGTTTAAATGGACAAAAGTATGTACTTACATTTTTTGAATAACGTATTTAAACTATTTTGATTTGCTGTGTTGACACACGAAAATTCATTTAATAACCTCCATAACTAGTATGCTCTTCCCACGCGCTTACTCTATTCACAGTATTCACACAGTTCAGAAACCACACAATTTTATAATTTTGTTATTCAAATTTTAAATTTCTTTATTTTAAAAATTGTATTATTACGAATTTATTAATAATAAATATGTTTTCCGTTGATCGTTTATTAATTAATGTGTCTACATGTATGCAACCACCACCCGACAATTTTTGTGTTGTGTACATCGATCTTTGATTCAAACAGCTGAGGGCAGCAGAGATCTTGCCAGTGGCGGGTAACGAAAATTTAAACAAATCTTTAAAGAATTTTAACGCAAAAACTAGAAGATTTAAAAAAAACTTATTAAGAAAAATTTTTGTTCTCGACGAGTTACATCACTGCTTAAATCTAATGCACTTATTTCATATACACCCCGTATATATATATATATATATATATATATATATATATATATATATATATATATATATATACGTTCCTAATTTAATACGATACGAGAAAAATAAAAGAAGTTATTAGCAAAAACACGCAAAAAAAACATGCAGTCACCCGGTTTTACGGTATGTTTACTTCAAACAAATCTTTTGTATGGATCATTACATGCTTTTGTAGAAAAATCTTATTTCGCTTGATGCTACAAATCCCACTTTGATAAATTTCTATGCTCGAAATAATATATTTTGAATTTGCTCTGACCTGAATCCGTGTGAATTACTCAAAAATGTTGAACCTGAAGTGAAGGTTGTCTAGTGATCACAAAATGAGAAAGTGAGGATAACGAATAGGAAACGTAAAAACATTAAGCTTCTTAATCATGATTACATTTATCATTTAGATTGCGAATTACAGCCCGAAGGAACACGGCTAAAATAATTTGTCATTCACCCATTGAGAATGTTACTCATTAATAATTATTTGATTTTAGATAAGCTTGCGACTGTTTCTTGATCAATCAGTTCCTAAAATCAGAACAGCTATGCGAACAAGAGCTACAACGTTTTTACTTATGTCATTGTGGTTACTGTTAGCTCTTATTGTAACAAATTGTTATCGAAGTAAGCTGACATCTTTTCTCATTACCTCCAGAACAGAAGAATATGATAGTATTGATGATTTAGTTGAAAGAAATTATAACTATTATGTATGTACAGATATTATTATATAAGTAAATAGAAAATAACAAAGTTTTTCTTAGGTAAATAGTGAAGAGTCTTTTGTAATTCGAGAATATCTAGAAAATTCAGATGATCAGAAATTTTTAGAGACTCTAAAAAAATCTAAAAACGATACTGATTTTTGTAATTCTATTTTACAAACATCTTTAAATAAAGTAGCAGTAATTGATGAAGAAACGAACTTTCAGTATGGGGTAAGATAAATGTGTAAATGAATACTTATGTATATTTTTATTTCTGTTACAATATTTGAAATTTTCCGATTAAAAATACAAAAATTGTGATTAGAAAAGTTTTTATAATTTTTGCCTATAAAAACGTATCTTTGCCCTTATTTTACAAATTCCTAATGCCGGAAAAGCTAAATATTTTAAAAGATACGGTAGTAATTTTTAGTACCGTTGTAAAAAAAAATACCTGTAAGTACATATAAAAAGTTACTTGACGCGAAAGTAAAACACTAATTTTATTGATGCAGAACTATTGAGGTCAAGGATAATGATATCGCTGCCCCCACTATCCGTATTTTAAGTGTCCTCGGATAGAAGTATATGTGCAACAAGAATTAAACAATTGCAATTTGTTAATCACTCAAATTTTGGTAGTGTCATTAATACTTTATTCACAACAGCAAAATTAATCTTCCAAATTAGTACTTACACTAGCCTAACTTCGGCTTCGCCGAGTTTAGCCTAGGGCTCCGCCGATATACGTACATCCAATCTGTCTACGCACAATTTAAAACCAAAGTGGCAACGCCAAAAGTCTTGTCAGATACCTAAGTTCCCCCTTCTATCAAACGAATTAAGTTGATGCATAAAACAAAAGCCAATCAACCTGTCAGAAATTTTCACATTTATGTCTAAAAGTTCTTAACCAGACCTCTTATTTGATACAAAACACGACATATTTCTAGCACCTGTGTACAAAAACAAAAGCCGGCCGTGATGTCTATTTGTTGACACTTCTATGTTATAGCCCTGCAGAAAAAAAATTCACTTGATCCTAATCACGACATGGTTCTGACATCTTTATGTGAAAAACAAAAGCCGGTCAAGTTGATGACAAAATTTTGAAAGTTCTATACAGTGCTCAGCTTTCAGTTTACTTGTTTTTATATTTTGCAATAATTCTTGACAGAATTTTGGGCGAGCACTGATTTGTAAATATGTAGTTCATTATGGTAAATTGACTAGCATTATACTGTTTTGTATTTAAAATATTTGGCTGAGGATGGAGAAATTAATGTCCGAAACGTCCACAATAAACGACGTTGACTAATTTCTTAAATAACGACGGAACTTATGGCTTACTTTCTTAACCCCGAAAGTTCTATAGTTTAGCTATGCAGAAAACTTTTCATTTAATATCAAACTCAAACAGGATATACAGGTGTTTCATATAAAAGTGCAAGGCGTAGAAGTATGAATTCTAATACCAAAAGGAAGAAAAATCCCAATAAACATTCGTGCTATAACGCTTCCTAACAGGATTTTATATATATATATATATATATATATATATATATATATATATATATATATATATATATATATATAAAACAGGAAATAGGTTAGTTTTATTTATTTTTGTATTGGGTCATAAATAATTAATTATAAAAATAATCCCAAAGCAAGTGTTCAAAATGAAAGCCATTACATTCAATAAATAAATCAGTATTATTTAAAAATACTACGGTAAATTTTTAAAATATAACATTTTTATTAAATACAGAAGGCTTGGCAATACTTTTTTGTATTAAAAATATTATCAAAATATTAAATAACAGGTGTAATAATTAAATACTTATCGGATTGAAATGAGTGGAATTTTTAATTAATTAAATCTCATTTAAATTTTAAATGAATTAAACAAATGCCATCAGCCAATTATTTTCTGCTATTTCAGTATTACGTTTCATTAAAGATAAATCCTCGGTATCTCTGTTATGAAGCGTTCTAGCACCAATGTTTATTGGGATTTTTTTCTCATGTTGGTGTCTAGAATTCATACTCCGAAGCCTTACATAGTTACATGAAACAACCTGTATTTCTGACAAATTTATACGAAAAACAAGAAATGTTTTCTCAAGGACTGTCATAGAGAATTGTCAAAAATACGACAGCTCGATCGGCTATTGTTTTTTTTGCATAAAATTGTCAGTAATATTTCGGAAGTGTAGTATCTATAGCTGAGTGCACGATGTATAATGTATTACAAAGAATGGCTAACTAACCGGGTTAGTTCATACGTATTAAACGGCAACCATACAGGAGATGAATTGAGAGAATCCAAGTTCAAACTCCAGGAAGGCACCCGTAACAGATTATGCATAACAAATAATACAGCAAGGGATAAAATAATAAATTTTAAAATAATAGAACAAACGGACTCTGATCATCATTTATTAATAGTCACGTTAAAAAAAACACAAAATCGACTCATTGAAAAAAGAACGAACGATAATTACATGGAAAGAAAAAACCAAAAGAAACTAAAAAAAATATTGAATAATACTTCATTCGGATTCATGTTTGGACACAATTTAATAACAAAATCAACAAAAACACTGAACACAGGTACAATCACAGAAAAGATTGATTCAGACTCCGACAAAAAATAAAAAACGGATTCCGACAACACAGATGCACAATTGATAAGCTTGCATCCTGAATTACCTTGTAAAATGAGAATTGCTAAAAGAAAGAGAAAAACTGTACGCCTTTTTCGAAAAGTTCAGGGCAGCTTTCGACAAAGTAGATAGAGGTATATTAATAAAGATGATGAAAAAGTAAAACATAGACAGTCATTTAATAAAAAAAATAAAAGAAATATACAAGCATACATCAAATATTGTTAGAGTACATCAAAATTGCACAGAATTCTGAACTATACCAGGTGTAAGAAAAGGATGTCCCTTAAGCCCAACGCTATTTGCGATTTACTTAGCGGATATTGAGGAATATTTTGAAAAAGGGCAAACGGGAGGCGTAATAGTCGGAAAAATAAAATTCTGGACTCTCTCATATGCCCACGATCTTGTGATGCTGGCTAAATCGGACAAAGAAATAAGTAAAAGACTAGATAAATACCTAGAACAAAAGAAAATGATGCTAAATGTGGAGAAATCTAAAATAACACAATTTTAAAAAGGAATGAGAGAGAAAAAAACCATACAATGGATATGGCAATGTCAAAAAATAGATCACGTCGAAGAATACAAGTACTTAGGTAACATCTTTAAGCAAAATAACAACATAGACATATAGAACAAACAATAAAAAAGCTACCATCGCTATCAAAGAAGTGTGGAGTTTGGCCGAACAATAATACATGAATAACTATAAAATAAGAATAATGTTGTTCGATTATGTTGTAGAAAGCATAATAGTGTATACTGCAAGGATATGGGGTTGGGGAGAAATAGAAAAATATGAACTACAACTGAAATATTTAAGATGGACACTAGGGTAGAAAAAGCACACCACAGTATATCGTTCTCCAAGGAACGTGCAAAGATAAAATAAGAGTAGGAGCTGGTCTTCGAGCAGTGAAATAAGGGAAGAAAGTTAGAAACTATGACACGAAGAGAATAGTACAGCAATATTGGAGAGAAATAAGGGAGAGTAAAGAGCAGCAGACATCGCTAACCCTTGGGAAATAAAAAGAAGAAGGTACTACGAAATGAATGGCTTTTCACCAGCAGAAATCGAAAGAAACGCATTGAAATGTTCAATGAACTTGCAATAATTGATCAAAGACATCCAAGGGCAAGAATGATATTTGAAAATTCTGCAGTCCAAATATAATAAATTATACAAAAACAGAATCCAGGTAGGCCTGCCGCATTACCTGTCAAGCAAATAGAACAGATCCTTCAAATTAATAGCGCGTCTATGATGTGGACACGAAGATAGAGGATACAAATATTGGATGACAGAAAAACGCTAACGCTAACGCAATTATACAATTATTGCAGATACCTCCCAAGACCGAGTACCAGCCCTTACCATATCCTAGACAAGTCTAGAGAGGGACAGACCTGGTCCAAATCACTGCGAGAGAAGAAGGAAATTAAATAAATAATATTGTTATTGTCAAAAATAAAGAAGTATTGTGTCTATATTTTCAACGAACTAGTAGAATATATTGTAATGACATGTAAAAATTCTAAGCCTAAAGGCAAGAATTAAATAAATAATAAAATACAAAATCACGATGAGAGAGCCGTAGACACAGTTAAATTTAATCGGTTATTTCACACAGAAATACCAAACTCAGACCAATACACAAAGTCAGAGAAATGACCAGCAAAAGTAATTAAAACAAGACGGAGTGAGAGTTTTGACACTGACTGTATGGTCACTAAAGCTTGAATTACATTATATTATTTTCGCATATTCTCGAATTATATTTTTCGTTCGACTTTCTTTCGAGTTTAGTTCGATTTTTGTAATATATAGTCGTACAGTATCGATTAATTCCGTAAATTTTCGTGTACGTACTGTGTTTCCGTAAATGACAAGTTGACAAACAAAAATATATAAACAACCATGATTAACACTTCATGTACCTTAAAACTCGTTGTTAAGCGTTGGTAACACTGTCTGTCATAAGCCTGCTTCGAATCTGGTATGAAATTCGAATGAAAAAATAGGACAGATCGTATATTTTTTAACTACATAGAATAGGATCTAGTATGAAAATCTAACGAAACTCGGATGAAAATATCTGATTTACATTATACTAGAAATGACTAGAATTCTCAAACGAGAATCAAACAAAAATGTAGACAAAAATAGTATAATGTAATTGACGCTTATGGGAAGAAGCCAGTGAACCTCAAACCCTTACTGTCCAGCTCATCTTATAGAAAAATTGAGACAGCTTCTTGTTTCTTGCAAAAACTATTGCTGTTCACTGGGTTACCTACATCGTAGAACACTCAATTCTGCACAAAAGCCCTAATCTTGACTTTTTGTAACATCAGACTGTCTGAAACATAACTTCTAAAATTGTCTCATAGATAAGTTATTTGAACCAAAGAATATTTATATATTTATATAGACACACTTTTATTAAGAATTCTTTATAAACAAAAATATTTTACATAGAAGGCTGTGCATTGGTTCGCATATCTGCAACCGGTGCTCTTGCATGTACCACAATTATTTTTCTGCAAGTTTATTAAAAGTAGAATTATTAACGTTTGTATTTAGACTTATAACAGTACATTTTGCACGATTGACACACAATTTTTATTTAAAATAAAATTTCAAAATTATTTTGACATTTAAAAAAATTTATTCTCATTTTTAATACGTTTGTTTGCGGTTGCGATCCCGGACTAGTTTGAGCATCAGACGCATGCGCAGTTTTATTTTAGTTGTCCGCGGTACGACTCCGACTGACACATGATTGGTCACTGTTGGTCACGTACTAATCAGACCAGTCCGGGTGATGCTCAAACTAGTCGGGATCGCTACCGCGAACAAACCTAATATAAGCTTTGTTTTTATTTACTTGCAGTTTCGCTTCCTGAACGGTAAGTGATTCAGGTCACGTACCGTTCAGCAATTTATAAACAAAACCTGTCTTGGAAACACTATCGGAAAACATTAAAAAAACGGTCGTGCAAAACTGTCATTTTACGATACTAGTGTTAATAGTGAATTAGATGCCTTGATAATGAAGAATGGAACAATAAATCGACATTTTTTACATGTCAAAAAAATATTAGAAATTCAAAATTAACAAAACAACTAATATTGGTAGATAAAATATTGTATGATGAACGTGTTAAAATTGCTCTTATTTTGTTCGAAAGGTTGGACCACTCCGCTTACAAAATAAAATGATGCTTTAATACTTACATAATAAATAGCTATTATAATAAATACCTGAATTACCTATTATTTGTAGATTGACAGAAACTGCCCAGAGGTTACCAGTTCCCCATTTTTTCCCAATTTTCGTCTTACACGCTCAGCACTCTATCCAAGCACTCATGCTTGGCCAGTGCGTAAGAACGCACCCTTTCGAGACAGCGTGAACAGTGTGATCGCAAGGCTTCATGCTGCTGGCTTGTTCATACATTGGGGCCACAAATACGGGAAGATTGCATCAGCAGTACGGAAATCCCAGAAGAGCAGACATGCGCGAAGCATGCATAGATTCACAGTCGATAATATGGTGGGACCTGCCACCGTTTGGGCATTAGGAATCATGACAGGAATGATTGTGTTGGTGGGAGAAGTATGCCTATGGAAATATACACAGAAAAGGGAGAGTGAATAGGTCACCATGTAGATCAGTGTTTATCAACCGGTTGGGCGCGTACTCTTAGGGGTAGTGTTAAAGGATACACCTAACTTTTTATATAAAATGTATATACGAGTATATATAAAACTGTGCATACGTATATCGCGCTATCGCGGAAAGACTCCGAAGGTTAGAGTCTAGACATAAAGACCGTTATCGCGAGTTGATACATACGTCTTCATTCGTAACCATATGGTTCAAATTACTAGGGGCACAGACAACAGACACTATTAGGATAGTCAATTGCACTGATAAAGTAGTAGGCACTTATGCACTGGAACTCATATCGTATTACCTCTTAAATATATAATTATTGTAGCCTAGTATTCTCTTTATTTGCCTATTATAACGGAATAATAAAATCTATAAATTGTATACTTATCGTGTTTCGTTTCTTTCAATCACTTGTTTAATTTTGTCATTTTAATGCGCTCGAAATATTACTAAGCGCAGAAACTATACCTTTCATGGTCGCATTACTTTAAAATGGAAGAACGTTGCGTGGTTTTATATGTCTGTAACAACCAGAAAACTTTTTTAATAATGCAAATTAATCTTTTAAACACTATATAAAATAATTCATAATTATACAAAATAATTGTGAGATAAACAATTATAAAAAAATGGCCCTTCCTCCGTATCGGTCAATGCAGATTTACTTACTTTCTTGGACGTCAAACCGAAGCAATGTTTGGTAAGCGACTCGATTCCTTATGTTTTATATTTTATTCAAGATTTATTATTGTTAAAATTCTTTTTGTGACAAAGATTGTGTGTCTGTTTTAGTCAATTTCCAGCTTTGTTTGGGCTTGATTTTTGTGGGCTAATAATCTATTAAAAAAAACTAACAAATACGCATCTATTTTTGTTGATTAATATAAAATTATACATAATAATGGCAGCTTTCGTTGCGATTTTGTTCATTATTTACAGATCTGTAGGACTTACAGGTTTGTTCAGAATAGAGCCATATTGTGGGGACTTAAATAGTAAATGTGGTAAAATTTCAGTAATTTGACTTCAAAATTTTTGTTAGATTGTTGCTGTGCTTGCATACAGTATTCGCTGCTCTATTCCTGGTGCCTCCTTATAATTTTATTGAAATTTTTCGGCCTCTAAGATTTTTGTCTAAATTCATGATTTTGTCTTATTATTTTTGAGGAGGAATTTAAAATTTTTACTTCTTGTTCTTGGCGACTCCGCTTTTATCTGTATTCAATTAATTGTTTATAACCTCTTTACTTTCTTTTATTCCGACTAGTTAAAATTCATAGCATCCAAATTTTATGTTTAATTTTATTTTATATACTAGTCAAAAGCCAGTCAGACTCTAAATCAAAATAATCCTTTTCTTTACCCTTCCCATCCCACTTCCTCCGAGAACGCCTGTATGACAGGATTGTACTGGCAGTTATCTTTTGTTAATCTTTTTAGGGTACGATTTGGACTTTATTGTGTCCGATAGGCGAACGTTTTTCCCCTTCTACCTTTTTTTAATAATAATAATAACTTTATTTCTAAAGACACAATTACATTGCATATAGAAATCGTCAGGTTTTTTATACAAACACAATTACATATTAAAAAATTCATTCAAATCATAAAAATTGTATTGCAACAAGAAAAGTTTTAAATCTTTTTTAAATTTGCTTATATTCGATAGAGCTCTAATAGATTCAGGTAACATGTTAAATACTTGTAAACCAAGTCTATCTGGAGAATTTTTAACATTTACTCGTGAAACAGGTACATAAAATTTGTTTAAGTTTCTTGTGTTATGATTATGGACATTTGAGACCATGGTATATGATGTTTTGTTCTTGTAAATGTAAAGACATATTTCTAATATAAAAATACCGGTTAGTGTGAGTATATTGAATTTAGTAAATATTTCTTTGCAGGAGGACCTATAACCTATACCTGCAATGCATCTTAAAATTCTTTTTTGTGATATAAATACCCTATGTGAGGCATTCGATGAGCCCCAGAAACTAATTCCATATCTTAAACGTGACTCTACACATGCAAAGTAAAACATTAAGAGTTCTTTATTATTTAGATACTGTTTTAAATAACGTATTTGGTAACATGTAGAGTTTAGATATGAAATAAGTTCGTCGCAATGAGGTTTCCAATTTAAATTTTCTGTAATTGTCAATCCTAAAAGGCGGGCCGAATAATTGTTGTTTTTTATGGAATCAGAAAATCGAATATTTATTTGTTGTTCGTTATGGTTGTGATGTTTAAACCTTACTATTTTAGTTTTAATATCGTTGAGGAATAACTCATTTTCATTACACCATGAGATTAAGGAACGAATATTTTCGTTGCATTTACTAGCCAAAACATTTTTGTCATGGTTCGACATAACCATGGTAGTATCGTCCGCATACAAAATTGGAAAGCAGTCTTCAGAGAGAACTGCGCTGAGGTCATTAATATATATTGTGAACAAAACTGGAGCAAGTATTGTACCTTGTGGTAGTCCTGTATTAATTTGTATTAAATTTGAATGTATTGTTCGATTTACTGAAGACTTGTCATGGTAACTGAGCGAAACAAATTGATGTCTGTTATTTAGAAAAGTGGATATCCAGTTTAAGGCAACCCCTCTAACGCCTATGCATTCTAGCTTCTGTAAGAGTCGCGCATGGTCAACACAGTCAAAGGCTTTACTGAAGTCGCAAAAAATACCAATCGGGCATTCCCCGTTATTTATACTTTGAACTATTTTATCGTAAAAACAATGTAAAGCGTCCTGGGTTGATCTATTTGTTCTAAACCCAAATTGTGTGTTATTTAGTACACTATTTTGGTTTAGAAAAGGTTCAAACCTATTCAAAAAACAGTATTCAAAGATTTTTGAGAAAGCCGAAGTTAGCGCAACAGGCCTGTAGTTATCCATAATTGTTCTTTCTCCTTTTTTGTATACTGGAATTATTTTATTAGAGTTTAAGCTTTCCGGAAATATGCCATTCTTGAAAGATAGATTTATTTAAAAAGTATGAGGTTCGGAAATAAGATATGCAACTGAACGTACTAGATAATTTGGAATATTATCTGTACCAGAAGACCTTTTATTCTTTAGTTTACTATTTATTATTTCAATTAATTCCGATTCATTAAAAGGATTTAGAAATAAGCTACCGGGGATGTTGTACATTTTTTCGTGATTGTTTACCTTAGTATTGACCATCGGGATTTTATTCAATATATTCAAAGGTGCCTCCTTAAAATGGTGGTTAAACATGTTTGCAATGATGTTTGGATCATCAGTTAGTTTTCCATCTCGTGATAGTTCCAGATTAGAATTGGAGTTGATATTCTTCTTAGAGTTAATGATATTCCAAGCACTCTTCGTCTTGTTATCTGAACTTAAAATTTTATTCTGGTAGAATTGATTTTTTGTCGCTGCCACCAAGACAGTATGTTTCTTTTTGGCTATTTGATATAATGTAGTTAGTTCCGGGAAATCATTTTTAGGTAGTATAGGTCTTTTAGGTTTCTACTAGAATTTATTACATTTGAGTTGACCCAAGACTTGTTATTCAATTTATAGGTAGTTTTCTGTAAAGGAAAATTTTTATTAAAATAAAAAGCAAAGATATTGAAGAAACAATCATAAGCTTCATGTATTGAAAATTTAATATAAACATCATAACATGATTCATTTGACAGGTCATAATGAAAGTTGTTAATATTTATGTTGTTAAAATTTCTTTTGTAACCTGATTTACAAGTAGTTTTATTAACTGAGTTAGTTTTTAAAAGAACTGTATTATGATCAGAAATAAATTTTTCTTGTACAATAGAATTACAATTACTAATATTAGTGAAACAATTGTCTAATTTATTGGTTCCTCTAGTCGGTGCATTGACCATATTTTTTGCATTATAGGTTGATAAAAGTTCACATATGGTGTCATATTCATTTACATCTCTCCAGGGATCAACATTGAAATCACCACTAACTATAATATCATAATTTAGTTTATAAATATATTCCAAGACATGAGTCAAACTATCAATAAAAACTTAAAATCAGAATTAGGTGTGTGGTAAATAATAATAATCAATAACGGGTTACAGGAATCTGGAGTCCATAAAATAGAGCAAGCCTCAAAATGTTTTTCGACACAAAAGTTTGAAATATCAATAACTTGAATTTCTCTGATTAAGTTGTTAAGACACCAGATGCCTACACCTCCTCCCTTATATTGAGTCCTACAAAATTTTGTTACACAACTATAATTACTAAAGTGAAAAGTATTTGCGTTTTTTATATTAGCCCAGGTTTCAGTTAAGCATTTAAAGATTTTGACATGCTAATATATTCAGTATGTACTAAATTGACCTTGTCTAATGTTAACGCTCTACAGTTAAGGATTAAAAAATCAAAATCAAAAAGGGCACTGTCTGTTACCTTCAGAAGATTATTTATGTCGTTTTCTGAGGGGCCCTTAGCTGAAAAAACTTGTTGATATGTGCTCCACTAGGCCATAGCGACGGCTCCATAGCCCTTTCTCGGTTATTTTGGGAAACAGTGATTTTAAAAGAAGTGTAACGGAACATCCTTGGTCACCATAACCAATTTTATGTAACGGAACATCCTTGTATCTTTTACCTGTGACGTTGGCCTCGTCTAATAGAAGGTTGTACTTACCCTACGTTGTGTTTATTTTTAATAAGTAACCCTTTTACCTGGTTCGTAATATAGAGTAGCTGTCAAAAGTGGAGGAATTGGGATAGGTATTTGAAGTAATTAAAGAATAATGTTCTCTCCAAAAAGCAGACAACATGTGTCTATCTTTGTGCATTTATTGAAAATTACTTCTTAGAGAAAATACGAAACAATATGAGAAATATGGTCGGGTGTCGTGGTTTGAACACGACCCCCTGCTGTGGAAAGGTCCGCTCTCTGGCATTCGCCTTACGTGCGAGGGAAACCACAGTAAAAACCTCGCACAGAGAGACATCGGGACACAATTTCAACAAATAATTTATAACAAATTAAACATTGTAACACATAAAGGTTGTCCCAACAATTTAACATTAACAATATTGAAAATACTGCTTTAATTTGACCTGTATATTGATAGTCAATTATAAACGTAATTGTGTACGTGAAGGTGAATGTGTAACTTTGGTGAGTTCGGAGTTTCATCCGAACTGCCATGACGCTCGCCGTCGCCGCCGGCCTGCTTTTTGTATGGAAAGCGTGGAGTTAGCAACACAATCCTGGTTCGCCGCTGGACCGGCCTCACCATTTGTACAGGCCGCCCGGCATAGCCGAGGCGTCTACAGTATGCGACTGTGTCGCCATAGTGTCTATCCCGACATGTACCTGTGTCGTACCCGTCGGGGTGTAAATTGTTAAGTGATACCCAAGTGAACGTGGACATGCCAGCGTTCAGTGCTGATACGGCACACATCTTGAGCTTGGGTGGCTGCAAAGCAACTAGACCCGCAAAATTACGTTTGATTGACAACAAATACTAGGTTATATAGATATAAATTAATTATATCATTGTGACAACAATCAATCATAATATAGTGCTTGTCCAAGTTAAGTTCATCGTAATTGAAAAATGGAGCCAAATCAGGTGAATAGGGGGATGGTATGGAGGTTCCCCAAACGTGCCCGGCTAGCCATAGCATCTGGATGGGCGGAAAGTAGTGGAGGTTCCCAAACGTGCCTGGCTAGCCATAGCAACTGGATGGGAGGAAAAATGGTGGAGGTGCCCAAACGTGCCTGGCTAGCCATAGCACCTGGATGGGCGGAAAGTAGTGGAGGTTCCCAAACGTGCCTGGCTAGCTATAGCAACTGGATGGGAGGAAAAATGGTGGAGGTGCCCAAACGTGCCTGGCTAGCCATAGCAACTGAATGGGCGGAAAGTAGTGGAGGTTCCCAAACGTGCCTGGCTAGCCATAGCAACTGGATGGGAGGAAAAATGGTGGAGGTGCCCAAACGTGTCTGGCTAGCCATAGCAACTGGATGGGCGGAAAGTAGTGGAGGTTCCCAAACGTGCCTGGCTAGCCATAGCAACTGAATGGGAGGAAAAATGGTGGAGGTGCCCAAACGTGCCTGGCTAGCCATAGCAACTGGATGGGCGGAAAGTAGGAAAAGGTATTGGAAACAGAGTCGAAGGTAGACTTAGAACTTACCTCGGACAAGCCAAGTGTAAAAGTTCGATGAGTTCAGAGCCTTGGGTTACCCAACATGTCAACCATGCCAGAGGTCCAAGGTCTGTGAGTCTGGCCGAAACCAGACTGCCGAATACAGCGTTTATCCCCGTATTTAAACCAAAATATCCCTCTTGCCTCCTTCCGATCTTAGGCGTTTCGGGGGTAAGGGTTGCACCTCCCCGTCACCGGTGTGAGTGGGTGGTTGGGTGGCCCTGTGGAAATTTCCAGAACATCATAAGTTTGTCATCATGTACGGAATGCCAGATGACTCTAGCTAGCCCTGTGTTGCAGTGTCAAGTGTCTACGGCGCTCGACTGCCTGGCGCCAACCCTTAATCTGAGCATGAGAAACAAAGAACACATATGCAACAATATTTTTATGCAATGGCCATCGCAATTAAATACTAACTACAAATATCACTTGCTACGAATCCTAATAAGAACATTAACAGTATAATTGTTTGGTTATTGTAAGTACATAGATAGATAAATAAATAAACAAAATGAATGCATAAATAAATAAATAACAATCATGATAATAGAGAGTACAGTCTCAGAAGCGTAATAATTTGGGTATTTGGAAACGAGTTTTTCACAAATGACCTCCGGGAAAATTGGCAGTAGGTAGTTTTTAACATCTTCTTCTGTTGTATCTGGGTGTAGCTTGTAGACATGCAGAGATGTTGGTTGTAATTCTGCGGCTTTTAAAGATGATGAACTGGTGGGATCTAGGTTACCTATAAGGAGTAGAAAACCGTTTTTATATGCACTGTTACCTGCCGCCTTATTGATTGCTATGTTAAGATCATCTTTCTTATTTTTTATGCGATCTTTGTCATTTTTGGCAGTTTCACTATAACTTATATTTATATTTCGCTTAGTCATATTCATATGTTTATGTTCATTGACACTTTGTTTAGAATTGTTTATCGGTAAATTAGAATTACTAATTGTTTCATTATTCACTGGTTTTGTCCTATCGTTGATAGTTTTTGCATTAGATGGCGGATGAGGTACTTTTTTATTAAGATTTATGTTTATTAGGTTTATTTGCTCTTTTAGAGACAAAATTAAATCACTCTGATTTTTAATAATTGTGTCTTTATTTTGCAAGAGTTCTTTTAGGTATTTAATTTCAATTTTGAGCACTAAATAAGAGTCATCCGTAGCACTGGTGAAGGAAGTGTCAAGGTCTTCGCTGTTTACTGTTAAACAACAGTTTATATTATTATCGTCTATAATTTTAATATTTTTTGATATTTTTGCACAGCTATTATGTGATATTGTACCACACGTCACACATTTAGCACCACTTATCGCGGTTTGTTTGCATTTTTTGCACTTGTTTACAAGGCCACTAGTATTTTGCACTTCATCTAACGCCATTTTTACCTTCCGTCACCTTTAGGTAAGGAAGGTATTGTCTTTGGTCAAAAAATTCGGTGGTGAGTTTTTGATGAATAAGCACGTTTTAGGGTCCCTAGAATACGATTTTACTATTTTTACGATGATGTCTGCATGTGTGTGTGTGTGTGTGTGTTTGTGTGTGTGTATGTATGTGTGTCCGTGTGTGTGTATGTAACAAAATTTTCGTCTACGATAACTTCCATACTACAATTCTAAAAATTATAATTCTTTCGTATTTCTCTTCGTTACATCCATGTGAAGAGCTGATTAGATTTTGGTTAGAATTGGACAACCGGAAGTACAATCATTTGAAGATTTTAACAGTTTTTCTTAAAAAAACTATGTTAAATATAATTTTTTCACATTTGATGTTATTATAAATATTAAAGAATATTTTATTCTCTATACGATTTGACTGCATTTTATACTTAATATTAAATGGATATAGAGTTAAAAAATTATAAAGAAATTAAATTTCATAAAGTATCCATAGCTGTGAAAACAGCTACTAAGAGAAAATTCTGATTGAAAGATGTCAGTGTCAAGTGAAATTGACATAGTGTGTCTGTCTTATAATTTTACTGGAAATATAGGACTTTTTGCTTTCTGTATGGAATTTGTATAAAATACATACAACTGCTTTAAGGTAATGTACAAGAAATAATAATAATAATAATAAATCTTTTATTTCTGCAGATACATTACACTGTATATAGAAAACGTCACAAAATAATAATTTTCTGTATGAAATTTGCATAAAATACATGCAACTGCCGGAAGGTAATGTACAAGAAATAGAATATGTATTTAATTTAACAAGGAACTTTCCGTATGAAATTTATACAAAATACATAGAACTGACGGAAGGTAATGTGCTGGCCACATCAGATTTTTTACCTTCCGTCACCTTTAGGTAAGGAAGGTATTGTCTTTGGTCAAAAAATTCGGTGGTGAGTTTTTGTTGAATAAGCACGTTTTAGGGTCCCTAGAATACGATTTTACTATTTTTACGATGATGTCTGTATGTGTGTGTGTGTGTGTGTGTGGATGTGTGTGTGTAACAAAATTTTCGTCTACGATAACTCTAATACTACAACTCCAAAAATTATAATTCTTTCGTATTCCTCTTTGTTGCATCCATATGAAGAGCTGATTAGATTTTGGTTATAATTGGTCAACCGGAAGTACCCTTATTTGCAGATTTTAACAGTTTTTCTTGAAAAAACGATGTTAAATATCATTTTTTCACATTTAATGTTATTATAAATATGAAAGAACATTGTATTCTCTATACGATTTGACTGCATTTTATACTTCATATTAAATGGATATAGAGTTATAAATTTATAAAGAAATTAAATTTCATAAATTAGCCAGCTATGCTAGAAACAGCTACTATATTAAGAAAATTCTGATTGAAAGATGTCAGTGTCAAGTGCAATGACATATTCGTAGTATATTTGTGTCAGGATCTTTTTACCCGAAATTTTCTGTATGAAATTTGTATAAAATACATACTACTGTCGAAAGGTAATGTATATATACAAGAAATTTAGAATCTTTTGCAAGAAACTTTCTGTATGGATTTTATAGAAAATACATACGCATTTACGAAAATTCTACCGGTAGATACCGCATCTACCGACTGTGTTCGAAAACACTACCGGATTCATGAAGAATCTAATCTCAAAAAAAGGTAGTGATGCAAAGCGAAGCGTGCGCGGTAAAAGTGGAAATGTGTTCAAAGTAGGACTCTGCTCAGTTTGTTAACTACGTCAAATTTCTAACCTGTTTAAAATTTTCAATTATTCATAGGTTATCTACCCTGTTTACCACTCGCGTTCTTAAAATAACGATTCTAGTAGGTATAACCTGATAAACAGCTATTTACTGGTAACAGTTTACCGGTACAATTTTTATAAATACCATATAAAGCTGACGGAAGGTAATGTGCTGGCCACATCAGATTTTTATTATTTTTTTCACGGAACAAATCGTTTTGTTTTGATAATATGGTTTTTCTTTTGATTTGTCGCGATACTTAAGCGGGAAAATAGTCCTACCGGGTTGTTGAATATTTAAGAGTGCGGTTTTATTATTTTTGGAGCTAAATATTTACATAGCATTTTTATTGGCGCTTAGAATATTTGTGGGCGCGGTTTTATTATGTTTAGAGCTAGATATTTACATAGCATTTTTACTGGCGCTTTATATATTTTTTATGACCGCAGTGAACCTAATTTCCCCATTCCCTTGTTTTGTTTTGTAAACGGCGTGTATTAGTTTCTAGTTATTGTCTCTCAATTGTTAAAGATTCTTTGAGTCATTGTTTTACATCCGACGGGAGTACGTGACGGCGTTTGTATATTGCAATAAACTGTGTAATAACCAAGCCCACCAGAAGTGTTACTCCATTTAGTACTGAGTTCTGTGGACATCTTTTTCTAATGACGTAATAGCTTTGGAGACTGGTTCTTGGCGAACCGGTAGGAGACCAGCAGACACGGACCAATAGGAGAACGAGTTTCGAAACGAGCCCATAGATCCTGTATATACCAATTCTAGGCTCTAACCTTGCACCAACCCTAACACCGGCCATAGCTCTAAAAGCATGGCACCTAGCTCCGCACTACTACTGTCCTCAATAACGCATCGCACTAGCATTGGCTCAGTTATTCACTGAATAAAAATGTTTTCGACATGCTCAGATGGAGATTTAATAAATAATTCATTATTTTATTTATTTATACACGCTTTTTATTACATTTTGTAGTAGGACACCTATCGCATCGAATTTCAGGAGAAGTTCTTTAACAGTGAGAAGCCCACCATAGGCATAGCCCAATAGCGAACGGCAGTGCATTATGAAATGAGCGGAAGGGGTACACAAGAAATAAAAATAGGAAAAACCCTTACTCACCAAGAACAAGGAATTATAAGTTTAAGAAAGGAAGAAAAGAAAAAAAATAAGTAAAGACTGAATCAAAAGAGAGTATCAGCGAGTTCCAAAAACTTACTAACGCAATCGCTAGATTGGATACACTGAAAACGGAACATCTAAACACTCAGAACATCAAAAGTACGATGCGCAAGCTACAGAATATGATTTTCTCTGTAATAATAAAGCACAATAAAGAAAAAGAAAAAATCAGGGCAATGCATGATGAAGAGGTAAAGAGCTCTATAAAGCTTCGGAAAGAGAAATAGAAGCGTAGAAGAGAAATTACAAGGAGAAATCAAACAAAAACGAAGTGAAAAACTTAAAATAGAATAAACCAAAAATAAAGCAAGAGCAGAAACTAAAGAGATAGGGACTCAAACTGTAGACCCCAAAATCATAAACACGTACACATAAAGTAAGATCTATGAAGAAAGCACTAGACGAGAAAGAAAAAAGTTCACCATTTACATTTCATAAAATTTAGACATATATATATATATATATATATATATATATATATATATATATATATATATATATATATATATATATATATATATTTAGAATTATACAATAAGGAAGATCTGATGAAGCTACTGTTGTAGCGAAACTAGTTATCAAATAAAATAATTGTGAAACTTAAAACCAAGTATTTTCAATAATTAAAATGAATAATAAGTTTCACCATGTAAGAGCTGACACAATTAAAGAAAAAAAGCTTTAAACATTTCTGGGAAATAGCCAAGCAGTATTGGCCTAAAGAAGCCTATAAGCCAAACGCTAGGTTGAATAGGAATCCTATACATGTCAGTAACCTAGTCATGATCCACTGGCGGAGGGACAATGCCAACAAGGGGCTTCTGAAGAGACTCAAGGGGATATATCCTGGCGGCAGGAAACTAATAGAGACGAAAATAAACAAAACTAAACTCATTTACCTAACCTGTGACGCTAATTTTAAAATAGGAGGCATTAACGAGGATGCCAAGGATGTTGTCTTTTCGATAAAAGGCTCAACTGTTACCTCATAAGACATGTAGAAGGAAGTATACAGCAAAGTCGAGAAGCTAAACGAGAGATTAAGATAGAGAGAAAATCGCCGCCGATACTTACTCGTAAAGAAATATTGGCGAAACCAGGAAACTCCTACGTTACCTCTTACATGGAGAAGAAGGGTTAGATATTTTTCACTAAATCGAAAGAAGAAAGTTAAATAACGGCATCCCTGGCAAAGTTAAAAAAGAAAGAAAAACAGGTAGTTACAGTCTAAACGAGAAACAAGTCTTACGCCGAACTCGTCAAGCAGGTGAGGGAAGTCTCCCATATATTGGTGGACCCTAGCTGTTGGGGAACTACGAAAATTGGTTAATAAGCACCGAAAAGAAACCAACAGAAGAAACAAAAGAGGAATAGGAAGCCTCACTGTACAGGAGGACGAAAGAAGAAAGTTAAATAACGGTATCCCTGCCAAAGTTAAAAAAAAGAAAGAAAAACTGAGGCAGTTGTCGTTAAAACGGGAAACAAGTCTTACGTCGAACTCGTCAAGCAGGTGAGGAAAGTCTCACAGGAAGTTAAGAGTCAAGGCATAACCCCCAAAACAATGAGGAAATCGGCGAGAGGGGATTTGGTTCTTGACCAAAAAAGGAACCTCAAAAGCTTTGAAGTAAATACTGGAGAATATAATGCCAAAGCAAATGATACACAGTAAAGAACTAAAAATGCCAACTATCTACATCTCGGGGATGGACTCTGTAACCACCCAAGAGGAAATAACGGATCCAATAAGACAAATAACTGGAACGGTCGAACAAATACATGTTCGACCCTTAATACCCGGTTTCAGGGGCACTTAAAACGCCACTGGTGCCCAAATGTGGCGATAGAGCTGGAAAAGAGCAATTACATAGTCATACAATTATATAAATGCAGAATACGAAATAAAGTGGACGTAATGCAATGTTTTAAATGACTCGACATTGAACATAGAATTTCGGAATGCAGTGGACCAGACAGACGGCACACCATCCTGAAATGCGGAAAAATCGGGTCATAAAGTCAAAGATTGCTCGGCGGAGCTACACTGCTGGAACTGTGTCAGAACAGGATTCAGATCCAATAGCACTGGATGCCCTAAATATAGTACACATTTATACGAAAAGAACAGCAGGAGGACTACTCGCAAACAAAATACTGAGGGTCATACAAAATAATCTAAACAGGGCGAGGGCGGCCCATGATCTGCTTCACGCGGACATACATAGATGCTGACATTGTTATTATTAGTTAACCTAATAAGCGAATAATAAGTTCTTAGTCAAACTGGAAAACTGACAATGAAAATGAAAATGTAGCCCTATTAATAACAAACACGGACGCTAACTTATTAAATCATAGGGTAAAGGGGAAGAATATGTCTGCATTCAGACTAGTTACATCTGTATATGCAGCTGCTATATACCCTTTAATATCACCAGGGAACAATACGAGCAATACCTACTGGACTTGAACATAGCCTAAGCAGGATAACAGGTAAGGTCCTCATTGGCGGGGACTTTAACGCCGAATCCACGGATTGGGGATCTCCTCACACTGATGGTAGAGGACATAAGCTAGCTGAGCTCCTACACAGCCGTAATATGACTGTGATAAAGGATGGTATATACCTACTTTCGTCAACTCAAGCGGCGAATCTTACATTGATGTTAGACATGTTCCACAACTTAGCTGGAAAAGTTAAAAACTGGAAAGTCCGGAAGGAGGAAAGTATGAGCCCACACAGACAAAAAATTAGCTACGAGATTTCCAATATTATTGATGGCAATGTAATCATACAAAAAAAAATCAGTGGATGTGTAGCAGGCTCACTACAGGAAAATGAATGCAGGACTGTCAGAAGATACTCTAACAATGCAACAAATTTATAACCCGGAAAAGTTAAAAAAATACTTTAGTAACCATCTGCAATCGCACAATGAATGGAAAAAATAATAAAAATTGAAAACCCGTAAATTGGTGGAACCCAGCTGTTGGGAAACTACAAAAATTGGCCAATAAGCACCGAAAAGAAATCATCAGCAGAAACAAAAGAGGAATAGGATGCCTCATTTTGCAGGAGGATATAGATAGGACAACAGCAAACAACGAATACAAGAAAGTCAAAAAAGACTTTAAAGCGGAAATTAGCAAAGAAAAAAACAGAGCCTGAAATGCCCTTATAAAAGAAGTGAAGGAGAAGATATGAGGCAAAGCTTATCATATAGTCATGAAAAGAAATAAGCTACTCCCGAAAAAAAATATATATAGAGAAAGTAAAATGAGCCAAGATTGTACCTGACTCCCATTATCATTAATTACACAAAAGATCAGTCGGGCTGGTAAAAAATAAGAACTCAAAAAGATCCAGGCCCAAATCTGGTCCTACTAGAAATCATAAGAATACTGGACAAGGAACATCCGGAAACAGTTTTCAACAACATCCTTCTAACAAGGAAATACCCGACAGTAGATAAGTCATGACAGTACGAGCGTAGGTGCAAGGATGAGGGGGGCTTCCAACATGGCAGTTACAAGATGGCGGCAGGGGATGACGTCAAGATGGCAGGTGGGCTAATTAAGATTCGAGGAGGCTGCGGATAGGGTCCTTAAGATATTGCTGAAAGACATTGCTTTGTTCTTAAGATACTTCTTGGGTCCTTAAGACATTGCTTGGGTTCTTAAGACATTGCTTAAGTCTTTAAGACATTGCTTGGGTCCTTAAGATATTGCTGGAAGATATTGGAGAAGGTTTCAAGACATTGCTTGTGCATGTATCATTTGCAAATATGAACTTGTGAGGTGATGACACGTACACCCACATGTGACCTAATTTGGAATCGAACCCGGTCCCCTAGACACTTAAGTTTGAACTTAAATAAATAAATGAGCAGGCATCACCTCACTGGCACTATTAACCAATCAGAGTAAAGTACTGATCGATCAGAACAGCGCATTAACCTATCAGAGCAGAGTATTTTGCCCGCGCGATTTAAATAACACATGCGGGTCCAGGTTTACCCCTTTACAAGTTTGAACTTGCATGCGCATGCGTGAACTGTCTTACCTAAGAAGTTGACTTGCAAATAAATCACAGCATATTACCCATTTACAATAAGATGAATACAGGGGTCACCTCACTGATGTGGAAAATGCACCACAATTTTTGACGACGGTTGGGATTGAACCCGGTTCCCTAGATACCCTCAAGTTTGTACTTAAATAAATAAATGTGCAGGCGTCACCTCACGACCAATCAGAATAGGGTATTTTGCCCGCGCGATTTAAATGCAGGCGTCACCTCGCAGCCAATCAGAGCAATGTATTGACCAATCAGAATGGCGCATTGACCAATCAGAGCAAAGTATTAACCAATCAGAGCAGAGCATTTTGCCCGCGCGATTTGAAAGTTTGAACTTGCATGCGCTGTTGCATTCTAGAAATATGCTGGCGCGACTCACTTTATGCAGTGAGTTTAATTTATTCAGCCATATTTTAACTTTTAAAATAATTAACTACTTCATACATTGGGTGACGCTTGATAAGCATCCGTGTCATCAACACAGTCCATATCTTCTTAAGCTGATTAACTAGGGGGTTGATATTTCATTGGAGTCAGGAGATGTCTCAAGAAGTATTTTTAAACAGTCAACTGCTTGATTAGCATTGTTTCTTATGGAAAACGCTTTCAAAATTTTCAATTTGTGGTTTGCATGAGTAAATTTATCTCTTTTCCGTTCGAGTTTCAATATCATAAATAAGAAAAGGAACCATGGCTAGTAAGGCACATTTATGTCGCACGTGAGGTACCTTCATGGTTAATAAGACACATTTACGTCACACGTAAGGTACCTTTATGGCTAATGAAACACATTTACGTCAAACGTGAACAGGTTTTAAACAGCTTTGTGACACATTTATGTCACACGTGATGTACATTTATGGCTAATGAGACACATTTACGTCACACGTGAACAGGTTCTAAACAGCTTTGAAACAAATTTACTTCACACGTGAGGTGCCTTTATGGCTAATGTGATATATTTACGTCACACGTGAATAGGTTCTAAACAGCTTGGAAACACATTTACGTCACACGTGAACAGGTTCTAAACAGCTTTGAGACACATTTATGTTACAAGTGAACAGGTTCTAAACAGCTTTGAGACAAATTTACGTCACACGTGAGGTACCTTTATGGCTAATGAGACACATTTACGTCACTCGGCGTAATTAAACAAGCCACCTTTATGTTTTTAAAATAAAAACGGATACTTACGGAAACTTATTCATTTCATGTTCTATTGTTGTATAACTAAGACGTCTAGAGTAACCACAATGGGTCTTAAGTTTGGAAATTTTAATTAAAAAATCTGATGTGGCCAGCACATTACCTTCCGTCAGCTTTATATGGTATTTATAAAAATTGTACCGGTAAACTGTTACCAGTAAATAGCTGTTTATCAGGTTATACCTACTAGAATCGTTATTTTAAGAACGCGAGTGGTAAACAGGGTAGATAACCTATGAATAATTGAAAATTTTAAACAGGTTAGAAATTTGACGTAGTTAACAAACTGAGCAGAGTCCTACTTTGAACACATTTCCACTTTTACCGCGCACGCTTCGCTTTGCATCACTACCTTTTTTGAGATTAGATTCTTCATGAATCCGGTAGTGTTTTCGAACACAGTCGGTAGATGCGGTATCTACCGGTAGAATTTTCGTAAATGCGTATGTATTTTCTATAAAATCCATACAGAAAGTTCCTTGCAAAAGATTCTAAATTTCTTGTATATATACATTACCTTTCGACAGTAGTATGTATTTTATACAAATTTCATACAGAAAATTTCGGGTAAAAAGATCCTGACACAAATATACTACGAATATGTCATTGCACTTGACACTGACATCTTTCAATCAGAATTTTCTTAATATAGTAGCTGTTTCTAGCATAGCTGGCTAATTTATGAAATTTAATTTCTTTATAAATTTATAACTCTATATCCATTTAATATGAAGTATAAAATGCAGTCAAATCGTATAGAGAATACAATGTTCTTTCATATTTATAATAACATTAAATGTGAAAAAATGATATTTAACATCGTTTTTTCAAGAAAAACTGTTAAAATCTGCAAATAAGGGTACTTCCGGTTGACCAATTATAACCAAAATCTAATCAGCTCTTCATATGGATGCAACAAAGAGGAATACGAAAGAATTATAATTTTTGGAGTTGTAGTATTAGAGTTATCGTAGACGAAAATTTTGTTACACACACACATCCACACACACACACACACACACATACAGACATCATCGTAAAAATAGTAAAATCGTATTCTAGGGACCCTAAAACGTGCTTATTCAACAAAAACTCACCACCGAATTTTTTGACCAAAGACAATACCTTCCTTACCTAAAGGTGACGGAAGGTAAAAAATCTGATGTGGCCAGCACATTACCTTCCGTCAGTTCTATGTATTTTGTATAAATTTCATACGGAAAGTTCCTTGTTAAATTAAATACATATTCTATTTCTTGTACATTACCTTCCGGCAGTTGCATGTATTTTATGCAAATTTCATACAGAAAATTATTATTTTGTGACGTTTTCTATATACAGTGTAATGTATCTGCAGAAATAAAAGATTTATTATTATTATTATTATTATTTCTTGTACATTACCTTAAAGCAGTTGTATGTATTTTATACAAATTCCATACAGAAAGCAAAAAGTCCTATATTTCCAGTAAAATTATAAGACAGACACACTATGTCAATTTCACTTGACACTGACATCTTTCAATCAGAATTTTCTCTTAGTAGCTGTTTTCACAGCTATGGATACTTTATGAAATTTAATTTCTTTATAATTTCTTAACTCTATATCCATTTAATATTAAGTATAAAATGCAGTCAAATCGTATAGAGAATAAAATATTCTTTAATATTTATAATAACATCAAATGTGAAAAAATTATATTTAACATAGTTTTTTTAAGAAAAACTGTTAAAATCTTCAAATGATTGTACTTCCGGTTGTCCAATTCTAACCAAAATCTAATCAGCTCTTCACATGGATGTAACGAAGAGAAATACGAAAGAATTATAATTTTTAGAATTGTAGTATGGAAGTTATCGTAGACGAAAATTTTGTTACATACACACACACGGACACACATACATACACACACACAAACACACACACACACACACACACATACAGACATCATCGTAAAAATAGTAAAATCGTATTCTAGGGACCCTAAAACGTGCTTATTCATCAAAAACTCACCACCGAATTTTTTGACCAAAGACAATACCTTCCTTACCTAAAGGTGACGGAAGGTAAAAAATTGTCAATAAACCAATATAGAGGAGAGGGAGGATGCACGCAAGATGTACAATTATTGAATCAAATGGAACCTGTATGCTCTAGTATATCCGCGAACATTCCTCAAAATACCAACCAAACAAATGAAATTAATAAGCGCTGTACCGATGAATCAACTACAAAACTTATACTAAATCATATATCAAGTAAAAGCGGAAAAAGAGGTCGCTGTACTGTTTGTTATAAAAAAAATTAACGAATTTGAAAGAAAGAATTATATGAAAATGTACAGAATCTAATAAATATTATTGTATATTATGCTTTTCATATGTACACAAATCTATGTTACAATAAAGTATTGTGTTTGCAAATTCGGTAATATAACTGCCGGGCCCGTAACTAGCCAGTTCATCTGTCATACCACCGAGAAATTTCCCATTATAGGGTTAACATAACCGAGTACATTATCCGAAAACATTAGAAGAATTACACAGAGATTTACCACTTTGTCCAAAAAAAATTACCCCACCTTTATCAAAACAATAAAAATTAATTACTAACTTGTATGACAAAACAAACTATGTTATTCATTATCAAAATTTGAAGCAGTTTTTTTCAGTTAGGATTACAAATTCACCGAATGCTCAAATTTGAACAGAATCCCTGGCTACAGTCATATAAATTTAAACACAGAATTAAGGAAAAAATCGACTAATGAATTTCAGAAAAATCAATATAAATTAATGAATAATGCAATTTTCGGCAAGAGAATGCAGAATATAAAGAAACATAAAGATGTAAAATTAGTTAGTTCATGGGAGGGCAAACATATCTTACCTAAGAAGTTGGCTTGCAAATAAATCACAACATATTACTCATTTCCAATAAGATGAATGCAGGCGTCACTTCACTGGGGTGGAGAGTACACCATAGTCAGGACTTTTTATGCATGACTGAATTCATTGACCAATCAGATAAGAGTATTGTATTGACCAATCAGAACAGCGTATTATGCCCGCGCGATTTAAATAGCATCACCTCATAGCCATTTGCAGCAAAGTATTGACCAATCAGAACAACGCATTGACCAATAAGAGCTAAGTATTAACTAATCAGAGCAGACTATTTTGCCTGCGCAATTTGAAAGTTTGAACTTGCATGCGCATGCGCTGTTGCCTTCTAGAAATATGCTGGGGTGACCCACTTTTTTGTAGTCAGTTTAATTTATTCACACATGTTTGAACTTGAAAATAATTAACCACTGTGAATAATCTTTAAACAGGTTACTAACCCCTGCAAACTAATAAAAACCGTGAGAACCTGTTTCAACACGAATTGTGGTTTATATCTAAAAATTGAATAAAATTCAGCAGGCGTCATGGGCGTGAAGAATGTGTTACAATTTTTGGCGGTAGTCAGGATCCAGTCCCGGACACTCCCATGAGAGACTTGTAAAATAATTCACTAGATCTGTATTAGACTTTTCCCCGATATAACAGCTAAAAAACAGCTTTCAGAACAGATATAACAGCTAAAAAACCAGCCTTTGTTCCTGATGTAACAGCTAAAACAGCCTTTAGAACAGATATAACAGTTAACAAACAGCCCCTGTTCCTGATATAAACAGGCCCGTTGCACTTATAAACAGTTTTAAGTAGCTGATTCATCAAGCAAGCTGGTTTATAGAAACTGTCGGGGATCATCTTCGGATATAGGTCAGGCGAACGTCGTATGACGTCTCACCCGTGGTCGTTGACTTAATAATGTGCCTGTATCAGTTTAGCATGGAGCCAGATGGTTGAGTGGTCTCAGCAGACATCAAGTTTCTTTCCATGGAAATCAAAAACTTCGATGTGGATGATGTTTGAAAATATTCTCAAGAAAACATAATTTCGAACGTCATATGTTAACTAGGGATCGACCGATACCGATATCGGTATCGGTATATCGGCCATATCGGTCTTCTTGGCCGATATGTAAACCACGATATCGGCCTATATCGGTATCGGCCTAAAAAATATAAATTGCTTAATATTTCAGTTGCTAAGGATTTTCTAAAGGAAATTAAAACAGAAATACTAAATAAAAAACAAATCAAGTTTATTCTTATTCAAAATTTAGCAAAAAAGTCATTAAAAATGTAGAAGTAAAGTTACACTCTTAGTTAAACAAATTAATATTTAAAGTTAAGTTTTGGCAAGTTGTAATGTAACAAAATTATTGCGCTTTCATAAACATTTCCAGCTGAAGAAAATAGCTGTTTACTAGCAATACTATTTGGCGGTGGTGGAAGTTTGCACGACGAGCGAAGCGAGTCGAATAATTGCATGCGATGCACACCAAGACACTTTTATTCCGAATGACACATTGAATTTTTTTTTCTAACGCACTACTTTTCTTTATATTCGCTAATTCTATGTAGTTTCTATGGATATTTATTTATTTTATTTCTACTCCGACGGCGTAGAAATATAGCTTCTACCTTGTGAATTAAGTGACAAAAATGCCATTTCTACGACGTTTGAAAAAAAAATTCTTTTTTTGCATTTGCTCTGCATTTTTTTTGTGATTTATTTAGGGTTAATGCGTGTAACGGTAACAGTATATCATTATAAATCACTTTTACCTCATTTATACAGCAAAAAATTTACGACAAAATTTTATGGCCGATATATCGGTACCTATCGGCCGATATCGGACATGAGTATATCGGTATCGGCCGATATCGGTATCGGCCACAAAAAATCATATCGGTGGATCCCTAATGTTAACACCTTATAATGATTTCGGTCCTAATCAAGCAGTTGACCGTTTAATAATACTTCTTGAGACATCTCCAGATTCCAATAAAATACCAACCCTAACTAATAAGCTTAAGAAGAAGAATAAGAAGTATAATATACACCTACACATGATAAGCGAATTTTCGTAGTTATGTCTGTAGTATAAATTGGTAAATAAATGACTAGAAAAAAATAAAGTTTTTACTATTTAAATCTTTACTCCTACTCCCTACTCCTAGTGAGTGCATAAAAATTATAAAGGAAGTATATTCTTATCAAATAATTTTTAACTAAATGTTTATTATATAACAATCCTTATTTTTACGAATATTACAATCCTTAATTTACACACAAATTATGTAAATGTTTGTGGAACCGCTAATTGTAGACAAGATCTCGGAATACTTGAGCGTTGGCAGAGTCCATCCTTTTCCTGTTAAAATGAATATGAGACACTTTAAATTATTTTTAACAGCTATTACAGTTATTACCTACATTTTTCGATGGTATTGAAGCATATTAAGGAACTTGAGTGACGTATGAAGGATTACATGATTTTGGACAATAAAAATTAAATTTACAAAAATTAAAAGCTTCCGTATTTTTAACTAATTTTACATCAAAGAAATTGTAAAAAGAATGTTAGCCGGCGGAAATCGAACCCGCATCCTTAACATTTGTACTTTTACGTGCTACCAATTGCACCTTGTATTGCACCAAGGCTGGGCTGCAAATTCGCCGGCTTATACAGTCTTTTCGTTAGTTAAACTCATAGACTTTTATGAGATCCGCATTACATGTAGGTGTACTACATTTAAACACCTGTGAATTATCAGATACATTCGCACAACCTTGTATTGCAAATAGTAGATAGTAAATGAATGTGGTATTTTTAAAATGATATTTAAATCAAAGAAATTGTGAAAAGAATGCTAGCCGGTGGGACTTCCACAGAGATCGATCTTCGGCTCTACCCTGAGGTACTTACTTTATAACGCAATACTCGAGATTGAACTTCCGAAAGACACGCAGCTTTTAGCGTATGCAGACGACATTGCATTGGTGTCCACATCAAAGTTCAAAGATGACCTCATGTGCAAAGTCAATATTACTCTACAATTAATTCAGCTGTAGATCAAAGGACACGGTCCGACCCTGGCAATCGAAAAAACAGAATGTCTAATGATCACCGGTAGAAAGAACACGAGCGGCATACAGTTTGAACTTGATGGCACGGACATCATCCCTAAACCAAACATTAGTTACCTGAGCATGGAACTGAGTGGGAGACTGGACTACGGAATCTGTATGAAAACAATCGCTAAGACGGCATAAGCACTAGCGTCTCTGAAAAGTATATCGCCCAGAGCGGGAGAACCGAGTGAAAATAAAATAAAACTACTAGCTTCAACCATACAGTCAATGATCCTATATGGAGCACCAGTCTGGTAACAAGCAACTCAAATTCAAAGAAACAAGAATAGATTTCAGAGAAAATTAGCACTTCTGGTTTGTAGAGAGACTGTTTCAACCATGGCCGCCTTCGTCTTAGCCAGTATTCCTCCCCTACACTTAATGTTAGAAGAAAGAGCGAAGAGTATGGGAAAAAACGAAGCAGGAAAAAGAAGGAAATGAGGAACAGTGAAAAAATGCAGAAAGAAATGAAGTAAAAGACAAGACAGGAACAGAACTGGCATTTGTTCAAATATTCTCTGATTAAAAATGTTTTCATCATTTTGAGACGGAGATTATGGCCCGGTATTTTCATCTCAGGTTAATTTGTCGGTTATAAAAACAATGTGGCATCGAAAAATTGACACATGTGTAATGCAACAAATAATTTATTAATATTCAAATGAAAAAATTATTTTATTTTATTAATATCATTTTCTGGTTTATTATTACAATGGGCGATATTTCGCATTTACGCACAATTTTTTTAGCTGATTTTACTCACGTAACTTTGTAATTATTTTCTTTTGCTTTTATTTTTATCCATCTTAACATATTTTTATTATAAGATTCTATTATTTTCTGCGAAATTTAATTGTGATGAATGTAAATTTTTATTTTGCGTACCGAAGAAATAAAATTGTCCTTCTTTATTCTCTATATGAACCTAACGATGATATTCCTTGGCTTGTTTTTATCGTATTGAAATGGTGCTACAGGGTGAAGTGCATCTCTATCACTCTCATTTATTGGATAATCAGTTATTTTACTGATATTGCTTACAATGTTAAGGAGATTCTCAGATTGTTTCTCAGGGATGCCAGCGATATCAATATTATTAAGTTGGGACCATTAATCCAAATCATTCACTATTCACTTTATACTAGACTTCAGTAAATCAATTCGCTTTTTAGTTTATCGACTATTTGAATTTTGTCTGAAATGGCATTTAATTTTATTTGTAAATCGTCGATTTTGTTGCATAAAAAATCGACTGAAGTTTTTAACTCATTTATGGCATTTAATAGATCTCCCGTCGTTGGTTGATTCGAATTAATAGGTGTCGATTGTTCCATTAGTGACACACCGTATTTGCAATCCGTACATATCCATTAAAGATCTATAGAATTAAGAGCATTCTTTTCAGCAGGACTGATTGTGGTACATGAATAGTGATAATACAGTTGACAGCGCGCGTAAGCCAATCCGGGGTTAATTCGGTTCAAGTTGCTTTTACATTTCGTATATGAATTGGTGTTGACCATCGTGATTATTGCCGTTGATTCTGTGATTTATTTATAATAATTTATTTGGTTAGTAGTAGGTAAACGACCGCTTCTGTAGGTGTAATAGAGTTGTGACTTGTTTACAATTTTGCACTGTCTGAAAAAATATTGATATTTTTCTCAAATTTCTATTAAATAGAGCACGTTCGTGAGTTTAAACACATATATGTGGAAAGGATGCACTATATGCTCCAACTTGATCACAAAAAAATATAATTAAATAAAGAATTAACTATTAAAAACTTCAATTTAATTAAGCACAGAGATAAGACGTCTGAACAGTATGAACGTATACAAAATTATGCTATAATAGCAATGCTAAGTTTTTCTTTTCACTGATAGTTAACAGAGTGTTTAAACGGATATGAAAATATCGGACCTTAATAATTAATTCATATTTATTATAATTGCTAAAAAAATACCGAAAAGCAGGAATCCATTCTTTATATAAAAGAAAAAAACTTAAGGGGGATTTTTCCACTGTTTATATAAAATGAATGAATAATGATGGTTTTTGAGAACTTTATATCATATTACTTCTCTCTGAAATACGGCAGATACAATTTTTCCATGCTCATGGAGCGATGGTGCGAGCCCAAAAAAAGTGAGCGGTATTACCTAGAGTCGGTGCAAGGGTTGGTGCTGAGATCGTTATGACGGGCTAGGCTCCGTTAAGGCCAAGCTCATTAGAATGCACGTGATCATTTTTTGTGTTGGTGCGGTGCAACAGTCTGCGCGAGGGTTGGTGCGCCTTTGTGGCCCTAGCTTAAGACTGCGTTTCGAGTCAAGAAGGTTGCATGCCAGCAGTAATTCATTTCATTCGTAATTCATTCATTAACGGTAATACTGAGTACATATATTTTTTCACTTATGAAAAACTATAAGTGCAATTTAGGCAAATGGTGTGTTTTTATAAATATAAATTTTTAAAAAATCTTTCAGAAATCGAAATACTTCGAAAATATCATACTTATAGCTCTTAAAAGTATTCATTTGCCTGGATAATTTTAAATAATTTCGGTATAAAGTGAAAAAAAATTGAAATACGATATACAGTTCGAATGTATTATGAAAAACAATTTCTCTATTTTGAGTAGCGAAAATCACCGAAATAGTTCAGCTTTTACTCGCTAGGATTCTTTAGCTTTTGTTGGCTGGGAAACTTGTGGATAAGGGCTCAAGACGTCGAGAGGGTAGTATTACAAATGTGGTGAGGAAGGGAGAAGCATGAGTGTTGCCGGCAGGACCATGTGTGATTTGATATTTTGTAGGTGTGTAGGTAAACAATGAAGCAATGAAGACGAGCCTGTATTTATTTCGTGAAAAACGTACATGTAAACTAGCTAAACATTGAAATATATATTTGTATCAATTGTTTCAAATTTACGTAAATTTAATTATATTTTAACTTATCATCTATAACAATAATAATTATTATACAAATTTTATACTGGTCAAAAATAATAATCACTTATTCTAGTGTCCGTATTTTTGAATTCTTAACAAATTCATGAAACTTACCCCCGTGGCCGCTACATCAATAACATTAATATATTATAAACTGGGAGCAGAATGCTACACCTGATAATGGGTAACATGGCATAAATTTATTATTTTAACAAATAAATACATAGGTACTGCAAGTAAAAATGTTAAACAATATTTTTCAAATCAATGTTTAATTACCCATTAGCGTTCAGTGAGAAATGAAAACCAGACAATAATAATAATAATAATATCTAATAATAATAATAATCAGTCACGACTATTAGTTACAAAAAAAACATTATTTAATAGGATGAAATCATAATAGAACATACGAAAATTATAATTATAAATTCAACATTTTTGCATTACTATCAAAAATATATTCCTATTTTGCCGTGACTTAACAACGGAGCGTACAGTGAAACTCACTGCTGAACAAATGAATCTTGATGAAATACAACAAATAAATAAATGCCAGCATAAATAAATTATAAATCTAAAGTAACAAAAATATGAAGGAATTGCAAACCATTTATTTTTTTTCTACATTATCACATATTTTGTCTCTGCAAAGCAGTCCTCTTCAAATTCTGCTATCTACAATTTCGGGCAGCATACAATTCTTGTAGAAATCTATTAATTTCGGTAACATATATGTTCGTATGGAACGCCGTTTGACTTTTTATTCAACATGATATTCATATTTCTAATTGTTAATAGGACGTCGAACCATATTTTTAAATATTTATATTTTAATATGTTTCTTATATTTTTCACGTTTTAAATATATCACAAACATATTTTAAAATAAATAAAAATATCATTGGGATTCATTTAATTTACTTAAAATGTTCTCAAGCATATTTGTAAATCAAATATAAACCCGCGAACAATTAAAAATAAGGTTGAATTTCCAATATGTATTTGAAAATATGGTTAGTGTGCTCGTGATTTATCTTTTTAAAAACATATTTTTAATTCACATTATTTAAAAATATGGTTAAATTTATTCTGAACCATTGTAAATATGTTTGCGATTCGAGAAGCAATAGATATCTTAAACATATTTTTGTCACCTCCTTTTTCAAAAATTAAAAATTAAATGTTTTATACAGTGCTATACATATTAAAAATGGTTTAAAATTTTTATAACATATTATCAAATAGCAAACTGCATTTAAATCGTTTAAAAATTAAATAAAACATATTTTTAAATACATTTTAGAACTCGAAACATAATTTTAAATGCTCATTTAAAAATATGTTTGAATTTCAAATATGTTTCGAATTAGAAATATGGTTACAAACTTACTGATACATATTTTTAATTCTCTGTCTCTTTCTATTTCTCCCATATAACACTATAAGTACGAGAGAGACAGAGAATTAAAAATATCACAAACATATTTTTAATTCAAATAAAACTGAGTTTGCATTGTGAATTAAAAATATGTTTTTAAAAAAATAAATCACGAGCACACTAACCATATTTTCAAATACATATTGGAAATTCAACCTTATTTTTAATTGTTCGCGGGTTTATATTTGATTTACAAATATGCTTGAGAACATTTTAAGTAAATTAAATGAATCCCAATGATATTTTTATTTATTTTAAAATATGTTTGTGATATATTTAAAACGTGAAAAATATAAGAAACATATTAAAATATAAATATTTAAAAATATGGTTCGACGTCCTATTAACAATTAGAAATATGAATATCATGTTGAATAAAAAGTCAAACGGCGTTCCATATGTTCGCAATAAGTTTTCGTCCCTTTCAATTTTTTGAATAAATAAATCTATATTGTCATTAGCATATACTATAAAATAACAATATTTCCGTCTTGAAATATTTAATTGCCCTTGTATCTAAAAGCGTACAAAAGTCTCCATCTGCAATAAATTGTAAATAGTGCAAACCATGCATTTCTTTACTTTGATTGAAACCCTCAACAACAATATCTGCTTCCATAGCTGATGAGGAACCCGACCAATTTCTAAAGCATTATGTTTTCCAACTGGGATTTTTTTATTTACGGCTCTGGCACATATGCTGCAATATTTATTTCGAACATCGAGAAACAGTAATTTGCCGGTTGCATTCCCTATTACAACAGCCTGAAATTTGTTTAAAATAAATAAACTATTGTATGTACACTAATTACGTAGGTACTAACAACTCCAGATGCTGCGTCATAATTGTGTCCATAAGACCGTTTGCTCCAAGCCCCATCCACATTAACTCGCTTGCCGCGAGTTTTCTAAGGGGACTAGTGCTCTGAAATGTCTTATGAAACGTGTATTTTATACAATTTTTTCTATTTTGGTCATTTTTTCAAAAAAATTACGTTATTTCCTGTCCAGCAATTTCAATTTCGGTTGTTTAATATGTACTTTATGAAACTCATTTGGATGTCATAAAGAAGTACTTTGACATCCAAATGGGTCTCATAAAGTACGTATTAAAGAACCAAAATAGAAAAATATTAATTTGACAACTTTGAAATATAAAATTTTATTCCAAAGTTGAAAAGTTATTTAATCATTACATTAAAGTAGTTGATTGCTGAATTTAATTTTGACTGAAAGTATTTTATTAATAAATAAACTGTATTTTCGTTTGAACAATGAATAATTGTCTTCAACAACGAACTCTGATGCTTGGTTTGACTCTGTGTCTGTGCCACAAGCAGCCACTTGAGATTTTTTTGCGTTCGACCCATCAAGTTGTAGGTATACATACACAAGCGATGCATTCATGCAAGCCAATGTGACAAAAATTCAAATTCACTCTAAAACTGCATTTTGCCGTTGGTTAACAGATGTCGTCGTAAAGTTTAGGTAAGGCATCTGTCGGGGTAAAACAATTCGTTCGGCCGGTATAGTTTAAAATTTGGCCGCATTTTTTTATAGAGGGCTTGTAACGCAGTCTTAAGACTCGCTGCAGATCGCTCTAGGGCTAGAATCTCTTCAAACCTTACCGTCGGGGTCTCTTCGAGGTTCCAGTAGCTGCGTCTGGGCTAAGGGTTCGATCACATCAACAAAGTGTGCCTCCAGCGTTAGCTAAACGTCGCCTACGTGCTGCCGCCGTTTTTTTTTTTGTGTAACTAAATTAAAAAAATTGTGGTCTTAGAAATTTTGCACATCCATCACAAAGTTATTAATTTGCTTCCGCACGAAACCCATAGTTAGTCAGTGCCTTTGTATGTGATAGGTAGGTAGCCCTTAGTTTGAGTTACTAAATGACATGTATCATTTGTTTTGTCTTCAAAATATAGTTATCTACGCGCCTGCGCCAAATATTGTACATAACAATAATCTTAAATAATACTTACGAAACAACTAACACGGATGGCAGTGTACGCCTATAAAAATGTTTGAGAAACACTGGTATAGATTATGCGAGTAGATACCTTGTGTTGGTGGTTAATATAAGTATATCAGTTGTAAAATTACCAAAGAAATTAAAGTTTCTAATATAAAAACTAAGGAAAAACATAATTAATTCAGTAACTCGTTTAGCTATAAATAGAAAAAATGGTAATGTTTACGTAAAAACAAAATACCTATGAAATCCTTTTATATCACGTTATTCCGACGTAATTATATTTCTACGAAGATTATAAAAATCACTATGTTTTATCCATTTGGGAGAATTAGATAATATAACATTTATAATACTTATTTCAAAAAATAATAGATATAATTCAAACAAAAAATTAAAGCAAATAAATTAGGCATATCTTTTCGTTTATTGATCAATTAAGTATTATATTGCGTATAACGCACATCTACAAAACGAACTAAATTTTAAAATATTGTTTTTTAAAGAGCCCCAAATTTAAAAATATCACGAGGTATCCATTACATATTTTACAATTAATTATTGAAATTTGTGTAATATTTTGAAAAAGTCACATGATCAGAAACAGAATGTGATGTCAGAGCTCAGAGCACATATAGTTTAACATATGACAAAGTATCGCTTACTTTTATTTATATAAATAACGTAAAATGTTATCCTATTGACTATGAAAGTTGCACTGTATATTATCTGACGTCACATGAGTTGGTGGTTGTTTTTCGTAACTATTGATGTTGATGTAAAATATTGTTTAAATCTATGTTAATTAATATACATTAAATAAATGTGCAAATATCCTTTCTTTTAAAAAAATCTTTTATTCCATTTTATTACAAAAGCTTGCATTAATCTACTTTGATTTGCCTAAAAGATCCGTACATTCCAAATAATTCAGTATTAAATGGCTCTCCTACTCGTTTACTCTCATCGGATCTTTTATCCAGTTGATTTTTGATCCATTCATTGTTATCCTTCAAATAACTCTTCCATTTTCCTGCAAAATAAAATATAAATAAAATTAATAAGCGTGAGGTAAAAAATATTATGTTAACCATTAATTTCGTCAACTTTTCCATATGTTCCACCATATTCTACAGGCAATACATTTTTGGATAAGTATTTATGAAGAGATTCAAAGTTTTTGTGCACGTGAACCTATAAATAATATATTAAAATAAAAAGTGAAATTAAATACATGTTACAAGGACGTACTCTATTTGCTAGTTTTTCAGATAGAATGCTATTAATTATTCCGACTACAACATTAGCTGCAGGTGGGATAAATACAAAGTGCATGCCTGCAATTCGGTCAGAATATCCTTCCTAGAATATAAACATATTAATCACGAACTGCATGTGTACCTTTTGCTTTATTTTATATATCAGACGATTTCTTTCCATAAGCGACGCTATTCGATCTGATTGAACAGATCCGATCGCATGGCGCCACAGTAATTTCTCAAAAGAAATAGCTGCATAATGATTGCAATCATAACGTATTTTGATACTGTTATGTTATTTTCCGTCAACCCTCTCTCAACAAAAATAAATTTAGAAAATTTGTAATTTGTTGTATTTATACGATTATTGTCATTGTCAAAATAAATGACAAATTAATGTACACTGCTTGTCTTTCGGTATTTGCCATTAGAAGTATATCGGCAAACATAGCAAACAAAACGTAAGAAGACTTTTTATATTTAATTTGGGTACTGCTATTTCAAAAACAAAACATAAATAGTAATATAATATCAGCTTTCCTCCCTGTAACTAATAATCAGGGCAAACTGATTGATGTAATCGGTGTTTTTATGGTGGGGTATATGGTCCGAAACCGAAAGAACGTATACGATCCGATTTGGATTATTCAAACCAATTTTTCCTAACTTGAAATCACAAGGAATTCAATATTATTTTTATTTTATTGTAGTTATTTATTCATTTTAACGGGATTGTTGTACATGCAAAACTTGTTCAGAATTTAAAACTACGTAATGTGAGCATAAAATAAGTCATAATTTATTTATATATTTCGAAAAAAAATGCGATATAAAAGTGACAATTTACGGCGTATTTATAAAAATGTAATTATTAACTCTGTCGAACAAACAAATAACATTCACTTGTAACTGAACAAGTTTGGTATTTAGAGGTTTTCTCTAAAATTAATAAGAAACTACAGCAAAATAAAAATATTATACTTAATATGATAAGTAAATAGGCTATCCCACCATCTTTTTATATACAATTTAATAATAATAATACTTTTATTAGGCAAAGTTCAGCTGCTCTTCCACTTAACCTTCAAATTAATTACAGATAAAATATACATACACATAAATGCGAGTATATTTTATGTAATAAGTAAAACTACATAAGACAATTGCTGAAAATCGAGTGAAAAATCTAATTAATAAGCGAGTTATGATACCCCAAAGTTTAAAAAATAGTTGTAACGTCACGAATATTAGTCTTTATCTCAAACTGTTTTATTCGTGAACCTAAATGTTTTTGAAGAAAATGATATTTCAAAATTATATTTGTAAATAATAAATTAATATTACAACACTATATAGTTTACATACTTTATAATTGCAAGTGTATTTAAAATTATGTATTGTTTTTTAAAAACTGTTTGAGAATAGCAATGCCGCGACTGATAATAGCTGTTTCATTATTTAAAATTGATTACTTCCATTGATTATACACCTGAAAGGCAGTCTTCAGTCGCCAATCAAAACAATTCATATTAGTCACATAACACTATAACAAAAATCACCCTTATTTCCGAAGTATATTAATTACATTATTTATTTCTTTAGTGATAGGTATACATTATTAAGCATATACTTTCTTTTTTACTAATTTATCTTAATTCGATTGACCTATTTTGGAAATATAACACAAATTTATATTTTTTTCATAGAACCTATGACAGCGCTTGACATTACTGGCGGCTTTATGAGGTGCTCACATACAGAGATCCAAATTCTCTTATTAAAAAATCTGGTGTGGCCATCACAATACCTCCCGCCATTTACAGCCCGGGTCACAAAAAAGATTAAGTTAATCCTTATTTTTGGATTAGCGAATTTTACTCTAATTTTGGCAGTTTATTTCTTAAAATAAAGTCTAATCTGATCCAAGTAACTATATTTTCTTTAAACCCCTCAACACGATTAAATCCCAATTACAGAGTAAGTTCGCATTCACACACATCCATGCCTAGTGTGATTCGATCCCAAAGCTGCGAGAGCACTCATGACATGAGGCGTTGCTCTAACCATTGAGCCACCGGAGCTATAATAAAATGAAGATTAAATTTTAAATACCGCGATAGAATAGAATTCAGTTATCCAAAAATGAGGATTAGCTTAAACATTTTTGTGAATCGTTAATTTTTATTAATCTACCTACATATTTACTTATGCTGGAAACTGTATTGAATTCCATTTTACCTTTCGTCACCTTTAGGTAAGGAAGGTATTGTCTTTGGTCAAAAAATTCGGTGGTGAGTTTTTAATGAATAAGCACGTTTTAAAGTCCCTAGAATACGATTATACTATACTACAATTCCAAAAATTATAATTCTTTCATATTCTTCTATTATATTAAAGAACATTGTATTCTCTATACGATTTGACTACATTTTATAAGTTATAAAATTATAAGGAAATTAAATTTCACAAATTAGCTAGCTATGGTAGAAACAGCTACTATATTAAGAAAATTCTGATTGAAAGATGTCAATGTCAATTGACATAGTATATTTGTGTTTTAATTTTACTCGAAATATATGATATTTTTGCTCGAAACTTTCTGTATGGAATTTGTATAAAATGCATACAACTGTCGAAAGGTAATGTACATACAATTAGAATCTTTTGCAAGGAACTTTCTGTATGGATGTTATACAAAATACATAGGCATTTACGAAAATTCTACCGGTAGATACCGCATCTACTGACTGTGTTCGAAAACACGAGTGGTAAAAAGTTACCGTGTTTGAAAATTGTACAATATTTACCAGATCCATCTACCGGATTCATGAAGAATCTAATCTCAAAAAGAAGATAGTGATGCAAAGTGAAGCGCGCGCTTTAAAAGTTTGTTAACTATATCAAATTTCTAACCTGTTTCAAATTTTTTTTATAGGTTATGGATCTACCTTGTTTACCACTTGCGTTGTTAAAATATCGATTCCGGTAGCTATAACCTGATAAACAGCTGTTTACAGGTAACAGTTCTCTGGTAGAATTTTCGCAATTGCCTCATATAACTGACGGAAAACAATGTGCTGGCCACATCAGATTTTTTATTGTTCTATTTACTTACGTCTTTTTAAAACATTACTAATATTATTTTGAAATGATTAGTTCTTTGATGGTGACGTTTATCTGTCAGTTACATACATTTGAATAACTGCGTTTTGTTTGTTTAAAGCGTAGGCTTTGGGATTATTACATTATTATAATTATAGATAATGTTATAAATTTATTCGTAAAATATTAAAAAAAAGTATTAATGTAAATCTATAGAACATTTAACAATCTTTAATTTTTATAATAACATTAATGTCGAAAAAATAACATTTAAAGATATTTTTCGAAGATAAACTATTTTGAGCTTCTAGTAAAGTGCCAGAAAAAGTTCGAAATACAAGGTTTCAAAATTTGTTGAATTACAGTATTTGAGCTAGAGTGGAGGATCCACACACACATACACACAGACATCATCGTGATAATGTTAAAATTGGATTCTAGGGACCTTAAAACATGGTCATTTACCAAAACCTCGATATGCGATTTTTAGCACGATCCCTATACCTCCCTTACCAAGGGTAGCGGGAGGAAAAAAAGATTGCAGTAATAAGTACTAACCTTTAATTCACTAATAGTATACCACACAAAAGCAATCGTAGTCCATTCTCTACAACAGCTAGAAGTATACGAATATGTAACTTCAACGTGCCATATGACAAGCGCATACACAACATTGTGTTAAAAATGAATATACTTACTTGCAGTACGGTTATAAGCTTCTTGCAATAAGCAAAAGTGAATTTGACGTAATGTCCTAGCTTCGCTTCACGGTAATCACAAATGTAATGGTCCCCAAGACATGGATCGTATGTCATGCGTATGTCTTGGATCATAAAGAACAGCTTCGCTAAAACGTTGACATCAAAATTGTCTGGTTCGCATTTATCATAACGGAACACATATATGCGATTTAAATCATTGTTTAGTCTAGGGAGAGGAAAGCATTGCCTAAAAAGATAATTATTATGTAAAACTCAAAGTTATTAAAATTAATAATTTATCTACTCATATGCAGATGGAGCTGGCTACCTATACAGCAGAACATAGGACTTTAACATGTAAAATCATACTTTCGGAATTTCCATCTTCCCTATTGCACTCTTTTGCAACCTTTACAGTCAAGATTTTGCGCTGGAAAATTTATACAAATTTCTACAAAATTGTAGCGCTTACATAACTGTATAGAGCAAAGTTGCAGAATAGGTTAGTAGGTAGGTAACAATCATTAGAATAGCAATTTTCTTATACAGGCTGTCCGTTTATAAACAAACCAGTAAATATAATGTTTATTATTACTTTTAGCGACTTCAACTATATAATTTGTATAAACTAATGTTGATGATATTCTATGGCTTTATATTGGTGCTGACAGATTTGTTCAGAATTAGCCTATTCTATAAGTTTTATAAAGAAGGTTATGTACGATAACAATAGAGCGCGTGCATCACGTGGTTGGATCTAGGCAACCCGCGAGCTTGGTGGACCAACAAGCCTTTTAAGTGCCTTTGTTTACATTGAGTGTTGTGGATGTTTAGCCTTTTATATGCTTTTTTGTGCGTTTTTCAGTTGTTGCTCATAACATTTGTGGCGTTTGTGTATTACTATGGCTCAACTACCTTGAACAATGTTATTTTCTCCCGAAAATAATAAAAATACGTATCTTTTATTGATAATCATAACCTAGATCCATACCGTATTGACATGAATACAATTTTTAGGCCCGGAAAATTTTCCCAAACCTTATATTCAAATATTGCAGTGTTCTTTGAGCATAGCAGAAGTTCATATATATTACAAGTATTTAAAGTCTATATAAATTTAGAGGCGTATATAATGAGTTTCGTTGTGGATCAGTTAAATCTATCCAGCTTTGAGAATGAAAGACATCAACTATCGACGTGAAAGACAAGGTATATTAGTAATATGATTTAGTGCATTAAAAATTATAACTATCAAAATTTTTGGCTGATTACAGGTTTACATTTCCCAAAAGTTACTAGCAAACGTATTATCTTATAAGTATCTTGTATGATTTGCAAAGTGGTGAGATTGTGTGTGCTCACTGTGATTGTCACAATGTGAACACTCTTAATATAATTTTGTTAAATTTTTAATATCTGTATAAAAAACACTTTTATTGTCCTATTTTCTAACATACGCAATTAAATTACTAAAACATGATGACTAGAGGCTACGTTCATTTACATTATAATGATTTATTTTAATTTAATATTATTTTCAGGTAATATATTACGCATCAGACAAAATACTTAATAAATATCTACAATAGAGTACCTACAATATTATATTTATTCTTATTTTACCTTCGTAAGATCATTTCTCTTTACCGTACCTAACCATTTTAGCTTCCTAAAGTTATAATTCTATCTTCAAAATCTGTTTCCGTTGCAAATTTATAAATTGATAATCTGTCACTACTGTCACACGTTTGGAATATCAAACCATAGCACAAAACTATGGCATTTTAAACATATTCCTGTATGTCAGTCTGATTTGTTGGTCCACCAGGCTGCCATTTTTAAATATCCGTGATGTCACATGCACGGGCTCTATTGCGATGAGCGATGATGTATTTATTACTACATAGTGAATACTGAATAATATTTACAAAATTGTTTTCTTGTTTTTATATATTTGTGCATATTTGCAAAATTATGGTTTTACGTTTGTAAACTTAACTCGTAGAGTGAAGTGAATTATTCTAGTTGTTGTATGCTTGTGTTGAGACATTCAAATTAGTGAACTGGCATTAAACTGACGAGTTATCTTTTAGGCTCTTTCTTTTTCTTTTCTTTTTTATGGTTTGCGTTCAGGCTTTGCGAGTACGTTGTCAATTCTTTAATTTCATTCATCGTACAAGCATTAGCCCTTCGACACCCTTCGTCACTGGATCCGAGAGAGAGGATCTCACCCCATAATTAGAGGATATGGACGTTGAGAACTGAAGCCACATTTTTTTAGTGGCGAGCAGAAGCGGTGCCATTTGGGGTGCCGTTACTTGTGGATATCGCTATTACGGATTTACGTCAGCGCCACCCCCACACAGCTAAGCCATATTTTCTTATTTATTATATTTCTCCCGTCATTATTTGTTGAGTTATTATTTAATAATTATAATAGTGTTTCTTGTGTGATTATGGTCTGTTTGATTACTTTACAGCAAGCTCTATTTACCTCATGCGATACAAACTTATATACGAATATTGTAAAGCTCACGCGAGTCGTTTATATATTTTTAGTTCTTATTTTTCGGTGAGGGTACATTTGAAATTTCATTATTCATTGCGGGATTTATTATCGGTAGAGGAGTTAGGACACGTTTATATTTTACGTTATACCTCACGCCCGGCGCACAGCCCTGTAGGTCGACCAAACAACCCTCGTGTATGTTGAACGGCGCTCTCAATCACCATTACAACCATATCATAGTCCTCGCTCATTCGCGCATTAGGCATTCCAAAGTGAGACAATTTTGTTACTGTATCGTGTATTCAAGCTGTATTCATTACGCTACTTAGTTTTCACCGATTGGTTCATTAGGATCCTATATAACGTTTGTTAGTAATTTTTTTTAAATGTGTTGAGTATATTCTTGTTGTTAAAAATATTCTCGAGGAGTTTTGTTTAGCCAGCGATTCCTCTCTCTCTCTCTCTCTCTCTCTGTCTCTCTCTCTCTCTCTCTCTCTCTCTACCCTCACAGGGTGTGCATTTTAAATGGGCCACCATTGCTATTTCGAGAACTGTAAGACCTAGAAAGACGGTTAAATGGGCAAAAAAATTCTATTTTACAAGACAAATTTAACCCTCGGACAGTGTACTGAAAAATAATTACGTGATCAGTGTGGTGGGGTATGACATACCCCAAAATGTATATAAAGATTGCTATGGTGTGAAAATACACTAAGTAAAAATTGTTACGAGTCTGCTAGCTTGCTTTCAATAAAATGAAAAAAACACAATGAACTCATTGTGATTATATGTTTTATTTTGGATATATATATATATATATATATATATATATATATATATATATATATATATATATAAAACTTATAAAAACAGCATTTACTCAGGATCTAACCTTACTTCTTCCCATATCGCTAATAATATATTTCCTGATCTTGTTCGCAGGTAATTTTATAAACAAATTGGTTAAAACACAGCTAAATATTATAAAATATGAGATCAATAGAACAAAAAATAAAAATAATTTTTTACCTTTGTCCAAAAAGTTACGCCATTGGTGTGGTGGGGTATACCATACCCAACACGACTTTAAAACGTTGTAGCATGCTTAATAGTAAGAATAGAGTAATCATATTACTTTAAAATATTTTCATTTCAATGTTATTGGAAGCTACTGGATCGTATATGGATGGCACTGGCATACGTATTTCGAAAGTTATACATGAATGAAGTAGTCGCGGGGTATGTTATATCCCACTACACCGTCCAAGGGTTAAATAAAAGAACAATTATTTTTTCGAACAGTGGTTCACAAAATACGGGACCTAACTTTTTTATTTTAAATGAGAACACATATTTTTTATTTGCTCATTCGTTAGAGAATTTAATTCTGGATTCAGTGATATGCTATTTTTATACCCTTTTATAACGATTTTTTTTTTTTGAGAAAAATGGATGTAAAGTTTTATACTAATTTGATTAAAATATAGCTATAATAAGAGTGCCACGAATGGAAAAAATTAATACATGTTATTTATATTACATAGAATTAGAGTGACCTGACCGACAGAAGTGAATATTTTGTTCATGTAATAGACCTTTTCAATTTAACGATTATCTCTTTCTATCGCTGCAAATAGTAAGACAATGGCGCGAACATCTGTCAGTTGCGTTGTCAAACAAAACGGCAAAAATATTGCAATCATTAAAATACCTGTATTCTCGGTGAAAATTTGCATCATTGGACCTTTTAGCTTCAATAAAAGCTTTTGCAATTTATATCGATAAGTTATTTTTAAAGCTGTATGAGATTTTTCTTACATTTTACGTCATTTTTTTAGAAACAAACGCCATGGATATCATTTGTTCTTACTATGCGCAGATCCCCATTGCGCATGTCTTCTATCTCTTTAAATTGAAAACATCTGTTGATCACAAATGTTAAGCAATCAAAATATTCACATATTTCTTTCATGGCATTCTAATTATATGTAAAAAATAACACGTATTCGTTTTTTCCATTCATGACACTCTTTAACCATATTTTAGTCAAATTAACATGAAACATGCATTTTTCTCAAAAAAAGAGTATAAAAATATTATATCACTGAATTCAGAATTGAATTCTCTAAAGAATGGGTAAATAAAAAATATGGGTTCTCATTTAACATTTAAAAGTTAGGTCCCAAATTTTGAGAACCACTGGTCCAAAAATATAATTTTTCTTTTCTTTAAAAAAGGCCAAAAAGACGAAAGGCAGCAGGGGACGATGAAATGAAGTATTGATAAATAGCTTAATCAACGTAGTGAAGCAGTTGACCAGAATAACAAACAAAATATGGAATGAAGAAGAATACCCAGAAAGTTGGAAGACAGGAGTGATAGTGCCAATATTTAAAGGAGGGAAAAGGGAAGAGACAAAAAATTACAGAGGAATAACAATGATGAGAATTATGTACAAAATATTTGCTATGGTACTGCAGGACAAACTACAAAAAGAAATAGACGAGAAACAAATTTTGCCAGACAACCAGGCACAGGATTCAGAAAATTTAGAGGGACAATGGACAACGTATATACCTACTCTCACACCTAGTAGACAGGGAGTTAGGCAGAAAAGGAGAAAACCTGTACGCATTGTTCATCGACTTAAAAGCTGCTTTTAAGGTAGAGAGGACAAAATTAATTAAAGTAATGGAGAAAAGAGGAATAAGTACTGAGCTGACGGAGGAAGTAAAGAAAATCTATAGAGAAACGAGTAATTACGTAAGAGTAGGAGAAACTAAATCAAGATGAAGGAATAGTTATAGGAAGCAAAAACATTATGACATTAGCATATGCAGTTGATATAGTACTATTGGCGAAAACAAAACAAGAAATGAAAAGTATGACAAAAAAATTGGAAAAATTTTTAGACACTAGAGAATTAGAACTAAACACAAAAAAGACCAAAGTTATAAAATTCAAGAAAAGTGGAGCAAGATAAACTCAGGGAAACTGGACATGGAAATGGCAGAAAATTGAAAAAGTAAATGAATTCAAATACCTAGTGTATACATTGAAGAGCACAGGCGGCCCAGGAGCACATATAAGCGAGCTGAGAAAGAAAGCAATGATACTAGCCAAGGAGACATGGGGCATAGGAGAGCGAAAATTCAAAGGCAACATAAAAACCAGAATAATGCTTTTTAATGCACTAGTTAAAAACATCATGATGTATGGAGCAGAGGTATGGGGGTGGGAGAGACAAAATAAATTAGACGTTGTCCAAACCACTTACATAAGATGGTTAATAGGAGTAGATAAAACAACACCAAATTATATAACCTTAGAGGAAATTAAGAGGGACAATCTGGAAATCGAGGCAAGGGATAGAGCAATGAAATTTAAAGAAAAAAATTAATAACACAAAAAAGAAAGATAATGTAGGAATGTTGCAAAAAATCAGAAAAAGAGATGAAGAAAAATGTATAATGAGCAAGAGAAGAAAGTTCTTTGAAAGCAAAGGACACAGATAGAATTATACATTGAAAGAACAAGAGGGCAGGATACAAAAGGAAAAATAAAACAAAGAAGCAAAGACATCCAGAAGTAGGAAAGATTGAGTAAGATCGAATCTTACAGATATTATCCAAAATATAACAACATAAGAACAGTCAGCATACCTCGATATTTGAAATGGGAAAAAATTGAAAACATTAGGAAGGTAGCAAGGTACAGGAATGAGGAGAAAGTAAACGATTACTGGAAACCCGACGAATAGAAAAGATGCAGACTATGTGGAGAGGAATAAGAAACAATAGAGCACCTTTTGCAGGAACGCGGGGAACTAATAAAAGAGAGAAGAAACAGAGAAGAAATTCTAGACGATTCGGGAGAAGAGTTAGGATGGATGAAAGAAGTAGAAGAAAGAAAGAAAGAAAGAAAGAAAACACTAAAATAGGAATATGAAATGAAATGATATATATATATATATATATATATATATATATATATATATATATATATATATATATATATATATATATATATGCTATATTTAAGGGATACAAAATGCATAGTATTAAGCTAAAAATGAAATAAAGATGATTATAACTACGTTTTCCTATTATATCAATAAATTTAGGCTCATTTGATGCAGTACTTAATTCTCAACATCTAAAATTAAAAAGGCAGAATTTACAGCTATATCAAAATTTTATCATTGTATCTCCTATTATACCTTCAAACTCGAAACGCCCGTGGACCCGTGGAATATATAGCTGGCAGTCTTACATAGTATAATTATTTACCGTTGGTGAAAAATCCCCATGAATGATATTGAACTATTAATAATTTGAAATATTCTTACAAATAATGGTTACAATGAGAAAACCATTATTAATTTAATAAACAAGAAAAATAAAACATACAATAAATACATTTTCTTTCCGTTGTAATTTCACACAAATAGGAACTTCTTTATCTTTATCAAATATTCAGTAAATTTTGTCAAAATTAGTATAGTCCAGGAAATCTACTGAAAAAATACTCCACCTTAAAGAAATTGCAATAAAAGGTTTTTTTACGGAATCATATACAGAAAAATGCCCTGAATAACACATCAAATTGATTCCGGAAATCGAAGTATGGATACCTCCCGTTAATTGGAAAAAATGGCGACATATTTAGGTTTCTGGACACTTCCTCGAAAATAGTAGCCATATCAAAAATTTTCTAGAATAAAAATAGAAGCTCTGCAATTTGTTATACAAAAAGGATTTTTACATTTTTTACCTAGGAGGAAGTGTCGAAGAGTTACGTTAAAATTTTTTTGTTAAATAACAATTTGTGAAACATTTAAATTATACAAATAAATAAACAATATTAAGTATTCAATACTTAGTCTATTTATAACATGTTATATTCGTCGTGGTATCGAATGAAGTAAATTATCGATGATTTTGTTAACACTTTCTTAGAAATTTTCATTTTTTTCATCGACCACTCAGTCTCGATTATAGATACGCTACCGCGGTTTGAAAATTTGAATTCAGCAAGAAATTCTCTTGTATATCATGTACCTGGTACAGAAAATTGCGTATTCGGGATAATGTACACACCACCCCTTTAGGCAAATGAACATTGTGTGTACATTCCGTACACATTAGCCTCTAGATTTCAGGGAAAAGTACATTGTATTCACTTTTAACGGAGCTGGTTGGCGAATGTGTGAACGTAGCAATAAAAAATAATGTTATGTATAAAATGATTTACATATTTTTAGAAGATAGTTGTTCCCTGGTAATTTAACCCTACTATTATAGATTAAAGATATAAATTCTTGCAAATTTAATGGTATTATAAGTATCGTAAGTAGGTATAATACTTTATATTTAGTGTTGGCTCCCATCGATGCCTAATATAACATCCCTAACTTTTCATGGACAGCAAGAACTACATTAACCATGGTTTTAACTAGGATGAAGGAGGGGCTGGTATTTAATATTGGATAAAAATTAGTTCTGTTGGACCCTGTAACCCTAGTAAATATTTTATTATTATTTGAAATGGGCGTTGGTATCTTCTGACGCCTGTCAAAGTTAATTCCCGATAAATGAGTGGTTTTAAGAATTGATATAAATTCAAAAACGTTTACTCACTATTTTTCTCTTTATTATTTTTATAGGTAAGTTCTAAGCACATACTTATTCATTTTCCTTATAAGAAAAATTATTAAAATATTCGACTTTATCTAACGGGTCGTGTAATCGCGCGTTAATTACATTTTAATTTGATGAATAGTAATTGTACTGAATTACTTTTTGAAATAATTAGGACAGCTCTCATTGTTAGCGATTTGAATTTAATAAAGTTAGGTATTCAAATAAAGGTTTAAATTAACGACAAAAAAAATGACGCTTCAATTGTTTTAAGCAGTATAAAAGGTACAGCGTTTTCTATTCTAGCGTCAGCGTTTACCCATTCTAGGTATACTGTTCATTCATATTCTATTATACAACATTTATTTTTTCTATACATGGTGTTTCTCGGATACGGGACACCTCGATTATTTTCTTTATTATTGGGAATGAAAATTATTCAAAAATGAGTTGTAGTAGATAGAGGAGGACATTCACTAGTTGAAGAAAAAAAAATGAACCAGTGATTCTCAAACTAAAACATAAAGCTAAACTATGTAATCATTTTATATCCTTAGATAACTAATTTGAGAAAAATGCAATTAAAATTTAAATACATTTTTCTTTTGTAGTAATTTTTCAGTAAGCTATGCATGTAAAAGATTTAAATTAAAACGAAACATAAATATATGTTAATAGCTTTATAAATAGCAAGAATAGGAATTATGCACTAAATAATTCAAATTGACAGATAACAGTTTTATTTTTTCATACATAGCCAACTAAAAAATAAATATAAACGCAAAATTAATCTAAATTTTTATAAATATATTAAATTATTATATGGTTTAATTCAAAAAAATACTATATCGAATAGGCCTAAAAAGATATATTATCCCATTTAAAAAAATATAACTTTATGTTATAGTTTGATAATCACTGGTTAAATAACTTTTTTGTTCAATAAGTGATTCTCCCTTTCCTCTACTATAACTTATTTCAATGATTTTTTTCTATTTGAATAATAAATAAAATAATCGACATTTAATTTATTCTCAAATACATTTTACTTACATGCGGTTTAACAAATAGTTACATTGCGGATTGAGAGGTGAAATATCGGTAAATACTTCAGGCATTAAATGTTTTAGACTATAATATGTCTCCAATTTCTTCTTCACTTTTTCTAAACTAAATTTGTTAAATATTAATAAAGATTTCAACCGATTTTCATCTAAAAAGTAAAGACATTTAACTATTTAAAAAAAATGGGGATGAAAGATTGTAAGTAATGCGGTTTCTAAAGTAAATATCTAAGTTTATGTTATAAAGTAAAATTTTACAGTTAAAATGTAAGTAGAAATTGCATGATAATATACACAAACCGGCAAAATTAAATGTGTTAATGTTATATTTATATTATTGGCAATAACCATTATTTGTTATTTCTTATTCTTATTAACATTTATTTGTGTTGACAACATTGACTGGCTATTGTAAAATACTATTTAATAATCGTACGGGCTCCTGTCTGTCACTTGATGTTCAACAGTTGGTGAATAAACACGAATAAATTTACTACGTGTTTGTGTGTGTCACAAAATAATTAGAAACATTATCAAATATCTCCAAATCCAGATATCAATAATAATAAAAAAATTTCGTGTGGCCAACACAATACCTCCCGCCATTTACAGCCCGAGTCACAAAAAAGATTAAGTTAATCCTTATTTTTGGATTACTCTAATTTTGACAGTTTATTTCTTAAAATATAGTCTAATCTAATCCAAGTAACTACCTTTTTTTAAACTCCTCAACAGGATTATATCCCAATTACAGAGTGGGTTCACATTCACACACATCCATGCCTTAGTGGGATTCGCCACCGGAGCTATAATAAAATAAAGATTAAATTTTAAATACCGGGATAGAATAGAATTCCCTAGTCCAAAAATTAGGATTAGCTTACACATTTTTGTGAATCGTTAATTTTTATTAATCTAAATACATACCTACATATTTACTTATTCTGGAAACTGTAATGAATTCCTTTTCTATTGATCTATTTACTTTTTTCTTTATAGAACGTTACTAATATTATTTTGAAAAGATTAGTTCTTTGATAGTGACATTTCTGTCAGTTACATACATATGAATAACTGCGTTTTGTTTGTTTCAAGCGTAGGCTTTGCGAGTTAAATTATAGATAATTTTATAAATTTATCCATAAAACATATAGAGAAAGTGTTAATGCAAATCTATAGAAAATTTAATAATCTTTAATTTTTATAATAACATTAATGGCGAAAAAATAACATTTAAAGGTATTTTTCGAAGAAAAACTATTTTGAGCTTCTAGTAAAGTGCCATTTCCGGTTATCCGATTTACACCAAAATATAATGGGCTCTTTCCAGTACAGAAAAAGTTCGAAATACAAGGTTTCAAAAGTTTCTGAATGATAGTATTTGAGTTAGAGTGGAGGATCCACACACACATACACACAGACATCATCGTGAAAATGTTAAAATTGGATTCTAGGTTCTAGGGACCTTAAAACGTGGCGATTTACCAAAATGTCGATATGCGAATTTTAGCCTCCCTTACCAAGGGTAGCGGCAGGTAAAAATGAACGATTTAATTCTCAATTTTATATAACTAGTTCTGAAAGAATTTATAAATCTCCGTTTATAGCATAAGAATTTCTTGTATGTTCGTAATAGTTATTAAAATTTATATTGTAATATATGTATTGTAACATGGGACGCCCGCCGTCGCCGCCACTGTAAGCGAGTGTCTATTTATAGCGGTGACGTAATCGCGCTAGTAGCCGGCCAATGTAAACAGACTGGTCGCGACGTGTTTAATTACTTCCGGTCGCCTGAACCTTTTGTGTTCATTGTTATTGTGTTCGAATATTCTAGACTGTTCTAGAAAATAATGGAAGCTGTATATAAGGGACGTAGCTATGCTCGAGAGACATGGAGTTACATGGAGAGACATAGAGATGTTCATATAGAGTGTTAGTGAGTTGGAGAAGCACAGCAGTATCGTGGTGAGTGTATGCAGTTGGTGACGAGTAGGTACTCGGGAAGTTACTGGTATATTGGGATAGCTGTGGATGTGAATACTCGGCAGTGTGGACGAGTAATGTGAAGCTAGGTATACAAGGACAGTAACAGCGAGTTGGAGTGGATACTCGGCATTGGTGTTGAAGAATTGTGGCATACAGATAGTTAGTGATACTGAGGCTGTGGAAGAGAGTTACATAAATAAACAGACAGTGAGGTGAAAGGTGTGACTTCTGTCCGAGTCAGTTGAGTATATAGACGCTGTGGAGGTCGGTAGGCGGACAGTTGAACATGATATAAGTATATAGTGATATAAGTATAGTGATATAAATATCGCGTAAACAGTCTACAAGAGTCTGCAACAGACCGGCAGTCTATGATTGGAACGCGTAGTGAAATAAATAATTTGTATATCGTGGAAATAAATAATAGTGTCAATTGGTTATATAAATAGTGTTAGTGTTAGTGTTATATAGTTAATTATAGATTTAATCTTAATTAGTTTTAATAATTGTTTAATATAATTAATAGTAACTTTCTTTATAGTTCAATAAACACTTAATTTTAATTAGTAATAATTGTTTAATATTTACACTTCACCCAGATAAATAAAAACGTTACAGTATTTAGTTGTAAAAAGAGAGATGTAATAATGTGTAGTATTTATGTTATTGACAATAATGGTTATTTGTTATTTCTTATTCTTATTAACATTTATTTGTATTCAAACATTAGCAACATTATCTGAATATTGTAAAATAATATATTTAATAATCGTACGGGTTCCTGTCCGTCTCTTAATGTTCAACATTTAGTGAATAGCCATGAATAAAAGAACGAAGCGCGTGCGTGTGTGTGTGTGTTTGTGTGTGTGTGTGTGTGTGTGTGTGTGTGTGTGTGTGTGTGTGTGTGTGTGTGTGTGTGTGTGTGTATAGTAGACACGGAGATATTGTAGCAAGCAAAAGGATAAACAAAGAAAGTACAGGTAGGAAAAAGGGAATATATTCATATACATATAATATCATAAGTGGTAAATTTTTGCCGGAAATTTTTTCAGATAGTTATGAGAGCTGGTTGCCTAGCAATTTATTGAGTGCCATTGACAAAAGATCACGACTTGTCAAACGAATGATTTTTTATCAATGTCACGAGATAAATTGGTAACAGGCTCGAGTAAAGCAATTGGAAAATTTTTCCAGGATAAAATTTAACCACGAATGGTATTCGGACGACTATTTCCAAAATAAAAATCAGGTAATCATTTACATTTTTTTTTTGTTGACAAAATTTTTCTAATTTTTGTGTTTTGCGGTGTTATATTTAAGCTTGCTTTTTCAACGTTTTTTTTTTTTTTAATTTTTCGCTTAACAAACTCACTTACTTGTTATAATATGACATCTTATTGGCTTAAAGGGTGCGAAATTTTTTTTGTGACGTTTCGTCGAAATGAAACTTGGTAACTATAGGTAGAATCTTGAGTTTCGATTGGCTTATAAATTTATGAGGGAAATCGTCAGTTTTATATAACTTTAATTCCACAAAACTCAATATTTACACAAATTCTTATTTATTTACAAACAATAAATAAGCAAATAAGATTAAGTTCAAATTTAATTTCTCATACTTATAATTCGCTGAAATACCTATCTAGATTAGCGTTAAATACGGGCCAGTACGCTAGATAACACCCCCTGCAGATCTATATTTACCCTATATATATAGTAGCTACCCCGCCACTTAGCTACAATATCTTTGCGTTTACTACAGGCACAGTATATACTGTGCTATAGGTGTGTGTGCGTCTCTCTCTCTCTCTCTCTCTCTCTCTCTCTCTCTCTCTTTGTACGTACGTCTCTCTCTCTCTCGCTCTCTCTATCTCTCTCTTTCTCTCTCTCTCTCTCTCTCTCTCTCTCTCTCTCTGTGTGTGTGTGTGTGTGTGTGTGTGTTTGTGTGTGTGTATATGTGTGTGTGTGTATACGTGTGTGTGTGTGTGTGCGTGCATTATTTTTAAATTATTATTTATTTACATGTAGTGTTAGTATTAACAACACAAATATGAAAAACAGAGGGTTAAAACTTTTTTAAAAAATAAATAGTTTTTTTGGTATTCCTCTAATTTTGCCGGTGAGTGTGTGTAAAATACGATACAAAATAATAATCTTACTTTCATTTTTTTTTAAATAAGTAGCTTTCTTGCTATTCCCCTAATTTTGCCGGTGTGTGTGTGTGAAAGTGTGTAAAATACGATATAAAATAATAATCTTACTTTTATCTTGTGGCAAATGACGTTGCTGACTCATCCATTCTCTTATATTTTCAATATATTCTTGTATTTCTTCATCACTTTTATTATGACTTTCTTGAATAGCTTTTTGTTCTTCAGGGGATATTACAAACACACTATCTTGCGACATATTATTGTTGAAATTTCGAAACTAAATGAGATAATTTATTCAAGAACTGAAATGTATATATTCTCTTCACTGTTGCGAACAAACTGGTCGAAGTTTAAAACTTGATTTGGTAAAAACTGATCGTAAAAAAAATTGAATGATAAAAAATATACAGATGTTAGTGTACTCCCGGAAATTTATATTTGTTTACCTTGGAATTAGTAGATAAAAAACTATTTAATTCATATACTATACTTAGACACTAAAACGACTATAGAGAAAAGAATGATACCTACCTAAATATTTGACTATGAATTCTCTAATGGTTATATAATATTTTAACTTGAAATCTACATACATATCAGTAGGTTACTTAATTCTGTTACAGGGTGAAGTGCATCTATATCATTCTCATTTATTGGATAATCAATTATTTTACTGATATTGCTTAGAATGTTAAGGAGATTTTCATATTGTTTCTCAGGGATACCAGCGATTTCAATATTATGAAGTCGGGACCATTGCTCCAAATCATTCACTTTAGACTAAACTTAAGTAAATCACATTCGCTTTTTAGTTTATCGACTATTTGAATTTTGTCCGAAATAGCATTTAATTTTATTTCTAAATCGTCGATTTTGTTGCAACAAAATTCGGCTGAAGTTTTTAACTCATTTATGGCATTTAATAGATCTGCCATCGTTGGTAGATTCGAATTAGTAGGTGTCGATTGTTCCATTAGTAATTTGCAATCCGTATATATTCATTAAAGATCTGTAAAATTTAGAGCATTTTTTCAGCAGGAGTGATTGTGGTACAGGTATAGTGATAATGCAGTTGACAACGCGCGCAAGCCAATCCGGGTTAATTCGGTTCAAGTTGCTTTTACATTTCGTATATGAATTGGTGTTGACCATCGTGATTATAGCTGTTGATTCTGCGATTTATTCATAATAATTTATTTGGTTAGTTGAGGTAAACGACCGCTTCTGTAGGTGTAATAAAGAGTTGTGACTTGTGACAATTTTGAACTGCCTGAAAAAATATTAAAATACACTCACTATCACTAATATTTTTGTCAAATTTCTATTAAATAGAGCACGTGCGTGAGTTTAAACACATATATGTGGAAAGGATACACTATATGCTCAAACTTGATCAGAATTATTATAATTAAATAAAGAATTAACTATTTAAATCTGCAATTCAATTAAGCACAGAGATAAGACGTCTGAACAGTATGAACGTATACAAAATTATGCTATAATAGCAATGCTAAGTTTTTCTTTTCACTGATAGTTAACAGACTGTTTAAACGGATATGAAAATATCGGGTCTTAATAATTAATTCGTATTTATTATACTTGCTAAAAAATACCGAAAAGCAAGAATCCATTCTTTAAATAAAAGGAAAAAAACTTACGGGTGATTTTTTTCACTGTGTATATAAAATGAATGAATAATGATGGTTTTTGAGAACTTTATTTCATATTACTTCCCTCTGAAATACGGCAGATACTATTTTTCCATGTTCATGGAGCGATTGAGAGCGCCCAAAAAAGTCAGCGGTATTATAGTTCGTCTAGGGATCATTTTCCGAAGACTCGTTATCGTTTTATTATGGGTGCACAATAGCTAAAACCGCAATGCCAAAATATTTCGGTCCGTACAGTCGACCAGTTCAGTATGTGCAATGCTGGTATATATTTTACGCCCAGTATTCGACTATTCAAAAGATTAACGCATTAAAATCTGGAAAGTGCAGTCTTGGTCTACAGTCGAATCCTGGGCGTAAAATATATACCAGCATTGCAAATACTGAATTGGTCGACTGTGCGGACCGAAATATTTTGGCATTGCGGTTTTAGCTATTGTGCACCCATAATAAAACGATAACGAGTCTTCGGAAAATGATCCCTAGACGAACTTTACCTAGGGTCCGTTAAGGCCAAGCTCATTAGAATGCACGTAATCTGTTTTTGTGTTGGTGCGGTGCGACAGTCTGTGAGAGGGTCGGTGCGCCTTTGTGGCCCTAGCTTAAGACCCGCTTCAAATCGCCCTAGGGCTAGAATCTCTTCAAACCTTACCGTCGGGGTCTCTTCGAGGTTCCAGTAGCTGCGTCTAGGCCGATCATATCAACAATGTGTGCCTCCAGCGTTAGCTAAACGTGGCCTACGTGCTGTCGCCGTTTTTTTTTTGTGTAACTAAATTTAAAAAATTGTGGTCTTAGATATTTTGCACATCCATCACAAAGGTATTAATTTGCTTCCGCACGAAACCCAAAGTTAGTCAGTGCCTTTGTATGTGACAGGTTACATTTGTGTTGTCTTCAGAATATAATTATCTACGTGCCTGCGCCAAATATTGTACATAATAATCTAAATAATACTTACGAAACAACTAACACATGGAGGATGGCAGTGTGCGCCTATAAAAATGTTTGAGAAACACTGGTATAGATTATGCGAGTAGATACCTTGTGTTGGTGAGTTGGTGGTTAATATAAGTATATCAGTTGTAAAATTACAAAAAAAAAAATAAAGTTTCTAATATAAAAACTATGGAAAAAACATAATTAATTCAGTAACTCGTCTGGCTATAAATAGAAAAAATGGTAATGTTTACACAAAAACGCAATACATATGAAATCCTTTTTATATCACCTTATTCCGACATATTTATATTTCTACGAAGATTATAAAAATCACTATGTTTTATCCATTTGAGAGAATCAGATATTATAACATTTATAATACTTATTTAAAAAAATACAAAAATTAATATAATTCAAACAAAAAATTAAAGCAAATAAATTAGGGATATCTTTTCCTTTATTGGTCAATTTAGTATTATTATATTGCGTATAAGGCACATCTACAAAAGGCTGTTGCAAGAATTTTTATATGACTTCTATATGAACTAAATTTTAAAAGATTGTTTTTTAAAGAGCCCCAAATTTAAAAATATCACGAAGTATCCATTACATATTTTACAATTAATTATTGAAATTTGTGTAATATTTTGAAAAAGTTACATAATCAAGAACAGAAGTGACGTCAGAGCACATATAGTTTAACATGTGACAAAGTATCGTCTACTTTTATTTATATAAATAACGTAAAATGTTATCCTATTGACTATGAATGGCGCACTGTACCTATGTGCTCCGGCGTCACATGAGTTGGTGGTTGTTTTTCATGACTATTGATGTTGATGTAATATATTGTTTAAATCTATGTTAATTAATATACATTAAATAAAAATATGCTTAATACAACAGAAAAAATCTTTTTATTCCATTCCAGATTGCATTAATCTACTTTGATTTGCCTAAACGATCCGTACATTCCAAACAATTCAGTATTAAATGGCTCTCCTACTCGTTTACTCTCATCGGATCTTTTATCTAGTTGATTTTTGATCCATTCATTGTTATCCTTCAAATAACTCTTCCATTTTCCTGCAAAACAAAATATAAATAAAATTAATCAGCGTAAGGTAAAAAATAAAATATTATGTTAACCATTAATTTCGTCAACTTTTCCATATGTTCCACCATATTCCACAGGCAATACATTTTTGGATAAGTATTTATGAAGAGATTCAAAGTTTTTGTGCACGTGAACCTATAAATAATATATTAAAATAAAAAGTGAAATTAAATATATGTTACAAGGACGTACTCTATTTGCTAGTTTTTCAGATAGAATGCTATTAATTATTCCGATTACTACATTAGCTGCAGGTGGGATAAATAAAAAGTGCAAGCCTGCAATTCGGTCGGAATAGCCTTCCTAGAATATAAACATAATAATCATGAACTGGATGTCTACCTTTTGCTTTATTTTATATATCAGCCGATTTCTCTCGGTAAGCGACCCTATTCGATCTGATTGAACAGATCCGATCGCATGTCGCCACAGTCATGTCTCAAAAGAACTAGCTGCATAATGATTGCAATCATAACGTATTTTGATACTGTTATCTCTTATTTTTCTGTCAACCCTCTCTCAACAAAAATAAATTTATAAAATTTGTTATTTGTTGTAATTAAACGATTATTGTCATTATCAACATAAATGATAAATTAATATACACTGCTTGTCTTTCAGTATTTGCCATTAGAAGTATATCGGAAAACTTATATTGTAAACAAAACGAAAGAAGACTTTTATATTTAATTTGGGTACTGCTAGTTCAAACACAAAACATAAATAGTAATATATCAGCGTTCCTCCCTGTAACTAATATTCAGGGCAATCCGATTGATGAAATCGGCATTTTAAAGCGATTCGATAATTCAGATCGCAATATAGAATTTTGTGGTGGGATAAATGATCCAAAACCAAAAGAACGTATACGATCCGATTTGGATAGTTCAATCCGCTATTTCCAGACCGACAGAAACGAAACGTTCCGTTCTGCACAATCCCGTTGCGTTAAAATTTCGTTGTACACAAATGTTGCTCTGCACAATTCCCATTCTACACAAAGTTCCCCCCACTACCAGTACCATTCCGACCAAACAACGAATCTCGTTCTGACCAAAGTATGACAAATCGGGAAGGGTCGAATAAAATTGCAAAGTTCCAAACAACGTTTCCTCCTTTTCTGTAATATCTACTAAACTACATATAAATAAATATAATAAATCTATCACGCTACAGATGGCTCTTTTAAAAGGCATCGAACTTCTCTGTTTTAAATTTACCGGGCACTTAGTTTGACAGTTGACACATGACAAATATACGATACATGTGCATTCATGGAGTGAAAGAAGTAAGGAAAATTTGCAGGTACAGGATTCGTAATTTATGTAAATAAAAACAAGGTAAAATAAATGAAACAGTATTAATAATTTTTTTATCTATTATCATACTTTTTAATTTTCGGATTCAGATGAAGGAAGAGGAAGAAAAAATAAATTCTTGTTAATGTCTTGGGGTATACGTAAGCGATAATTCTTTTTGATTGTGAATCAGCACATCGAAATGTATATACCTTGAAATTTTTTACCCTTTTCTTTAAGCTAGATATAACTGAAAATACTGTTAATACTGGTGTAAGGTAGATAAAATAATCTTTCAAAAAGAAATGTTGTCTTGATGTCAAAATTATTTTGTTCACTACCAACAAAAAGAGTTCAAAATTATAAATTCGTAAAAAATCTAATTAGTATCTTATTAGACGATATTGTTTAATAAAACGAAAATCGAAAATCCTAAATACATCCGACGCCCAGAAGAAAGATTTTTATTAATTTCTAAAGAAAAATTTTAAATAAAACCAAATAATAGATTTAACACTTTCTAAAAGAGTTGTGTGCAATACATGATACATGTAAAAAAAATATTTGCCGAAAAATTCCAACCAATCACGTATTTTTTGAATTTCGACCATTGACAATCGAATATCAGTGAATATTTGAAAAGGTCAATTTATGTGAGTAATACGTGTACGTGAATATTTATAAAGTAATATTAATTTTCAGTTAAGAAAAAAGTGTGTAATGTAGATAAAACAATCTTTTAAAAAGGAATGCTGTCTTGATGTGAAAGGCATATTTCGTTCACTGCCAATAAGAAAGAGTTCAAAATAACAAATTCGTAAATTTTATATTATGATACAAGTCTATAAGCCGGTCATTAAAGGCATGATTGCTTTAATGGCTCTTATATAGGGTGTTAAATAAGGGTAAAAATTTTTCATCATCATCATTTGTTTAACACCCTGTATTAACAGTATTTCCAGTTATATCTAGCGTAAAGAAAAGGGTAAAAAATTTCAAGGTATATACATTTCGATGTGCTGATTCACAATCAAAAAGAGTTATCGCTCACGTATACCCCAGGACATTAACAAGAATTTATTTTTTCCTCGTCTTCCTTCATCTGAATCTGAAAATTAAAAAGTATGATAATAGATAAAAGAATTATTAATACTGTTTCATTTATTTTACCTTGTTTTTATTTAAATAAATTACGAATCATGTATCTGCAAATTTTCCTTACTTCTTTCACTCCATGAATGCACATGCATCGTATATTTGTTATGTGTCAACTGTCAAACTAAGTGCCCGGTAAATTTTAAACAGAGAAGTTCGATGCCTTCTAAAAGAGCTACCTGTAGCGTGGTAGATAATTTATTTGTAGTTTAGTAGATATTATAGAAAAGGAGGCAACGTTGTTTGGAACTTTGCAATTTTATTCGACCCTTCCCGATTTGTCATACTTTGGTCAGAGCGAGATTCGCTGTTTGGTCGGAATGGCACTGGTAGTGGGGGGAACTTTGTGTAGAATGGGAACTGTTCAGAGCGACATTTGTGTACAACGAAATTTTAACGCAACGGGATTGTGCAGAACGGAACGTACTCGACAGGAAGCGACTATAGTGTTTACGTGAAATCGCAAGAAATCAATGTTATTATTTTAATTTTATTGTAGTTACTTATTAATTTTGACGGGATTGTTGTACATACAAAACTTGTTTAGAATTTAAAACTTCATAATATGAGCCTAAAATAAGTAATAATTTATTTATATCTTACGAAAAAAAACGCGATATAAAAATGACAATTTACAGCATTTTATAGTGCCATGAAAAAATTTAATTATTATCTCTGCCAAACAAACAAATAACATCCACTGTAATAGCTTGATGACTCTCTGAAATATGCTGCAAATTGTAAACTTGTAACTGAACAAGTTTTGTATTTAGAGCTTTCCTCTAAAATTAATAAGAAACTACAGCAAAATAAAAATATTATAATGAATTTAATAAGTAAATACGCTATCCCACCATCTTTTTATATATAATTTAATAATAATAAATAAATAAATATAAATATATCATCAAGGCATATTACACATTGCTGGGTGCGCCAATCTGCTTTGTACGCACATATCGGTAATGATGATGACATATTTTATTAGGCGAAGTTCAGCTTACAAATGCTCTTCCACTTAACCTTCAAATTAATTACAGAGACAAAATATACATGTACAGGCTGTCTCATTTTCGATATTTTTTAAGGTATCTCGGGTAATATTAATGATAGATCAAAACCGTTTGCACATTCCACAGTCAACTTTTCCAGAAACGTTTAATAGTCACCACAGGAATTTTCGATCTTCTTTTGTTTCTGAGCTACAAACAAAAACTCGTTTATCGTTCATTTTGAAAATATATCATATCTTATTTATTATGATAGTTAGAGAAAAAATGTTTATACAAAAATTTTACTTTTTTTAGATAGAATAAAATGGCGTAATTAGATTTTTTGAAAACTTCATAATTCTCGAGATATAACACAAACTTATGATTTTTTAAATGGGAACCTATGTTGTAAATTGTCTCTTCTTTCACTCCAATAAATTAATAATTCGTCTTTTATTAATGTTTAAAACAAAAGAATGTAGACTTGTTATATATCATTGAAAAGCTTATAAATTAAGCAAAAAGAGGAGACTATTTTCAACATAAGTTTCCATTTGAAAAATCATAAGTTCGTGTTATATCTCGAGAATTATTAAGTTTTAAAAAAATCTAAATACGCCATTTTGTTCTACCTAAGAAACGGTAAAAATTTTGTAAAACAATTTTTCTCTTAACTATCTTAAATAAGATATGATACATTTTCAAAATGAGCGAAAAACGAGTTTTTGCCTGTAGCTCAGAAACAAAAGAAGATCAAAAATTCCTGTGGTGACTTTTAAACTATTCTCAAAAAGTTGACCCTGCAATGTGCAAACGGTTTTGATCTATCGTTAATATTACCCGAGATACCTTAAAAAAACATTGAAAATGAGACACCTGTACATAAATGCGAGTATATATTACGTAATAAGTAAAACTACATGAGACTATTGCTGAAAATCGAGTGAAAAATCTTATTAATAAGCGAGTTATAGTCCCCCAAAGTTTGAAAAAATAGTTGTGACGTCACGAATATTAGTCTTTATCTCAAACTGTTTTCTTCGTGAACCTAAATGTTCTTGAAGAAAATGATATTTTAAAATTATATTTGTAAATAATAAATTAATATTACAACACTGTATAAGTCTACATACTTTATAATTGGAAGTGTATTTAAAATTATGTATTGTTTTTTACAAGAAATTAATAATTAAATAAAAACTGTTTGAGAATGGCAATGCCGCGACTGATAATAACTCTTTCCCTATTTAAAACTCATTACTTCCATTGATTATATACTTGAAAGGCAGTCTTCAGTCGCCAATCAAAACAATTCATATTCGTCACATTATACTATAACAAAAAGCACCCTTAATTCCGAAGTATATTAATTACATAATTTATTTCTTTAATAATAGGTATTCATTATTCAGCATATACTTTTGCTTTCTTTTTTACTAATTTTTCTTAATTCGATTGAGCTGAAATAGCCTATTTTGGAAATATAACACAAACTTATATTTTTTAATAGAACCTATAACAGCGCTTGACATTACTGGCGGCTATATGAGATGCTCACATATGGAGATCCAAATTGAGATATGGTTCTCTTATTAAAAAAAGCTTGCACTAATAAGTATTAACCTTTAATTCATTAATAGTATACCACACAAAAGCAATCGTAGTCCATTCTCTACAACAACTTGAAGTATATGAATATGTAACGTCAACATGCCGTATCACAAGCGCATACAACATTGTGTTAAAAATTAATATACTTACTTGAAGTACGGTCATAAGCTTCTTGCAATAAGCAAAAGTGAATTTGACGTAATGTCCTAGCTTCGCTTCACGGTAATCACAAACGTAATGGTCCCCAAGACATGGATCGTATGTCATGCGTATGTCTTGGATCATAAAGAACAGCTTTGCTAGAATGTTGACGTCAAAATTGTCTGCTTCGCATTTATCATAACGGAACACATATATGCGATTTAAATCATGGTTTAGTCTAGGGAGAGGAAACCATTGCCTAAAAAGATAATTATTATGTAAAACTCACGCTGGAAAATTTATAGAAATTTCTACAAGAATGTAGCGCTTACATTACTGTACACTGTACAGAGCAAAGTTGCAGAATAGGGTAGTAGGTAGGTAATATTCATTAGAATAGCAATTTTCTTCTACAGGCTGTTCGTTTATAAATAAACCAGTAAATATAATGTTTATTATTACTTTTAGCGACTTCAACTATATAACTTGTATGGACTAATGTTGATGATATTTTATGTCTTTATACTGGTGCTGACCGCAACAACAATTAAGTTACGTTGCAAATTTCATTATGGCATTTTTTTATATCTATGTTTTCGTATTTTATTGCTGCCTTTGGTGTAGGCAATGGGTGAAGCTGGATACTGGTGCCGGCAAACTGTAGCTAATAATTTCTGCCTGTTTGTCTCTCTTTTTTTAATTGTCGTTACCAGGTGTCTTCGCAAAAGTTCGTAAAAAAAAGTTTCAGTAGTTTGTCGACCGCCATGCAGTGTGTTTCAGTTGTAGCTCAGAGTCAAATTGACTATTTTATGAGTTTTACGGTCGCTTCGTTACTTAATTTCGACTGCCCATTTTGATATCAGAGTACTATTTCGAAGTCAGTTGATTTTGACGGAAATTTCCGGATTTAAAAGCACTGGTCTCCTTAAACAGCTTTGAGCCGCTACAGATTTTAAGGTAAATCATGGTTTTACCACAGATTACCTATACTACTGTACCTATACAGGTGCGACACTCCCAAGTTTCGTTGGGGTGAATTCTGAACTGCGCAGATTGTTTGCGCATGGCATATTTCGTTAATAAAATGGCTTATTTTTATTGTGTCGTTGTCGTTTTCCACACAAATATGAAATATAAAAGCCACTGTGCCTTGAAATCGTGCAATAATTCACGATATAGAAATAAGTATATGATTGTGTGTTTAAAATTGTGATGTATGCAATAACTATGCTCACGCGCCTTTAAATTTGGACAGTGCATCTTTTTTCAGTCATTTTAAAGCGTATGAAAATAATTAAGACGTTTTCGGTATTCGGTAATTCAATTATGCCATGCAGTTCTTTTATATCCTATATGACAACCTTGAACAATGTTTTTTGAAAATTTAGAAATTGTGACCATACAATCTAATGTAATTAAAAATATTGTAAAGAAAATCAAAGAAATTGAATTTACCCATCCTTGTCATCAATTTCTGCATGAGTATTTAATAAAATTATATTCCAGAATGCGATTATTTTATACACTCAAATTTATAAATAGGAACTTCAAAACAAGGGTAGTGGCTTATTCTTAGTTTTTTGTTTTCATCATAATGCGTACCTAATGTAATTTACTTTATACATATGTATTTTTATAAATAATATATATTTTATAATTCTTTGTTTTTATATTTATATATATATATATATATATATATATATATATATATATATATATATATATATATATATATATATAATATTTAGCTAAAAAAAAAACTTTCAAACAATAACTTCCTCTATTCGGATTCGAACTCGCTCCCTCAGTTCGAGTCTCTGTGGTATTTCAGCTACAAGCCAAACTGTATTGTGTGCATAGTTGTTGGATTTTGAATTAGCAAATTATTTCATTAAAAACACGGCCGCCAATAATATTTTCTGGAGACATTGACTTCAAAGGTTCCGAGAGAGAGTGTCGCATCTGGTTACGGTAGTATAGGTAATCTGTGGTTTTACGTTTGTAAACTTATCTCAGCGTAGTGTTTTTAAGGGTCGGATTGGCCAGTCGGGATAATCGGGAATTTCCCGAGAGGTCGCGGCTTTTTGAGGCTACCACTCGGTGATTACAAACTAAAATTTGAGTACATAGCGTCATTTAATGAACCTAATCGGGTAACCGTTCTTAATTAAATCGTTTTAAATATTTTCTAATTCTTGACAAAGAGTTCTTTCGGTGTTGCAGATAGTCCGGGAATATATAATTTTGATCATTTTCTGCTTGTAGATTCTGAATGATTGGAATAGATACTTACACAATGAACCTATTAAATTAAAAGAGAGAGTTATTAATAAAATTGAAATGTGTATAGTGCGCAGTTGACTTTTAGCGTAGGTGGGTGATACGGTGAAGAACATTTAAATTTAAAATATGACAAGAAAGACGTGTACAACAAAATAAGAAATCCGAGTAAATTTAAGTATAATACATGCAATGAATACTTTAAAAAGAAAGGAAGAACACATAGAAATCAGAAAAGAGGATATAATGACACTATTCTGAACAAATCTATGCGTCTTATACATCTGTAAATAATAAACAAAATCGCAACGAAGCTGCCACTAATGTATAATCTTATATTATTCAACAAAAATAGATGCTTTTTTGTCAGTTTTTTACAGATCTGTAAGACGTAAGCCTTACAGATTTGTTCAGAATTAGCCTATAAGTTTTATAAAGAAGGTTATGTACGATAACAATTGCGATGAGCGATGATCAACGACCAAATATAACTAGACAAAACATTCCCTATTCCTCCTCACTGAATGTTTTGATTTCGGCTGGCCAGACAGAGAAACTAGAGATAGAGATATGTCTTGTCTAGTTCGAGTATTTCTCACTAGAGGCCACGTAGAGTGTCAGTGTATAGTCAAGTGTTTAGTTTGAACGTTGCTCACTAGAGGCCACGTAGAAGCATGTGTATTTTGTCTTTGTTTTGAAGTTGTAGTGGTTTTGTGAGTGACACGCTGATTTTTCTTTAATATTAAACCTTATAACTTATATAATGTTGACCTGAAATGTTAACCAAGAAGTTTTAACTCAGAACTTTTGCGCCCCTAGTAAGCAACGTTCAAACAAGACACTGATACTCTACGTGGCCTCAGTGGTGACCTCTAGTGAGTAATACTCGAACTAGACAAGACATATCTCTATCTGTAGTTTCTCAGTCTGGCCAGCCGAAACAAAACAAACCAAATGAAGTTTTGCCTAGTTATATTTGGTCGATGATGTATCTATTACTACATACTGAACAATATTTACAAAATTGTTTTCTTGTTTTTATATGTTTCTGCATATTTGCACTGCAAACTTGCAAATTTGTTATACCAAAATAATCGAAAAGTGACAGTTAATAGCATAGTTGTCAAAAGATTTGCTTAAGACCCGATATTACAATTTCTGATAAAACATAAATTTTATATAATTTTATTATTAGATACAGAAAATATTATTTAATTTTTTGTCGTTTTCTTCATTATTTTTAACAGACATAAATATATTTTATTTCATTCTTCTCATTTGGCAACATGGTGTCACCCACCCATTGATTCAGAAAAATTCTGCTAGATGGCAAATCTAAAATGACGTCACAGAGTCATTAAAATTTAATAGGTCCATTGCAATTTGCGTGAGCGTATCTAGCGGCAAAACATAGAACTAATGGTTGCTATAGCTACGACTTCCAAACAAAGAACTGTTACTTCTACACTACAGCTAATTGTATTATCGAATGATCTTCAATATTATTAAATAAAAAGTTACCCCAGGCACCATTTCTCGTTTTAGACTCATTTTTAAGAAAAGAACAAACAAAACAAATCAGTACCTATAAAGAATTAGATTATTACACGAATGACAGATTGAAACAGTACTACGGTGAGGAACGTAAGACAACGAGAGGGGGTTTGTTTGGATGCAAGATTTTCTATTTCTCTATTGCGTGTGACGTCAATTATTTAAGTATCTATTATAGTTAAGGTCCGGTCCGGTGTGTGTTGGTTTGCGGTAGACTGATGTTATTAGTCCATAGTTCGTTTTCTATGTTAAAACATCCAAGAACGAAAGGACTCCAAGAGATTTTTTCTCCATTGAGAACCTAATAGTACGTCTAATATTATTTAATTGTTCCAGGAAAGTTCCGTGTCGCTGGTTCCAAATTATAAAAGTATCATCGACATATCTCAGCCACTGTGTAGGTCTTATATTGGCTGTATCTGCAGATAATTCTTCAAAATATCCATGTATGAACTGGCTAAACCTGAGAAGACCCCGTCGGCAAACCATCTTCTTGATCAAAATATCTTTCTTTTTTTCTGGACATATAAGTTTTGTAGGTAGCACTGCAAATGTTCCATAATACCATCAACAGGCAAGTCGGTTCTATTTTTTAAATTGATATCTGTTTCAAGCCTTGTTTTGATGATTTCCAAAAATTCCTTAATATGTACATTCGTAAATAAACTTACGACAAAAGCTGACAAAAAGATTGTGTGGTTGTAATTGTATTTAGCTGAAAAGTTCTGCACAATGTTTTGATATCTTCACATATGTTTTTCCTTGAAGTGGCTGAATGATTGGTAATAGAAATTTTGAAAGTTTGTAAGTAGGTGAATTTATGGAACTTTTGACGAGTCTCTATGCCTAAATCTTTCTTATGGATTTTTGGAACCCCGTATAGGTGTAGAGGCTTGCTAAAATGTGAAATGAAATCTGTTCTTGTTCTAAACGGAATATATTCTTTATATTTCTTAAGGTACATTTTGTTTTCTATAGACGTAGTAGGATCTTTTTGAAGTTTCTTATAATTTCCTTGATTCAAAAGTTCTTCTATTTTCTGATCATATAAATTGGTATCCAATATTACAGTAACACTTCCTTTATCTATTGGAAGAATCTTGATTATGTTATCTTTCTTGGGAGTTTTCAATGCTATATTTTCTTCGTTGTCAAGATTAGGTTTGAACAGATTATTATTATTATTATTATTTTTAAATTTGTATTATCCAACTGCAAAACTAAGTTATTACATTGTGACAATATAACAATAAATTAAAAAAAAAACACTGACGATACAGGTGTGGAAGCTTGCTAAAATATGGAGTGAGATTTGTTCTAAACGGAATATAATTCTTTATATTTCTTAAGAGCACGATACACTTTGTTTTCTATAAACGTTTCCAAGTTTAGCCTGTTAAATAAAGAATTTTTTCTGATTTAAACGATATAAATATGGTATAGAGTTGTATAACAATTATTTCGAGAAAAATGATATTAAAAATAATGTAAATATATAATGTACATGTAAATAAATATAACAATAGGCTATGCAATACGTCTGTTGCCTTACGCTAGTAGTAAACCCATTTTTTAAATGGCACCCATTTAAAAAAATATAATTTTGTTCTACCGTTTGAGAACCACTGGTTAAATATTCGGTTTGTTACTATTGATACATTATTCCCCTATTCTTGATCATTTTTGGTATAAAACAGTTTTCTCTAAAGTTGTTAGTTCGCCTAGGTTTTGGAATATAAAAGGAATAAAAAATAAAGACAGGGAATTTTGGGATTATTTATGAGAATTTGATTTTATAAGATTAACAGAGGTATAGCTAGAAGAAAAAGAATGAGGGAACTGGGAAAGAAAACTACCCGAAGAATATGTGTGGAAAATAAAATATGTTACAAAGGAACACATAAAGGGAAGAGCTAAGGGAGGAGTACTAACAGGGATCAAAAAATCCATAAAAGAAAAAGCAACGAGTATGTATGAAAAACAAATAATGGAGAGAAATATAGCAACATATGGAGAAAAATGGAAAATAATAACAATTTATAGCGATAACATGAAAGGAATACTCAATGAATTGGAAGAAAAATTAAGCGACTGCACAGAATATTACAATTTAATATTAGGAGGGAATTTCAACGCGAGAATGGGAAGGAAATGCAAAATGATGAGAAGAATACGAAGAAAGTAGAAATTCGAAAGACAAAACAATAAACCCCGAAGGTAACACACTAATAAACATGATCGAAGAAAGAGGCTGGGGAATACTAAAAGGTTCAATAATAGGGGATGAAGAAAGGGAGGTTACATACGTAGGACCGAGAGGAGAAGGCTTGGTAATAGACTACGGAATAGTAAACGCATCAGCTTTTACAAAAATAGGAAAATTGCAAATAGATGAAAAAACGGAATCAGACCACTTTCTAATCATAATAGACTTATGCAATAACAACGCCGAAGTAGAACAAACAAATAAAATGTATTAAAAAAAACAGACTGGTCACTTAAAGGTACACAAATATACAGAGATCTAATACAAAATGAGTGTTTCACGGGATATAGTACAGGGCAAGAAATTGAGGAAATGATGGACAAAATACGAAAATGGAAACAAGTAAAATTATAACCAGAGAGACAGAATACGTTTAAAAACAACTGGTGAGACAAAGGCTGTAGTAACCTGAAAATTGAGCTGAAAGAAACACTTAGAAAATGGAAAGGGGGACAAGAAAACAAAGAGTGTATAAAAATAAAAAAAGAAGAGGAAGCAGTCAAAAGCATATAGCAATAGAGACAGGAAGAACAAAATAAAAATAGACGAAAAAATAGACATCAAAGAATGGCAAAAGCACTTCATGAACCTATTAGAAGGGCAAACGGAGAAACCCAACATAGGACTAGAAACAAGCCTAATGGAGGCAAACGTAAAGGACGAAATATCGGAAGACCAAGTACGCAAACAAATAAAAAGGCTAAAAAGATGAAAAGCGGCAAGGGACGATGAAATAGAAAATGAAGTATGGATAAATATCCAAGACAACGTAGTGAATCAGTTGACCAGAATAATAAACAAAATATGGAATGGAGAAGAATACCCAGAAAGTTGGAAGACAGGAGTGATAGTGCCAATATTTAAAGGAGGAAAAAGGGAATAAACAAAAAATTACAGAGGAATAACAATGCTGAGAAGTATGTACACAATCTTTGCTATGCTGCTACAGGACAAACTACAAAAAGAAATAGACGAGAAACAAATTTTGCCAGACATCCAGGCAGGATTCAGAAAATTTAGAGGGACAATGGACAACGTATATACCTATTCTCACACCTAGTAGACAGGGAGTTAGGCAGAAAAGGAGAAAATCTATACGCATTGTTCATCGATTTAAAAGCTGCTTTTAAGGTAGAGAGAACAAAATTAATTAAAGTAAAGGAGAAAAGAGGAATAAGTACTGAGCTGCCGGAGGAAGTAAAGAAAATCTATAAAGAAACGAGGAATTACGTAAGAGTAGGAGAAAATAAATCAAGATGGAGGAATAGTCATAGGAAACAAAAAGATTATGACATTAGCATATGCAGTTGATATAGTAGTATTGGCGAAAACGAAACAAGAAATGAAAAGTATGACAAGAAAATTGGAAAAATTTCTAGACACAAGAGAATTAGAACTAAACGCAAAAAGACCAAAGTTGTAAAATTCAAGAAAAGTGGAGGAAGAGACACTCAGGAAAACTGGACATGGAAAGTGCAAGAAATTGAAAAAGTAAAAGAATTCAAATAACTAGGGTATACACGAGGGGTGAATCACTCCTTCAATTTTGTACAAAAGATTGTACAATCATGGGATTTGTAAGACGATTGTAATGATTGTATGCAAGAATGTACAATACTTGCAAAGATTGGAATGTCGTAATATTATTTATTTTATTAATCAGTAATACTTATTTTACAATTTTTAATATAATATTTGACTACAGAATTCACTCAAATTCTTTATATTTCTTGATAATCTAAATTAAACCATATCTCCTTTAAGAAAAAAAAATTGTTGGCCTATTAGGAGGCCATTTTAATGGTGTTTCGTTATTTGAGAAATAATTCATAGGTCACTAGATATAGGCAAAATATATATTTTAATTTTTTTCATTCTTTACGTGCATTTGTTTCAAACAACAAAAATTTAACAATTATTAAATTTATAAACATTATTTTTAACATACATAGCGCTGAACATTTCTTAAATTTCGTTATAAATATGTCATTGCCTATAGGCCGCGAGCAGACACGGGGCTCGGGCGTCCTTGACGTGCTTGGAATCAGCTGATTTGTGTGCGCATGTCATTTTGACAACAACAGTGTCACTTTCACAAGACCAATATTTTGAATTATTTTGATTTTGAACTGCTAAAATGTTATTAATGTACAATTTTCAGGCAGTAAAACACATAATATTAAAAATAATAACTTCTCAACAATTCAAAATTAAAGTCAAACCATTGATCTTGTCAAAGTGACATTGTTCTTCTCAAAATGACAAGCGTACACAAATCGACTGATTCCTAGCACGTCAAGGACGCCCGAGTCACGTGCCTGCTTGCGTCCTTATGACGTCCATATAAAAATATTAAAATTAGTTAAATCAATTAATAAAGTACAAGATTTTATAAATTTTAAGAACTGAATAAAGAAATTACAAATGAAAATATTTACATTATTATTTTTAACAGTGTTTTTCAATTGTTCCATGTAATAAACATTGTTTGAGTCCTCCATAGATTTGCATATCAAGATCAAATATATCAAGATTTGAAAAGTATTTATAAAAATAAAAAATTGTAAAATTTACAAATTGCATATATCTAATGACAGTGACCTATCCATTTTTGCTCAAATCACAAAATATCTAACATTAAAATGTCCTCCTAAATGGGTAAAATTTTTGTTTAATTTAATCGACTTCGTATCTTATATATTTCTCGAGATCCCCATGTTGGTCAAGTTATCCAGGACACCCTGTATACATGTTTGACTTTATATTAACAGTGACCGATCCGAAAAAATAATTTTTTACCATTATACAGTTAAAACTGAGTTAAAAATACTAACGAAAATAGTGAATATATTCATCTCACTATGGAAAAAACTATCCACTACGGCTTATGGCTTTACGCATTTTCATTGCTCATAATATGTGATTGTACAGACTGTACATGATTGTAATGATGACTGTAACTGATTGTAGTGTGATTGTATATGATTGTAAGGATTGTAACTGACTGTAACGTGATTGTAATGATTTTAAATGAATGTAGTGATTGTAGGCAGCGATTGTAATGAATGTATCTATGATTATAAGCGATTTGTACAATGATTGTAGGAGTGATTCACCCCTCGGGTATACATTAAAGAGCATAGGCGGCCCAAAAGCACATATAAGCGAGCTGAGAAAGAAAGCAATAATAATAGCCAAGGAGACATGGGGCGTAGGAGAGCGAAAATTCAAAGGCTACATAAAAACCAGAATAATGCTTTTTGATGCACTAGTTAAAAACATCATTATGTATGGAGCAGAGGTATGGGGATGGGAGAGACAAAAGAAATTAGACGTTGTCCAAACCACTTACATAAGATGGTTAATAGGAGTAGATAAAACAACACCAAATTATATAACCTTAGAGGAAATTAAAAGGGACAATCTGGAAATCGAGGCAGGGGATAGAGCAATGAAATTTGAAGGAAGAATTTTAAAGGACAAAAAGGAAAGATAATGTCTGCATGTTGCAAAGAAATTAGAAAAAGAGATGAAGGTAAATGTATGATGAGCAAGAGAAGAAAATTCTTTGAAAGTAAAGAATACTCACCGATAGAAATAGACAATGAAAGAGCAAGAGGGCAGGACATAAGGAAAAATAAAACAAAGAAGCATAGACATCCAGAAGCAGGAAAAATTGAATAACATTGTATCTTCTAGATATTATCCAAAATATAACAATATAAGAACACTCGGCATACCTCGATATTTGAAATGGAAAAAATTGAAAACATTTGAAAAGTAGCAAGGTACAGGTGCGGGAATGAAGAGAAAGTGAACGATTACTGGAAACCCGATGAAGAAAGAAGATGCAGACTATGTGGAGAGGGATAGGAAACAATAGAGCACCTTTTACAGGAATGCGGGGAACTAAAAGAGAGAAGAAATCCTAGAAGATTCGGGAAAAGGGTTAGGATGAATGAAAGGAGTAGAAGAAAGAAAGAAAACATTAAAATAGTAACATGAAATGAAACAACATGTACATATATATGCCATATTTTAGGGATACAAAATGTATAGTATAAGCTAAAAAGCAAATAAAGATTATTATTACTATATTTTACTATTATATCAATAAATTTAGGCTCGATTGATGCAGTATTTAATTCTGGACATTCTATATATTTACATTTCAGTTCTAAAATTAATAAGACAGAATTTACGGCCATATGAAAATTTTACCATTGTATCTTTCATGGTCCATATAAACAGTAGACACCCGGTATATGGACACAATAATTAAACCTTCAAACTCGAAACACCCGTGGTCCCGTGGAATATAAATTTGGCAGTCTTATAAAGTATAATTATTTACCGTTGTTGAAAAATCCCCATGCATAATTTAAAGTATAATATTGAACTGTCAATAATTTTAAATATTCTTACAAATAATGGTTACAGTGAGAAAACTATCATTAATTTAATAAATAAGAAAAATAAATATACAATAAATACATTTTCTTTTCATTTGTAATTCTACACAAATAGGAACTTCTTTATCTTTATCAAATATTCAGTAAATTTTGTCAAAATTAGTATAGTCCAGGAAATCTATGGAAAAATATTCTGCCTCAAATAAATTGCAATAAAAGATTTTTTACGTAATCCTGTACAGAAAATGCGCCTAATAACATATCAAATGATTCCGGAAATCGGAGTATGGATACCTCCCACCAATTGGGAAAAATGGTGACATATTTAGGTTTTTGGACAATTCCTCGAAAATAGTAGCCATATCAAAATTTTTCTAGGCTACAAAATAGAAGCTCCGCAATTTGTTACAAAAAGGAGGATTCTTACATTTTTTTAACGCTTTCTTACAAATTTTCATTTTTTCATCGACCACTCAGACTTGATTAAAGATATGCTAACGCGATTTGAAAATTTGAATTAGCAAGAAATTATCTTGTATATCATGTACCTGTTACAGAAAATTGCGTATTCGGGATAATGTATATACCACCCCTTTACGCAAATTAACATTGTGTGTACATTCCGTACACATTAGCCTCTAGATTTCAGGGAAAAGTACATTGTATTCACTTTTAACGGAGCTGGTTGGCGAATGTGTGAACGTAGCAATAAAAAATGATGTTATGTATAAAATGATTTTCAACGTCTTTTTAGAAGATAGTTGTTTCTTGGTTATTTACGCCTGCTACTATAGATATAAATTCTTTCAAATTTAACGGCATTTTAAATAAATAGGTATAATACATTATATTCAGTGTTGGCTCCCATCGATGCCGAATATAACATCCCTTTCTTTTCAGGGACGGCAAGAACTACATAAACTGTCGTTTTAACTAGGATGAAGGAGGGACTGATATATAATGTTGGATAAAAATTTGTTCTGTTGGACCCTGTAACCCTAGTAAATATTTTATTACTATTTGAAATGGGCGTTGGTATCTTCCGACACATGTCAAAGTTAATTCCCGATGAATGAATGGTTTTGAGAATTGGTATAAATTCAAAAACGTTTAATCACTAAGTTTCTCTTTATTATTTTTAAGGGTGAGTTCTAAGCACCTAGTTATTCATTTTCCTTATAAGGCAAATTATTAAAATATTCGATTTTATCTAACGGGTCGGATAATCGGGGGTAATTATATTTTAATTAAAGAAATTGTAATAGTACTGAATTAATTTTTGAAATAATTTGGCCAGCTCTCATTGTTAGCAATTTGAATTTAATAAAGTTAGGTATCCAAATAAAGATTTAAGGTTGAAGCTATCTGTAAATTAAATTTCATATGAAAAATTAACGACAAAAGATTGACCCTTCAATTGTTTTAAGCAGTACAAGCGTTTTCTATTCTAGCATCAGCGTTTACTCATTCTAGGTGTACTGTTCATTCATATTCTATATTATACAGCATTTATTTTTTTCCATACAGGGTGTTTCTCGGATACAGGACACCTCGATTATTTTCTTTATTATTGGGAATAAAAGAAAATTATTCAATTAAAAGTTGTAGTAGATAGAGGAGGACATTCACTAGTTGAAGAAAAAAAAGTTGGTACCAGTGGTTCTCAAACTAAAACATAAAGTTATATTTTTGAAATAGGATGCTACATACTTTTTAGGTCCATTCGTTTTTTTCCGAATTCAACTATGTAATCATTTTATATCCTTACATAACTAAAAATATTAAGAAAAATGCAATTAAAATTTAAATACATTTTTCTTTTATAGTTATTTTGCAGTAAGCTATGCATGAAAAAAGATTTAAATTAAAACGAAATATAAATATATGTAAATAGCTTTATAAATAGCAAGAATAGGGATTATGCACTAAATAATTCAAATTGACAGATAACAGTTTTTGGTTTTTGTACATAGCCAACTGAAAAATAAATACCTATAAACGTAAAGTTAATTTAAATTTCAATTGCATTTTTTCAATATTTTTGTTATATAAATATATTAAATTAAATTTGGTTGAATTCAGAAAAAAAATACTGTATCGAATAGGCCTAAAATGATATATTATCCCATTTAAAAAATATAACTTTATGTTATAGTTTGATAACCACTGGTTAAAAAACTTTTTCTTCAATAAGTGAATGTCCCCTTCCTCTACTATAATTTTTATTTCAATGATTTTCTTCTATTCGAATAATAAATAAAGTAATCGACATATAATTTATTCTCAAATACATTTTACTTACATGCGGTTTAACAAATAGTTACATTGCGGATTGAGAGGTGAAATATCAGTAAATACTTCAGGCATTAAATGTTTTAGACTATAATATGTCTCCAATTTCTTCTTCACTTTTTCTAAACTAAATTTGTTAAATATTAATAAAGATTTCAACCGATTTTCATCTAAAAAGAAAGAAAACATTTAACTATTTTTCAAAAATGAGAATGAAAGATTGTTAAGAGGCTGCTGCTCGAAATGTGTCTTTTTCTCCATAGTCCTGTGACTTTATTATAAATAATAAATTATTGAAATTTGGCATGATGAATAATGAAGGTTGATTTTAGTTCGCGACAGAGGCTTTTTTTAAAAATAATTTAAAATAAATGAGTAATATAGTATTAAAATAGATCAATTTGACGATATTTACTAATTTCGTAGCAGTGTGGAGACTGTATTATTGTACCGATTTCGTTCTGCTTTTGCACACTATGTAAGCAAACCTGTAAAAAGTTCGCTACTGAGCTAAATTTGCATTATTGTTAATTATAACAAAATAAATTAAGTTTCAAATTCTTAATTTTAAAGTATATTTTTTTATGGTTTGGATTACGAAATTTTGAAATGTGACTTAATAAGTTATTAATATATGCTGTTTATAAAAGATTTCAATTTAGAAAATGATAATTTATTAATGTGTTATAATGTTATTACAATTTAAAATTAATTAAACTTTAGTGTGTAGTTTCCTTACTAGATGTCTCTCGCAGACAATTCACGGACGGGTACGTCCCAGTTTTAACGTCTATTTTGTGATTGGTTTAGCATCCCCTCTTACTTCTTCCCATGCTTCCATCACAGAAAGTAGCAAACGTTTTAGATTCTGCATTTATTTCAATTTGAAATATTTTCCAAAATATACAAGTGTTTACGGTTTTCTTATTTTTTTAATGGATGATACTACAGATCAAAAGAAAGCGAAAAACGTTAAAACACATGTACGGAAACGTTGCGTTATCAAGTTACAGCCCATTGAAGGTGCACCTCAACAGACACTTTTTTAAAATAATTTTGGTACTAGTCGCACTAAAATTTTGAAACTTGGTATGAGGATACTACTTATTTAGGTACATGTTTATACATTCTTCTGTTTCTGTATATCAAGTTTTACATTGTTATTTTTTCATTTTTACCTCTCGCTAAGAGAGGTATTGGATTCATGCTAAAAATCGCATATCCAGATTTTAGTGAATAAGCACGTTTTAAGGTCCCTAGAATCCGATGATAACATTTTTTCGGTGATGTCCGTATGTGTGTGTGGATGTTGGATCCACGATTTCTCAAATACTATAAGACTTAAGACATTTTTAACTACGGATTCCTCAATCTAACAATAATGGGAAGAGTTATTTAAGTTTTGGTAACAATTGGACAACCGGATGTAGTAGTTACAACAAAAAAATCATCTAAATATTATTTATCGAAAATTTATGTAAATACTTATATTAAAGAACGTTAAATTCTTTATTCGATAAATATAAATTTATTATTATATCTTCTATAGATTTAGAGATAAAGAAATACATATAAAATAATTTGATGTAAAAATTCTCAGATCGAACTACTTCAAGGCAAGAAATTCAAATGTTTGTAATTGGCAAATAAATGTCACTGTCAAAAATATTTGTATGCCACTGTCAAAAATATTTGTACATCATTATGAAGATTATGAAAATAAAAAAGTCAACAACGCAAAAGAATATACGTAAAAAAGTATACAAAAGGAATTTGCGAAAAAATGACGAATATAAAAAAAAGAAAATTACAGGATATTGAATATAAAAAAAATGTATGCATTGTACATAATTTATATTAAAATATCCAGATTTTGCAAATATACGTGAGAATTATTTTGTAGTGAGAATATATGTATTTGTATTTAAAAATATTTTTCGTTTTATGCGTACAACCAGGTAAAATATCTGGCGAGAGGTTATGTGTTGGCCAGATTTTTACTAATAAAATATTACAAACATTGCAAAAATACACAAACAAGTTACTCTTGCTACAACTTGATAAAAGCAGAAGTTTTTTAGTTATTTAAATTTTAAAAAAATCAGTGTAATAAAATAAAAAATAGGTAAAAACTAGTTACTGATTAAATTCATATAAATTCATTCTTGGACGCACAACTATACCATTACTCCATTACCGTTACAAATATTCATAACGAAACACCAAATCTGCATTTTCACTAGCACGAAACTTTTTCATTTTTTTTTTGTTAATCAATAGAGAAATTTATCAATAAGATAAAAAACAGTACTTATAAACAGATTTTGTTCTTATTTCTTTATGTTCTTTTCTGAGGCTAAGGTAATATTGATTTTATTTGAACTGTTAAGAGGCTGCTGCTCGAAATTAAATTTTTTCAGACTAATTTTTTGTGAAAAAGTGTAAAATAAATTAGTAATATGTTATTAAGATGAGAATAAGCCTATTTCCCTTGTACTAGTCAGTCAGTTATAAGTAATAATTAAAGATACAAGTACAAATATTTGATCGTTTTGCCGGAATCTTGTCTAATTTTAAAAATGAACAGCATTAATTTGAAATTCTTTATAAAATTGAAAAAAATCTCTGAGTTAGGCCCACTTTTACAATTGATGGATAAACTATAATATAGCTATCAGAGGTATATCTTTATCCTAGCAACTATACCTTCAATAAATAAGACTGTCTTTTACAATGCATTTTTATCTATCAGATATTTATACCAAAAATTACGTTAAATCACTATAGGTTGGTATTGCCACAATAAATTTTTCTTTTGTTAGACTATTTTTCTTCAATATTGTTATAATTCTGCCTTTTAATTTGCATTGTCCACGATTTTAGATGATATAAATGTTATTTTTGATTCTGACAGTGATGAAGAAATACTTTATTGACATCTGTCAAACGTATGAAAAACAACACATCGCTTGTGTTTACGTGGTAACCATAACAACCAGGGATAAAGTTATCCAAGGTTTATACGACCGATTTCCATGGGATAAGAAATACTGGTGGTTATTCTATCTGAGGTTTATCCGAGGTTTGTAAAATACAATTTCCTATTTTATACCTGGTATAGCGTTATACGAGGTTTATCTAATGATTGTAAAAGTGGCCCTAAGTGTTTGAAACTGTTGACGGATGTGTACGGACAAGAGAACGTTGAAAACCGATAGAAGTTACATGGTGCCAAATCCGGCAAGTAAGGTGAATATTCCTATGCAATAATTTTCTCTTCAGCCAGAAACTGCTTTACAACCAGTGCTTTGTGGGCAGGAGCCTTGTCCCGGTGTACAAGTATGACAGATATTGCAAGACCAATTAGGCATGGACGAAGTTTGTGCCAAAATGGTACCAGAAAACCTCAGCCAGGGACAGAAATATGTCAGGAAACAGATTTGCAGTGAGGTTGCCTCTACAGAACTTGACTTGCCGAAAAAGATAATTAGATAAAACATAGATTTTTCAGTACCAACCGGAAACCAAGAAGCAATCAATGCACTGGAAAACTCCCACGTCACCGAGAATATTATCGGCAGATCGGTATTCTTAGCTACTATGAGAAAGAGAGCGAAGGGACTTGATTCCTAGAAAGAATTTTCATTGTGTTAGTGGCAGAGTTACAATGATATATGTCACCTTCAATCAATATGTAAACATAGGTACTATAAATTCCGAGAATAATACAGTTGACGCATATAATCTTTACTAGAAAATAGTAATTGTAGTCAAAAAAATCAGATTCAATCTTGTGGTGGTATACTGCATGGTATAATGATAAAAAAAACATTTCCTGCTATAAGCTACAGGCAGCTTTTTATTTAAATTTAATTTTAATTAAAAAAAACATTATGGTTATTCTGTTTTAGAGAAAAACGTCTATGATTTCGTTCTTTTAGCGTCTGAAATGTATAGCCGGAATGGTAATTCTGATTTTTAAATCGTTGTTGAGGAGTCATAAGGCTTGGACAGTGAAAGTGCTAGCCTGTAGCCTGTCTCGCCCTTCAATATTTCGTAAATAGGGGTGTATACTATGTAGAAGTGGGGGTACTTGCCGGCCCAACCCATCGCCTTCTTCGTCTCCCACGTCGCGGGCAAGCTTACCTCACCGTGAAAGTAACAGCAGCCTCTTAAGTATTCTTATTAACATTTATTTGTATTCAACCATTGGCAACATTATCTGAATATTGTAAAATAATATTTTTAATAATCGTGCGGGTTCCTATCCGTCATTTAATGTTCAACATTGTGAATAACCACGAATAAAAGTACTAAGCGCGCGTGTCTGTGTGTGAGTGGGCGCGTGTGCGTGCGTGCGTGCGTGCTTATGTGTATAGTAGACACGTTTATATTATTGCTAAACTAAGCAAAGGGATAAACAAGGAAAGTGCAGGTAGGAAAACGAGGATGTATTCAGTTTTATATCACCTTATTTCCACAAAACTCAATATTTACACAAATTCTTATTTATTTACAAAGAATAAATAAGCAAAGCAAATAAGATTAAGTTCCAATTTAATTTCACATAATTCTAAGTCGCTGAAATACATATCGAGATTAGTGTTAATTATGGGCCAGTACGCTGATAAGAAGACCCCCTGCAGATCTGTATTTACCCTCTATTAGTAGCTTCCACGCCACTAGCTACAATATCTTTGCGTTTACTATAGGTGTGCGTACATCTCTCTCTCACTCTCTCTGTCTCTCGTTCTCTCTCTGTCTCTCGCACTCTCTCTGTCTCTCTCTCTCTCTCTCTCTCTCTCTCTCTCTCTCTCTCTCTCTGTGTGTTTGTGTGTGTGTGTGTGTGTGTGTGTGTGTGTGTGTGTGTGTGCGTGCGTGCGTGCGTGCGTGCGTGTGTGTGTGTGTGAGTGCATGCGTGCGTGTGCATACTTTTACCTCTCCTAAATATACTTAAATATCACAGATAAAATACAAATAAATGTTTGACTGAATTTGGTAGCGGAAAATTCACATTGCAAACACTAATTAAAAAAATAAATTTTCTATTATTTTTAAATTATTATTTATTTACATGTACGTGTTCAAAAAAAATCCTAACTCGGAGTAGGCCATGAACAGACGAACGTATATCTTATCATCAGTGGCGTATTTACAATTTTCTTCTGGGAGGGGTCCAAAATTATGGCGAGGGAAGGAACTAAGAAAAAAAGGCGCCGCAGGCGAAAAAAAATTTTTACTCAAGGTCAAATGCCTTATAATTGAAAATTACATTTTTTCATGGGATGTGAAGCTGCATGTTTTCCTCCTTTTATATACAAAAATAAATTAACAGATCACACAACATTTTAGAAAGAGAATATATTTAACAGATTGTTGACTTGGATAAACACAACACAATATGCCGCGACTATTATACAGGGCCTACGTTTCATTACATTACAAGAAAAATGCTAGACAGGTTATATTTATGTTAACAAATGTATTATCTGTCATTTAAATTTTCTATTCAATGTCTACTATTATTAGTAGTGAAAAATTTAAACAGGATGTTCAAATTAACATGACGAGTTACACAATACACCCCAAATATTTAATCTGGCTTGCAGCAATGTATAGTAGATGTCGTGAACCTACTTACAAAATTTGATTGTATTCACGTACGCTCACGGTCAGGGTCTTTATCTTTTATCCTTTACGCACTTATTGCATTTTGCATTTGTAACATGCCTCAAACAGCTCCTTGTTTAGCGTACGTATTGCTTACCGGAATGAAAGCTTTATCAAAAACATTAGATATACTATTATTCAAGAGGCAAGCGTTGCGGGGTGTATATTAGGTAAACTGCATTACAAATTAGTTATGGTGTTGGCTTAAATTGTTCTTTTGATATTTATAGAGACTGGCATTAACGAAATAAGTTTAACTTAATTTACATAAAATTATTAATTTATTAAAATAATATTAATAGTTATTTCTTGTCTGGTGAGGCTCTGCCTCACCTGCCACCTGCCTACCCAGACAAGCATCCACTGGAGGGGTCCGAAGAAAAAATATTAAAATATTTCATCCAAACTCAAAATATATATTCTTAAAAAAGTCAATATTATAATCATTACTATATTATGTAATCTACAATCTTTAGAGGACTAGTTCCAATCTTCGTGGTTTGAAAGCCATTTGCTCTATAATTTCGTCCGTAGTGAGTTCAACGTTTGGAAATTAAAAATTTGGGGGGGGGGTCTGGACACAGTCCGGATACAGTATATTGCCTTTCGCATTTCTAATTTATATCCATTTCAAAAATTAGATTAAATAAGAAAAGTTTTAATTTCTTTAGATAACATTGTTGCCATGATCTCGTGTAAAATTGACATTTAATTAAAAACTTTTAAAATAAGACACGTTTCTTTGTTCATAGCCTACTCCGAATTAGGATTTTTTAACACACTGTAGTATTAACAACACAAATATGGAAAACAGAGGGTTAAACCTTTTTTTTAAATAAATAGCTTTTTTGTTATTCCCCTAATTTTGCCTGTGTGAGTGTGGGCGCGTGCGTACATGCGTGCGAGCGCGCGTGCGTGCGTGCGTGTGTGTATGTGTGTGTTTGTATATATATATATATATATATATATATATATATATATATATATATATGTGTGTGTGTGTGTGTGTGTGTGTGTGTGTGTGTGTGTGTGTGTGTCAATGTGTGTAAAATACGATATAAAATGATAATCTTACTTTCATCTTGTGGTAAATGACGTTGCTGACTCATCCATTCCCTTATATTTTCAATATATTCTTGTATTTCATCATCACTTTTATTATGACTTTCTTGAATAGCTTTTTGTTCTTCAGGGGATATTACAAACACACTATTTTGCGACATATTATTGTTGAAATTACGGAACTAAATGAGATAATTTATGCAAGAACTGATTTTTATATATTCTCTTCACTGTTGCCAACAAACTGGTCGAAGTTTAAAACTTGATTTGGTAAAAACTGATTGTAATAAAAAAAAACTGAACGATAATGAATAACAGATGTTATTTTACTTGTGGAAATTTATATTTATGTTTACCTTGGAATTAATAGATAAAAAACTGTTTAACTCATATACTAGACTTAGACACTTAAACTACTATAGCGAAAAGAATGATACCTACCTAAATATTTGACCATGAATTTGTTAATGATTATATAATATTTTAACTTGAAATATACATCTACTTTTAATTATTACAGAAATTTTACAATAATAATAATAAATATTGTTGTAGCGTAAGTTTATATTATTTTAAATTATTTTCTATTCTTCCTTACTGGTTATAAGCTATATTTGTCTAATCTATCAGTACGTTACTTAATTCTACAACTTTCAGATAAAACTAGAAATTATAAATAAATCAAATAAATAAATCATCACGGCATATTACCTATTGCTGGGTGTGCCAATCTGATTTGTACACAGATGTCGGTAATGATGATGACATATTTCTACCGTTCAGGCGTCACCTCGCGGGCACTCATTACTGGCGTGGAAAGTGCACCACAGGGGTCAATTTTGTCATTTAATATTCGAAATATTTGACGCTTGTTGGGATCGAACTCGGTTCCCCAGATTCGCGACCACGCACTCAGACACGCGGCCACGAGACACAAATTATTATTTGTTAATAGAATCCAACAACGTCTTAAACGAAGAAGATAACTTCAGAACCTGAAATACAACACTCAAAACAGAAGATTTGTAATCAAGTAGGGATTGAAACGTTTCTTTCCCGAACGCAACAGAAATTAACCCACACTTATAGGTGTTCGATGACCTTGTTAATATATCAATCCATAACAAATGAAGTTAGCAAGAAGCAAGAGCATGGAAATAATTATGGTTTACTTAAATCAAAAATTTCTTGATATCTATCATAATATACGAGTATATAATTACATAATTCATTACGTAACGCGGGAGGCGGGAGTACCTATAATATTTGGTTCGCGAGCCCCCGACTGGCGCGTGCGATCCGACGCCTATGATTATAAGCATTCTATTAGAAGGAGGAGCCTAGGCAAGCGATCAATAACACAGTTCAGCGCGCGATTGGCTGGCGACGTGAGGCGGGCGGTTAGGTAAACAAGAAGGGAAATAAGCGAAATTACGCGCGCATTGTTATATAGTTCGAGACGTCACGAAAATGTTCCAGAACATCCGTGTGCGAAGATAGACATTTACATAGAGTATTAGTACGCCAGAAGGACAGTTACGTGAATAGACAGTAGACATTCACATAGAGTGTTAGTCCATCAAAAGGACAGTTACATAAAATAAATAGACAGTTAGACAGTCGCATAGTGTTGTTAGTTCGTCAGAAGGACAGTTACATAGCACAGCAGTATAGTGGTGAGTGTATATGGAGTTTGGTGTCGAGTGGAATAATCAGGAAGTTACTGGTATAGCTGTGCAAGCGAATACTCGGTAGTTTTTAAGAATATTGGGAAGCTAGGTATCCGTGGACAGTATTGGCGAATAGAAGTGGATACTCGACAGTGGTGTTGAAGAGTTGTGGCATACGGACAGTCGGTGATACTGAGGCTGTGGAAGTAAGATAGCTAGTAGCATAAGTAGACAGACAGTGAGGAGAAAAGTGTAAATTCTGTCCGGGCAGTTGCATATACAGACGCTGTTGTCAGTTGAGTATACAGGCTATTCATTTTAAGTGGTACACTATTGCTATCTTGAGAACTATAAGAGCTACGAGGTTGATTAAATTAACAAACAATTTCTATTTTATGCAATAAATAAAAGGCCTTCAAGTTCCAATATTCTTTATTTAATTATATTGAGGATGTTTCGAGCCAAATCCGCTCATCATCAGCTACATACATTACAATTGGTCAAATTATAAAAAATATAACAATGTGTGTTTATTAACTTACCAACTAACAAATTTTCATGTTGAGAATTATAAATAAATACATAAATGTTTATAGTATTAAAGCAGAATTACGTTGTTGTACATCGTCGAAAGTTGTGAAATTACATGTGAATTATATTCAACGTAGTCAGATGGAGCATGGGCCCCCAACTCAACAATGCAACATGCCGCTGACACGGCCCATTAACAACTGCGTACACGCCAAAGTTAAATTTAAAATGGTGGAAGCGAAATGCAAAAGATTGTGGAAGTTACGTTGGAATTATGGGAAAATAGCGCTAAATTTGAATTTTGTGTAAAAAATGATTTAAGTGTGTGAGATTATTTCTATAATCTGTATGGTTATTGACACTGTTATTTTTATTCAAATATATATAGCAAGTCTCATATAAAAGACGACAATTTTTGTAAGGGAATCTGCCTAGTATTTTGTAATCTTTAAATTTATGTCCGGTTTGACAGTGGTGTTTGCACAAAGCACTGTGTTCTTCATTAAGTCTATTGTAATGATACTGATGCTGGTAAATTCGCTTTTTAATGGGTTGTGATGTTCACCAATGATGTTTTTTTGGGTGTTAGGAGCGGTTTTATCCTTCAAGTTCGTGAACAATGGGTTAATTGTGGTGTTATTGCAATTGGCAATCTTAATATTTGTATTTTTTATCATTTTACATATCATGGAGTTGGTTTTCCCATCAAAAGGGATTTTGGCATATACGGTATTCTCCCTGTAACCCGCTTCATCCACAGCAACTTCGCGAGCTGGAGGGTGTTTAATTTTGTGGAGCCTGCTATTCATATGTTTGTGGAGAAACTCGGGGGGATATCCGTTTTTTAAAAGCAAGTTAAATATAAGTTTGTAATTTTTATCATGAAAAATGGGGTGGGAAAGTTTTATGCCCCTGTCTAATAATCCTGTTATAACGCTAATTTTATAATTTCTTTTTGTGTTGGAATGGAAATGTAAAAATCGACCTGATGCGGTTGGTTTTTGATACCAATTTGTAATTATATGGTTATTGGTTTTAATAAGAGTGACATCTAGGAAATTTATGCGATTATTAATTTCCATTTCCATTGTAAAATTTATTCTGGGATGGAAATTATTGAATTCATGAAGAATGATATCTATGTTCTCTGAAGGAGCTATTATCAGACAGTCGTCTACGTATCTCTTGTAATATATGATGTTAAAGTTGTTGTTGCATATAATGTTATTTCCGAGTTTCTGTAAAATTACTTCCGCCAAAGTGCTACTTATGCTTGCGCCCATAGGAGAGCCGTCAAGTTGTAAGTAAATTTGGTTATTGAAAGTAAATACAGAAGAATCGAAACATAACTGCAAACCTTTAATAAACTGATCTTCTGATAGGATAGTATATTGTTCGATTTGTTCCCACTGTTACGTTTTGATATGAGGTGTTGCCGGCTAAGATCAGAGTTACTGCGGCAAAACAATTTATCATTTTTATTTATCTAAAATCAAGAAAACTCTGTATCAATATATTGTAATCATAGCTAGCAGCATGTAAAAAAAGAATGGATGCAACAATGAAAATACCTTAACGATATATATAACAAAAAATATATAAACAAAAAGTCGGTATCGAACCAAAGTGGGGTTCAGACGTGTTTTCATTTTACTCCTGAAATTTCATATATTTTCATTTCTGCATTCTTCTTCGATCAATATAATGTCTTCAAATCAACATTAAACATTATTTTTTCCCTATTCTGGCATTTTCTTTGTAGTTGGGGACAAAATTACATTTCAGATTTAAGTGTAAGTGAATAGTGTTGTGCTTCAAGAACTCGTTGGTTCAAAGAACAACGGGTCACATTCAGTTCTCTGAGCGGCCAACCATTCGCGCTGCACTCATCGTCTCCACTACCCTTCTTCTACAAGAGAATCACCCAGCCTCACAGCGAAGTGAGGCCTGAATCACGTCGCCCCCCTGATCACCGCTTCAAGCAGCAGACAGCGTCCACATTGGGACTCTGTCGTCAGGATCATCCAAATCCTGCATTCCGTCCTCCAAACCCGCTTCCAGCAGCCCGTCTTCCTTAGAGTCTCCTATCTCCTAAAAGCCAAGGTCAGTACTCTGATTTTTTACTCTGCAGCGCCTCATATCAACGCGCAATCCTTATAACCTATTATACAGTCCACCTTGTATCTCCTGCACACCCACATTTCATGAATGCAACTGATGACGAGTTGCTGTGGGATGGAGGGGTACAGGGCAGTGACATCTAAAGAAGCTATGCAATAGTTTGGAGGGACATTTAAGTTTTTGACATCATTTACCAACTCGAATGAGTTTTTAATTATGTTATTAAATACAGAAGTTACTTTATTTAAAACGTTATTGAGATATTTACTCAGCTTATAAGTGGGTGCGTCAATTGTCGATGTAATTTGTCTTAAGGGTATGCCGTGTTTATGTATTTTGGGTTGCATGTACATCCTTCCAATCGAAGGGTGTTTGACTATTAAATCCGGTTTATTAATTTCTGTTAAGTATTTTTTACATTTGTTCTCTATGGTATTTATGGGGTTTTTGTTTATTTTTTTGTAAGTACTGTCGTCATTGAGGATGACTGAAGCTTTTTGTAAGTATTCATGCTTATTCATGATAACAGTTTTTGCACCTTTGTCGGCCTTTGTAATAATAATTTTATCTTTGTTGTTTACAATGAATTTCTTTGTTTTAAGAACCCATTTAAGCAATTCTTATGTTTATATGAGAATTTGGGCCCCAGAGCAAGAATTGCTAAAATGTGTTCTTCCATCTGATTACGTTGAATATAATTCACATGTAAATTCACAACTTTCGACGATGTACAACAACGTAATTCTGCTTTAATACTATAAACATTTATGTATTTATTTATAATTCTCAACATGAAAATTTGTTAGTTGGTAAGTTAATAAACACACATTGTCATGTTTATGTTTAATTTTAAAAAATCTAGTTACTGCATAAATCATGTTTTGCGGTTGTTAGAAACAAGGCAGTTGTCAAACAAATAAGAATTTTCATATAATTTGTATTTCAATAATAAATACTTTATAAATACTTAAATAGATCTTTTAATTCCACATTAAATGTGTGACATGGTGTCAGGTGTGGGGTGCTTAAAATAATATCAATATTGAAATAGAAAAATCAACGACTAGAACCATGCAGTGCTTTAATCCGCCAGAAAAACTTGAATTGAGCGGAAATTTGTCAGCAAACTGGAAAAAATTCAAACAGAAGCTTGAAATATTTCTTACAGCTACTGGTAATAATAAAGCAAATATTGATGATAAGAAAATTGCCATTTTGTTAAACTTGATTGGCGACGATGGCCTAGAAATTTATAATACATTCAAATGGACAGCAGATGAAGATAAGAATAAATTTGAAGATAATATAGCAAAATTTGAAGAATACTGCAACCCAAAGAAAAATATATTATTCGAACATTACAATTTTTTCCACGCACATCAACAAGAAGGACAATCAGTTGATGCGTACCTAATAGAATTAAAGAAATTGGCTTCTACGTGTGAATTTAAAGATGAAGAGACACTCATCCTGGGAAGACTTGTTTTTGGCCAACGAGACAAGGGAGTAATGGAAAGATTACTTCGTGATCCGGACATATCATTGAAGAAAGCAGCACAGTTTTGCAGAGCAACGGAAGTATCAAGATGCCAAGCAGATGCAGTGAAGGTGGAGGCAGTCCAAAGGAAACCAGAAAATGAAAATAGAAACCGAAGCAATAGTTATAAAAAGTTAAGTAATTACAATAGTAATAGTAAAAATAACAATTATTATAACAATAATTCGAACACATATTTATGTAAAAAATGTATGTATACCCATAAGGCAATGTCTTGCCCTGCGTATGGCAAAACTTGTTCAATTTGTAATCAAGAAAACCACTTTGCTAAAGGTTGTCCTAATAAGAAAAAATTAAATTTACTACAATGCAAACAGATTAATAGCGATGAGGAAGATGAACATAATAAAGGTTCTTCTTCAGATGAATTAAACGAAGTATTTGTACATGTATTAGAATGTAATACAAAAAATTCATGGAATGAAAACATAAAAATTGAAAATCAATTAAATGTTAATTTTAAACTAGATAGCGGTGCTGAGATAAGTATTTTGCCTGAATATTACCTTAAGCAATTAAGACCTAAGGTCTCTGTAAGTAGTACGAATACTGTTCTTGTCGGATTTGGTAATTCTAAAATTAAACCAATAGGAGAAGTAAAATTAATATGTTCCAATAAAAAGGGCTTTAATAGTCGCGTAAATTTTGCTGTAGTACAGGAGCATGTTACCCCACTACTGGGTTTAAAAGCATGTGTCAAATTAAAATTAATTAATCGTATTAACCTTATTGAAAATACTGTAAATAAAGATGAAATTAAAAATAAATATCCATCAGTTTTTCGGGGACTAGGCAAAATACCGGGAACACACCACATAACACTAGTAAAGGATGCTGTGCCAATAGTACATCCTTCGAGACGTATTCCAAAAAGTTTACATAATAAATTAAAAAATGCATTGGATAATCTACAAAAACGTGGTATAATATCACAAGTATCGCATCCAACGGAATGGGTTAATAGTCTAGTAGTAGTTGAAAAGCCATCAGGGGATTTAAGAATCTGTCTAGATCCAAAAGATCTAAATAAAGCAATAAAAAGGGAACATTATATGATTCCAGCACCGAGTGAAATTTTAGATAGAATTGCCGGTAAAGCTTTTTATTCTGTTTTGGATATGAAAGAGGGTTTTTGGCAAATTTGTCTTGATGAAGAAAGTGCAGATTTAACAACTTTCAATACTCCATTCGGACGTTACCGATTTAATAGAGTACCATTTGGTTTATGTTCAGCTCCCGAAGTTTTCCAAAAAAAAAACCCATCAAATATTTGGAACAATTGCTGGATGTGAAATATATTTTGATGATTTAATTATTTTTGCTGATTCGGTTGCAGAACATAACAAAATTTTAACTAAAGTATTAGAAACTGCTATTAAATATAATATTAAATTTAATTTTGATAAATTTCAATATCTTCTGAAAAAGGTTAAATACTTAGGTCAAGAAATTTCAGTTAATGGTATAAAACCTACTAATGAACATATAAGAGCAATAAAAGACATGCCAAAACCAACTAATAAAGTAGAATTAATGAGATTTCTCGGTATGACTAAATATTTTTTAAATTATATTCCAAAACTTTCTGAAATATCCGCACCATTACGTGAATTGACTAAAAATGATAGAGATTGGTTATGGTATCATGAACATGATGATTCATTCAATAAGTTAAAATTATTAATAACAAATGCACCAATTTTAAAATTTTTTGACCCTAATAAATCAGTAACTGTCCAAGTAGACGCGTCGAAAGACGGATTAGGTGCTTGTATAATGCAAGATGGTTTTCCTCTTGCTTACGCGAGTAGAGCATTAACTTCTAGTGAGAAAAATTATGCACAAATAGAAAAAGAACTACTAGCAATAGTTTTTGGAGTTAAAAAATTTCATTATTATACATATGGGAGATCAGTTTTGGTGGAGTCCGATCATAAACCTTTGGAATCAATCCTTAAGAAAAATATTAACGATATAACAGCTAGATTGCAAAGAATGGCTCTACAATTATTAAAATATAATATAACAGTAAAATATAAAAAGGGTTCAGAAATGCATATGGCTGATGCATTATCACGTGCATTTCTAAAAGATTCGGTTCAAGATGATCCTGAATTATTATATGCTGTCCATAGTTTCAATATTCATTTTCCAATAACGAATAATAGACAAAGAAATTTTATAAATGAAACAAAAAATGATAAATCGTTACAGATGGTTTTAAAGTATCATCTTAAAGGATGGCCTAATCGGAAATGTGAAGTTAATCCGGAAGTTCAATATTATTGGAGTTTAAGAGGTAGCATATCATATAGTGAGGGTTTGCTATTTTTTGAAAAACGTCTAATAGTTCCTAAAAAATTACAAAGTGATATGCTTGACTTGATTCATGAGTCTCATTTTGGAATTTCTAAATGTAAAGAAAGGGCTAGAAAGATATTGTTTTGGCCAACAATGTCAAAAGATATTTATAATAAAGTTGTTAATTGCACAATCTGCCAAGAATTTTCTTCAGCTAAACAAAAAGAACCGCTCATTCCACATGAAATTCCAAATGGACCGTGGAAAAAAATTGCTAGCGACATTTTAACTTTTGCGGGAAAAGATTATTTAGTTATTAAAGATTATTATAGTAAATGGTTTGAACTAATACAATTACAGAATAAAACTGCTTCTGAACTAATATCTAAATTCAAATCTGTTTTTTCTAAATTTGGCATTCCTTTAGAAATGATAACTGATAACATGCCATATAATAGTGTAGAATTCAGGCAATTTGCAAAAAAATGGGATTTTAAAATAAAAACTTCTAGCCCAAGATATCCTCGATCTAATGGACTATCTGAAAAAACAGTTAGTACTGCTAAACAAATTCTTCGTAAGGCTAGTAAAGGTGCCGATATATATGTAGAACTTATGGAATATCGTAATACCCCTATTGCAGGTATTGGGTTATCACCTGCTCAAATTTTATTTAATAGAACCTTAAGAACAAAACTACCTAATTTCGACTCATATTCAAACCTAAATTACTGTTATAATGAAATAAAACAAAAATTATTAGATAAACAAAAACAACAGAAAATTCATTATGACAGGGGAGCTAGGGAGCAAGCACAATTTGAGAAAGGAGATAATGTATGGTGGCGTAGAGATAAAAATTGGGAGCCAGCTACAGTCATAAATAAATGTACTACGCCTAGATCTTACATAATTCGCGATGAATTTAACAGAACATACCGTAGAAATAGTTCTGTTCTAAAACCTAGTTCCACAGATGCCCAAACAAAATTTGTTGATGAAACCAACAACAATGGTATTTGTAATACACATGAGACTTTAGAGACTGAAAATAATCCAACAGTAACAAATAATAGCACTTCTACTTTAGGTCAACCTAGAGCAACTCGTTCAGGCAGAGTTATAAAAATGCCAATCAGATATAAGGACTATATAATGTAATGTACTATTTAATTGTTTTAATTTACTTTTTTTATAGTATTAGTGTACCCTCCAAAAGGGGAGATGTTATGTTTATGTTTAATTTTAAAAAATCTAGTTACTGCATAAATCATGTTTTGCGGTTGTTAGAAACAAGGCAGTTGTCAAACAAATAAGAATTTTCATATAATTTGTATTTCAATAATAAATACTTTATAAATACTTAAATAGATCTTTTAATTCCACATTAAATGTGTGACACACATTGGTATATTTTTTATAATTTGACCAAATGTAATGTATGTAGCTGATGATGAGCGGATTTAGCTCGAAACGCCCTCAATATAATTAAATAAGGAATACTGGAACTTGAAGGCCTTTTATTTATTGCACATTATCAACATGGTTCCTTCATACAACATTTAAAGTTATATTTTACTAGACAATTTTAATGAGCTTAAAATTTATTTTTTTCAACCGGCGGTTTTAAACTGTGGGGACCAACTTTGTTATTTTAAATGGGATCATATATTTTTTTATTTATTTATTAGATAGATAATTTTATTCTGAATTCAGTGATATAAGATTTTCATACTCTCACGTAACGATTTTTTTGAAAAATATGCATATAAAACTTATATTAATATGATTAAAATATGAGTATAAGTACCACGAATGAAAAAAAATCTGGTTTGGCCAATATAATACCTCCCATCATTTACCGTCCGAGTTACAAAAAAGATTAAGCTAATTCTTATTTTTGGATTAGCGAATTTTACTCTAATTTTGACAGTTTAGTCTATTCTAATACAAGTAACTACCTTTTTGATAATAAAATGAAGATTAAATTACCGGGATAGAATAGAATTCTCTAATCCAAAAATGAGAATTAGCTTAAACTTTTTTGCGAATCGTTAATTTTTATTAATCTAAATACATAATATGTATATTTACTTATGCTGGAAACTGTATTGATTTCCTTTCCTACTGTTCTATTTACTTTTTTCTTTTTAACACTTTACTATTATTAATTTGAAATGATTAGTTCTTTGGCAGTGACATTTATCTGTCAGTTACGTACGCTACATAACCAAGGAGTCTTGTTTGTTTAAAGCGTAGGCTCCGGGATTTAAATTATAGATAATTTTATAACTTTATCCATTATATATGTAGAAAAAGTATTAATGCAAATCTGTAGAAAATTTAATAATCTTTAATTTTTATAATAACATTAATCTGGAAAAAATAACATTTAAAGGTATTTTCTAAGAAAAACTATTTTCAGCTTCAAGTAAAGTGCCATTTTCTGGTATTCCATTTACACCAAAATCTAATGGGCTCTTTCCATAATAGAAAAAGTTCGAAATACAAGGTTTCAAAATTTTCTGAATGATAGTATTTGAGTTAGAGTTAGTGATGCCGTCTAGATCTAGACTTTTTAGACTCTTGTCTTGTCTTGTCTAGATTAGCAAGACTAGACTGGCAAGAGTCTTGTCTTGAAATTTCAAGACAAGACAAGACTTTCATATTCTAGATCAAGACTCTTGGCAAAATTCTAGACAATTTTCAAGACTCTAGATTAACTAGTAGTAGTAGGTAATATGAATTTTTACTTCGATTCATAACAGTGGCGTAACTACATAGAATTGCGCGCCCCCGCCGCAGACGAAATTTTTTTTTTCATTCAATGTCAAATGCCGTATAATTGAAAGTTACATTTTTTCAAGGGATGTGCAAATGCATGATTTTCCCCTTTCATGTACAGAAATAAATTGCATAAAATAAAAAGTTTTAAATATCAACTTTTTTCTGCTCGGGTTGTTGCGCGAGGCCCCTGCAAGAGCAAAGCCCCGGGCGATTGCCCTGCTCGCCACCCCCTAAGGCCATCACTGTAGGTACTAAGTAGTCCAGAGTGTACACATACTTTTTAAATAGGGGAATGGACCTTTTACATTTTTATTGCACCGTGACGTCATTTTCAATGCACCACTTAGTGAAATTCTTATGAACTAGCGTTGAGGCCATATCGTGAACAGTTGGTGTTGGTGCCATCACATTGCGGTTGGTGTCGCTTTTAACATCTGACGATTCGCTTGTTTGGCGAGTTTGGGACTTATAGTTTTTGTCATCACTGGAACTACACGCAAAGGGATCTTCAACTTCGTCTTCTTCACTTGTTGGAGTTTAAGTTTGTTGAAAATGATATCTTTTGGCGGTATGACGAGGAACACTTCTTCGCTTCATGGTGTTTTACTGTATTTAAAAATGTGCTCACGGTTAACAATTTTACCAAGAAACATGTACTAACCTGTCAACAATTGACTCAACGCTGCGTAGAGATATAAGAATAGACTAGATACGTAAGCGAGCTGAAACTGTGATGGTGAAATAGAAAGAGAACGCTGTCGAAGAGTTATCTCTGTCCTTGTCTAATGCGCAAGCGCAGGTTAATCTAGAGTCTTGAAACAATCTAGAGTCTTGATATCAAGACAAGACTTTAACTAGACTTTTTAATCTAGACTTAGACTTAATCAAGTCTTGTCTAGACGGCAACACTAGTTAGAGTGGAGGATTCACACATACACACACATACATTAACACGCAGCATCGTCGTGAAAATGTTAAAATTGGATTCTAGGGACTTTAAACCGTGCTCATTTATCAAAATCTCGATATGCGATTTTGAGCATGATCTTTATACCTCCCTTCCCAACGGTAGCGGGGGGAAAAAATGTATACATATTATTTGTCTTACATGAATTAGAATGCCATGAAAGAAATACGTGAATATTTTATACGCATTGACATCTCGGTTGACATGTTGACATTATGATCAATTGACAGAAGAAAATATTCACCAGGGCACTCTAATTCTATGTAAAAATTTACATGTATTCATTTTTTCCATCCGCGGCACTCTCATTATAGTCATATTTTAATCATATTGTTATAAAACTTTACATGCCTTTTTCTTTCAAAAATCGTTATGTGAGAATATGAAAATCTTATATCACTAAATTCAGAATAAAATTCTCTATTCAATAAGTAAATAAAAAATATATGATCCCATTTAAAAAGCAAAGTTTGAAAACCACTGGTTGAAAAAAAAGACCTTACGCTCATTAAAATAGTCTAGTAAAATAGAAATTGTCTGCTAATTTAACCTACCTCGTACGAGTAGCTCTTATAGTTCTCGAGTTAGCAAAGTGTATCGCGTAAAATGAACACCTGTATAGACGCTGTGGAGGTCGGTAGGTCGGGCAGTTGAATGTGAAGTGACATAATGAAAATAAATAATCAGTATAATTGTGTAAATAAATAGTCGTGTTAATTGTTTAAATAAATAAATAGTGTTAGTGTTAAACTAGTCAATTATATTCGTAATCTTAAACTAGTTTTTAATATTTGTTTAATATTAGTAATCGTCATTGTTATTATCTCTTAAATATTTATTTATCGTTTTAATAAACATTTTTCTAATTAATAATAAATCCTTAATATTTACGCTTCACCCAAATAAGTAAAAACGTTACTTGCGGAATTAAATTCTCTAAAACATTTATCTGAAGCATTATTGTGTAAAATGAATAGGCCACTTTTGCGCAAGGAAAAACTGTTTTCCCATGTTAAACGCTTATGGCCCGCTTTTCTTATGTTTTTTTAAAACCCTCCTAATTACAGAGTGGGTTTACATACACAAACATCAAACATCTATGCCTTAGTGGGATTCGAATCCACAACTCCGAGCATACTCATGACTAAGAGGCGTTGTTCTAACCATTGAACCACCGTAGCCGACGTACCCGGTATGTATGTTTATTATAAAAATCTATGTTATTAATATACATTCCATAATATAATGCAGATTGCAATGCAAATAAAAAACTTTTATTTAAAAAATAAATTGTAAGATTGTGTTTTGTTTAACATCTGTCAGATCATTTTATATATTTATCTTAAAATATTGTATTATACACAATTATTTTATATTCATAATATTGACTCAGTATGTCGGAATGGTAATATATTTATTTATAATATAATAATCCTCCCCCGTTCACAGTAGAAGCGTATTTGTCGCGACCCCTATGTCTACTTGTAGACCTGATAATTCTGTTAACACCAAGATTATGGTCCTTGGCCTATAATGAAAGACATTAGAGTTCTCAAATTGAGGACTATAACGTTGTCATTATGTACACTACAGCATATAAAATAATTTAATTATTATAATGGCTGAGGCAGAGAGGATGGATGTTTTTGGAATGGCTAGTACTCAGCCCTACGTGGAGGTTCAGATGTGTGGCAGGTGCCATTAGGATAGTCAGGTCTTAGAATTTTCTGTTGAAGCCATGGTGCCGTGGACGACCGGGTTTTTACATAAGAGTGTTTTCTAAGACGGTAATGGTAATACTGTTACCGTGAACTCGGAGCACTTCGTCGAGATGATAAACAACTTCTTTTTCCTGATTACGAACAAGACGTATTCCTGTCCTTGGACGCGTCATTTCCAGGTTTGGCGACATTTATTGGCCTCCTCGGTCCCTTGACTTGTCCATGTGCCATGTGCGATTTTTTATGTTGGGTTAAAGTACGTGTATGCAAGCATAAGCCTTCTACATTGGAAGAACTGTAGCAAGCTCTTCGCGTGGAACTCGCTTAAATGGACAGAGCGATATTGGGAAGAGTGGATGCCAACTTCTAACAGAGATAACGTATACCACATAGAAGATGTTGTTTTTCACACTTGATTTTGTGAAATTCTATTTCAATACGAACTTAAATCTGTCAATAAGTTTTTTAAGCAAAAGTTAACGATTTAGTGATTTAAAAAAAAGTTTGTCCTCTTTGCCCCACCCTGTGTTACAGATAACATCACTAGCTCCATAGTACTCTAAAATATTCTGTAAATTCTAATTTATAACTGAACAAAACGCCGGTTCCCCATGCCTGCAGCCGCGGTGAACTTAATTATAGCAACCGGCACCGGCCACCATTTAGGTGTTTTCAAGGCAACTGGCGCCAGCATCCAAGACACTTCCTAAAAATTAATATACTGACCTGCAGTAAAAGCTACAGTGAATTTAACATAATGTTCTAGCTTCGCCTCACGATAATCACAAATGTAATGGACCACGAGGCATGCATCATATGTCACGCGTATGTCTTGAATCATAAAGAACAGTTTCGCTAGAATATTGGCGTCATAATTGTCTGGTTCACATTTATCATACCGGAACACATATATGCGTTTTAAATCATGATTTAGTCTAGGGAGAGGAAATCATTGCCTAAAAAGATAAATAGGTATTATGTACAGTGGCGGCTCGCGACATTCGTCGGAGGGGATGCTCACGTCAGTGAAGGGGGGGGGGTGTTGAAATTGTTGAAAAAACATCCTTGAAAAATAAAAAATGCACACTGTACTGCAGTACCTATAACTCTGTGCCGCACGCCATCGCCACTGCCTCTCGTTTAAGTTTAGATAGATGGTTTGTGGTATAGCAGCAGCGGTCACGAATCATACCGAGCCTTCAGGAAGACCAAGGAAAGGCAGCCTCGTGTGCTAATTTATACGTTGACATAACATATGGCTTGATTCACATATTGTGTATGCTGCACGAGCATGTAGAATGCCTTAAAGAACTATACTTTTAAGGTGCAGAGGTGCTTAGCCTCCCTTGTTTGCACAACAGTCTAATAAATAGGCGTAACATGATTAATAGAGGAAAATTTATGAATTAAGATCATTTTAAATCTACGTAACTAATACAAAATAAATGAAAATAGAAAGAAGAATAAATATTAAAGAAAGTGTTTTGAAAAAGATTTTATCCTGATAAGTTATGAGGAGACTTGGGAGACTTACCCTCCCTTATTGCCTCCCCTGACGAGTCGCCACTGTCCATATTGATTCCAAATTGAAGCACCAAATGATCTAGAGAACTGCACGCGTGAACTGCACTTTTCCCAAAATAAAACATAAATGTCAGTAGTATAGCTATAGGGATACGGGGACCAACTTCCGGTCTCCATCGAGCTCGATGGCATGTGCCATCGACTTCTTGCAGCGACCCAGATTTTTCAGCAGCCTCTGGTAGTTTTTATCAGTTCTTGCATGCGCCCCTTAACGGTTAACCCCAATGTTTAATGTCTAACCCCAAAATTTGGGATGAGGGTTGAGGTTTGAATTAGGGTTGGAGGATTGGGGTTTGGAATTTGGATTCTGAATTGGAATTTGGATTCTGAATTGGAATTTGGATCTGGAATCTGGATTTGGAATCTGGATTTGGAATCTGGATCTGGAATCTGGATTTGGAATTCGACGCCTAGATGGCGTTGTGTTTTAGTTTTTGGAGTATATATGGTGTGTACGGTTACGTAAAAAATAAAAAAATTAAATTGAAATTTATTTTTAATTTTATTTTATTACAATTCATATAACACAAAATTGTTTACTATATTCAATGGTAGCCTACGTTATTAATACAAGGCTGGGAAACAATTCAAATTTTGTTTCAAATCTCGCCAAAAACTCTAGTTCCAAATTCAGTGATGAGGGTGCGATTTATTTTTGCTGTCTTTTAAAAGACATTTTTAGTCTGTTAGAAAATCAATTTAGCGGTTATAATTTTTGAAAATATTCAATTATTTGTCACTTGGACATATGTAAAAAATGGTTATAACGTTGTTATACGGTTATTTTGAACTAGAATTTTTTTGACATATTGTAATGTTTCCCGGCCTTGTATTAATAACGTAGGCTACAATTCAAAACAATACTTTTTAATGGGGTGCACATTCCCGACTTGGTTACCATTGGAGTTAGCAATTACCAAAAAACCTGTAATTTTTTACATATTAACACGTGCCCGAAATTTAATATGATAAGGTTGTTCTGTTGCGGTTAAAACTTACTAAAAATAAAAATAATTATAACAGCAATATAAGATAATATTGTTTACTGTGGCTGAAGGTTTTTTCTAATTAACCACAATATTATATTTGATAATATATGCAGGAAACTTAATATGATAAAGTTATTTACTGCGGTTAGAGTTTTTGTTTTAATTAACCACAATATTATACTTGCTAACACCTGCAGGAAATTTAATATGATAAAGTTGTTTTGTTTCAGTATGGTTTTTTCTAATTAACCACAAATACTTGTAATCATTTACATATTAACACATACAGGAAACTTAATACGATAAAGTAGTTTACTGCGGTTATAACTTTTGTTTTAATTAACCACGATATTATACATGTTAACACCTGCAGGAAAGTTAATATGATAAAGTTGTTTTGTTACGGTTTGTGTTTTTTCTAATATACCACAAAAACTACGGTTTGTGTTTTTTCTAATATACCACAAAAACTTCAAACCTAAGAGATTGGGAATTGTGAATTGGTAATTGGTATATTGATTAGTATTGGGAATCTTTTTTATATTTAAATACAATTTATAATATAATATTATATAATATGTGTCAGCAAAGAGTATGTGGTTTAAAAAGTTGATAAACAAAAACCAACCCAGGAATGTGATAACGGTGAAACGAGCTAGAAACCAGCAATGTGGATATGGGGTTACACAAAAATAAAAGAAAAAATATTTTAAATTCAAATTTATTTCGTTACAATTCATATTACATAAAATTGTTTATTACATTTAATACAACACTTTTTAATGGGATACACATCCCCGACTTTGTTACCATTGGAGAAATTAGCGGGTTATCAGTGGAATGCCTGTAATTATTCTGGAATTTTTTCTGAAATTTACACTATTTACCATAAATTTTAAGTAGGGTGCAAACCATAATAAACTCCATAGGTAAATAGCATATTTCTTCTGGTAACATAAAATCTAAAATTCGACAATAATTAAATTATTTAAATGATGCCATACATTTCTTAATGCACAGTTTTGCGTATGTGATTTACATAAATTTAATTCAAACGATTAATCTAATTCTTTTTATCGAGGACATGAAAACATTCAATGTTAAGAATTTTTAATTTATGCAAACCTAAGATATATTATTCAACCATTTAATTTTATCAGATTTTTTAACATAAATTTTGCAAGACTTTTTTGCATCAGCGGATATTCATGAAGTTTCCATCTCATCATGTAAATATTAAATACTTTTACATTTCCCATCTTGTTTAGCATTGGAGTTATCAATTAGTGGGTGATTTATACTTTTTGATGTTTATAAATCAAATACCTCTGTAGAATCTTATACAAGTTGTATTTATTATTGTTGTACTAAATTGGTGGAAAAAATAAGCCCCTCCCCTTTTAAATTTTTATTCAACATTAGTTTTACTTATCCAGCTATTATGTTTATTATCGAACCCAAGCCATTTAATAAATACCATATTGCCCTTCTTCTTTAAAATTTTTTCAACAAGGTATACATCAGGATACTTTACTTTTTGTAACTCATATTCATAAAATCCCCCTTTTATAATTTGCTCAGCCTGATCTTTAAGAATATAAGTAATAGGATTGGTTAATTGAACCGAATGTATTGTAAAAATTTCATTAGACCAATTAGGAGTATAACCTTTCACAAAAGCCCCTCTATATTTGCTTATTCGAACAAAATCACCCACTTTAAATTTTGCTCTCCCAACCATTTTAATATTACTGTAAACACTGTCAAGAAGTAATTTTTCATTCTTTTTACTAACATTAATAGGTTTCATACTAATAGTTCTGTGTTTTGTATTATTATATTTTTCCGTAAGTTTAGGTAATAAACTCAACCACTTATATGTTCCTTGTAAACTAAACGATTTCCACATCATTGATTTTAAAGTACGGTTTACTCGCTCAACAACAGATGCTTTTTTAGTACTGTAGCTTGAATAATGATTAATATTATATTTATTCATTAAATTTTGAAAATTTTGATTATAAAATTCTTTTCCCAAATCAGTTTGTAAATTTTGCGGAATTCTATTGCTACTAAGCAAAATACTTTTCATAGCTCCTGAAATTTCAGAACCTGTTTTATTTTTAACAGGCTTGGTCCACAAAAATTTGGAAAATACATCAATTACAACTAAAATGTAGCGATAGCCTTTATTTACTCTAGCATAAGGAATCATTTCAACCAAATCAGCCTGAAATAAGTCATCTATTCCTTTTGTAATTACACGCCTTCTGTGAAAGTTCACTCGTGCTGGTCTATGCATTTCTTCTACAATTTCACGTTTAATTTTCGACATAGTTAACAGGTATTTCCAGTGCAATTTCCATATATAATTCACTAGTTCTTAAGCTCATAGGACTGGGATATATTATCAATTTATCCCCCTTTACAACATGTTTACCAACTATTATTGAGATACGAGGTTCGTTATTAAATCGATAGTTTAGGCGCTCTTTTGGATTATTTATATTAATTTGAATAATTTTACCTGTACAAGGTAAATTATAAAAAGATAAATTAGAACTGTTTATTATATTATAAGTATCACCTTCTAGTTTTAATTTTAAATTTATAACAATGATGGATTTTAAATTACTTTTCACTTTAGACAATTCTGTTTGGAAATCATTTTTTAGTATATTTACTTTCTTTATATAATTTAATTCTAAATTTTTAATTTGTCTTGAAATAAGAGGTATTATTTTATTAGTATATATTTTAGTTTTATGATGCTCGATATGACGTCCAAACTTATCAAGAGTCATTATTAAACTGTCGGTATTTTATAACTCCAGCCTCTTTTAACTCCTCAATTATAGATATAATTTCATTATTGTGTCCTGTATGACCGGCATCACGTGATGCAATTAAAAGTCGCAATCGATCAACCAGTTCATTTACATTATCCCAATATACATACTCCACTCGTTTTTTAGTTAATTTTTTTAAATAACTTTCACCTAACGTGGCACTTGGTTTTTTGGATATTGAACTTATATGTTTTAAAGCTAGACTTGCACCTGTCATGTAACTTGGTTTTTTAGGAATTGAACTTAATTTTTTAGAAGCTGGAACAACTTTCCTCCGAGTGTCTAACATTGGGGCAATAATGGAAGTATATTTTTGAGATCTAGTCCCTGAAAGTTGCTCGCTATCACTATAGTGTCGATGGGCAGCATTTGTTCTTTTTACAATATCAGCATAATTTTTTCTATCGTTTTCAGTATACGCCAGTGGTTGCTTTTTAAATAAGAGCTCATATAGACCAGGTGTTCCGACATACTTTAGATTTTGTACAATTATATCCTTACCCACAATTTGTAACTCGGAATTACCTATAAAAAATTTATCAGTATTCACATCATGACGCACGCCATATTTGAAATCAAATAAATCTTTGTCGTCTGTTACCATTTCTTCAACATATTGTCGTGGTAATGGATCATACTGATCTAAATACTCCCTGAATGAGGGCTCTTGAGTTAAATTCAAAATATCCTCTCTAGTTATTGATGGGCGGTTTTCAATCATAGGTGACTGATTTTCAATAAATACGTCAGCATCATCCTCACTCTCGTCCATTGATTCTGCTACTACACTTGTTTCTAAAAATTTGGGGCCTACTAAAGTTTCATTTTTTTCAGATATTTCCTCCTCCTCCTTTACTTCTTCTTTCGGTTCACTTTTAACTTCTTCTTTTATATTAGCCTTTGGCAAATTAATGGCAATATCTTTTAAAGACTTGATAATTGGTTTATACTGCGATTCTAATTCAATTTTTCTATGTAATGCACCAAGCCTAAGGTTCCTAAACTTCTGCTTAATAATGTTTCTAGTATTAATTATATCATTTGTTAATTTTTCATTCATTTTAATTTATGCTCGCAATAAACCAGTTTTGAACAGCTATTAAGGATATTATTTGAAGCGACTGGTAAAACAGGGCCAAGATCACACACCAGCTCTGGAATAGATGTTAGATAAAAACAGAGCTGATAGCAAATAACCAGCTCCGAAACAGGTGTTTAAATTGAGAGGGCTGTTCTTTGTAGAAACAGGTAAAAAGCAGATCCAATAGCAGATAACCAGCTGATAACCAGATAAAAACAGGTAACAAATAACCAGCTCCGAAACAGTTGTTTAAATTAACAAAGTTGTTATTTGTAGAAACAGCTAAAAACAGGTCTAATAGCAGATAACCAGCTCATAACCAGATAAAAAAACAGATCTAATACCTGTATAAACAACTTAAAACAGGTGTGATTTAAATTTAATCTGTTACTGTTCTATTTATCCTGGTCCAGATGTTTATCTTAATGTTTACTTTATGATAGCTAACCACCAACTGAGGCATCTTAGCTTGTGGCACCGTTATTTATTATAATATACTGATCAAAGCCTTTACGGTAACGCCCACTATGTAAGTCACTTTCTTTATTAATAACCACAAAACCATACTTGTCACGCCAACAAAAAGAACAGAGATCCTTAAACTTTTCATATGGCATATCTGTATTAACGTGATCAGAATGTACATGTTTTAAATTCATATCATCTTGTTTAAATAATATTAATAGGTTAACATTATCCCGTACAAGATGTTTAGGGATTCTTGTATATGTTTGACATAAATAAAAACAATCTATAGCCTTATGACGACCCATGCAAAAGTATTCTTTAATTAAATCCTGTTTATCGCACGCCACATCATCAAATATAAACACCGAGTTGCATTGCGCATTGCACGGTTTCTCAATATCTACGTTTTCGTTATATGCAAAGTAACCTACTTCTTCAATAGGATCTAGTAACATTTCTAAATACTCATATTTAGGCTGGAATAATGTCTTTGAGTATATATATACATTTGAAAAACATAGACCATTTTCATTCTCTAAAAGTGCGATCATTACGTTTGTCTTGCCGCATCCGGAAGGACCTGATATAATACATCTAACTATATCTGGTAATAATGTACTATGACGTGGCTCACTACTAGCATTAATAAAATCATAATTCTTGACCTTAAAGTCATTACTTTGCTTTACAGTCTGCATTTTGATATAAATAAGGATGTAAACGTTACTCCAGCACAATTCGTCACTGACTGCGGAAGAGGTAGAACGTGTGCTCTTTAAATAGTCATGATGAGAATGCAGAAAAAGAAGAAATCTGACAAAAGTTTGTCGTTCGGCAACGTAGTCAACCGCGCGGGGAAAGCAATAAAAACAAATAGTAGTGGTTCTGATTTAAATAAATCTGCAAAAATAGCTTTACGAAAAGATAGGAGAATCAAGCGAAAAATTAAAAATCCAAGAATTATATCTGTACCGAAAACCGGAGGATTTCTTCCATTAATTCCAATTTTCGCTGGCTTGAGCGCTTTAGGCGCACTTGGAGGTGGTGCTGCAAGTATTGCCAAGGCTGTTAACGACGCAAAAGCTGCTACCGAGCAATTAAAAGAAGCTAAACGTCATAATAAAATGATTGAAGCCATCGCCATGGGTAAAGGTCTCTACTTAAAACCATATCGAAAGGGACTTGGGCTGCATTTAAAAAACTACCAATAGAATTGCCATCGCGGGCATTGAGTAATATTGATCTTCAGAAATATGCAAAGGAACTGAAAATTGCATTTTTTAGAGGGGTATTCATGAGAAATAATTTGCCTACAAAAGTAAATTTTAACGAATGCGCCATTGTTAATTTGGATAGCAATGATGGACCGGGGTCGCACTGGGTCGCTTATAAAAAACGTAATAATTTAGTTATATATTTTGACAGTTACGGAAACCTGCCACCGCCAAAAGAACTAGTTACTTATTTTGGAAACAAGTGTTCAATACACTACAATTACAGTAGGTACCAACCTTATAATAGTGTAAAATGCGGTCACTTGTGCTTGGCATTTCTATATGAACATGAACAATCCTGATTACTCCTCAGAATTGATTAATCTATCATGTCATACACATTTACGCTCTTCAGTACTAATTCAGTTATAACTGAAAATTTTGACCCTCCGATTATACTCGATGAGAATTCGGAGTATGTACTCGGATTAATAAATTTTGGAGTATATAATGCGCTGTCGAATATCGATAATCAAAATAATAAATTTTATATTGGTAGTGATGTAATTACTATTCCCGAAGGTTCTTACGAAATAGATGATATAACTAAATTTTTACAAAATAAGTTAGATGCGGGTACTCAATTAAGTATTGTAGCAAATAATAATACTCTTAAGTGTGAAGTTAGAAGCAATAAGGAAATAAATTTTAGACCAAATGATTCAATCCGTGATATTCTCGGTTTTAAACCACGTCGATTAGATGCTAATAAATCACATGAATCAGATAACCCCGTTTCTATAACTAAAATAAATGCAATATGTATTGAGTGTAGCATAACTACAAATTCTTATTCAAATAGTAAAAAAGTGCACATAATCCATGAATTTTTCCCACGCGCCCCGCCTGGATACAAAATTATAGAGGCTCCAAAACAAATAATCTATCTACCAATCAACACGCGAGTAATAACTTCCTTAACCCTTAAAATAACAGATCATAAGGGAAAATTAGTTAATTTTGGAGAGGAACTCATCACGGTAAGACTACATCTTAAAAAACAAGATGGGAATAATTTTTAATCATACTATTCGCAAGCATATAAATACTGCTCGAAATTGTAATTACATCATTCGTAAGAAAACTGTTGACGGGTTAACACCCATCAATTATCAGTTTTTAAAATCACTTGGGTTTAAAGTTCAATTTGGATAACAATAAACAAAGAAAGCGGATAAAAGCATTTATTATTTGGATTTGAGTTTATTATAAAAAGTCTAAAAAATTATTCTCTGCATTTAGCAAAATGAACGGCAATATATTAAATGTATCAGAAAAGGCCTTATTTGATGATTCAATCAGTCATGCGGAGAAACACACCCATAAACCGTATGCTTCTACAACTTTCAACAATAATGATGAGATTCGCATTCCAATACAGCAACAAGACTTATATACTCAACCGTGGAATAGTTTACTTTATATAGAGGGTAAACTTCTCACACATGATAATAAAGTGTCGACAACAGCTAAATTAATAAATAATGCATTTGCATTCTTATTTAGTGAAATTCGATATGAAATTGGAGGAATAGTAATAGATAGAGTTCGAAATCCTGGAATAACTTCAACTATGAAAGGTTATGTCTCTTACAATACAAATGAGAGTAAACGTTTACAAAATGCCGGCTGGTTACCTTTGGTTGATACAAAACATATAGTTGATAGTAACGGTAATTTCAATGTATGCATCCCCCTTAATATGCTCTTAGGATTTTGCGAAGATTTTAAAAAAATTCTTTTAAATATACAACAAGAATTAGTTCTCATACGAAGCAGCACTGATTTGAATGCGATTGAAGACAGCAACGCCACTGAAAATATGAAAATTGAATTAAGTAAAGTTCATTGGAAGATTCCACATATATCGGTAGCCGATGCCGAGCGGCTAATTCTTATGAAGTATATAGAAAAGAGTGTTAATTTGGAGATAGCTTTCCGTAGCTGGGAACTGCATGAATATTCACTCCTACAAAAAACACAACGTCACTCCTGGCCAATCAAAACTACAACACAATTGGAAACACCTCGTTTCATCATTGTTGGATTTCAGACAGATCGCAAGAATAAACTTAATAAGGACATGAGTAAATTTGATCACTGTAATTTAAGTAATATTAAGTTGCATTTAAATTCTGATATGTACCCATATGATAATTTAAATTTGAATATTAAAAATAACAACTGGGCTATGTTATATGAAATGTACATTCAATTTCAATTGTCTTACTATGAACGACCATGTGAGCCTATATTCACGCCTAATGAATTTATCAATACAGCACCGTTGGTAGTCATAGATTGTTCACATCAGAGTGAGACATTGAAGTCAGGTAATGTTGATATAAGATTGGAATTTGAAACAAATGAAAATATGCCTGAAAATACAGCTGCTTATTGCTTAATTATACATGACAAAATAATTAACTATAATCCATTAACAAATATTGTTAGTAATATGTAATTTTTTTTAATGTAAAATAAATGTTTTACAAAAATTATAATTTATGAATGAATGTATTTGTACATCCTCCTCACCATCATTAGCTATTCCCTCAATATTTATTTCAGATTTAAAATTTGATTCATTATTTAATGTTATATCTATGCCTCTTTATAGTTATTTATGTTTAAGAGCTAAAAAAAATACTACACCTGAAAACAAAGTTTAAGGCCTGACGCGAAGCGGAGGACCTTTATTTTTTAAGGGCGTAATACTTGTAAAATTCATATAATTAAATAAAGGCTAGTATCATTAACGAGCGTTTTGCCGCTTTTATAGTCCGGTGGGTAGTAAAACTGACAAAAAAGCCCAGCGGGCGTAATTTTCAACTTATCGCCATAGTACCAAATTGTAAACAACCTATTTATAAAGTTGTGTGTAATAATATACTTACATGTTGTAATCCAGTGCTATTTATACGTACTCTTTATATGAAGGTTCAGAATAAAATACATTTTTTGTTTTAGCAAATTTATTAACAAAAATTATAACCCCATGGGTAAGTGTCAGTGTATAAACAATTTACAATTCGCTTATCATCATATGAACTTAACGCTAACTTATTTTGTTTAATAGTAAATACAACATGTTTCTTCGACTTTTTACTGATCCCTGTTTACTAATATATTACTAAATAAACATTTATAATAATCATCAAAATTTATTGTTTTTAATGATCTTTCTGTTATTCCCTTTGCTTTTTTATTTAAATTCTTCAGTTATTTCATTATTAAGTACTTTATACGTATACATTTTTCAGCTCAGGCCTATAAACTCAGTCTTCCATGATTTTCATCTTTCATTAGACCAATTACTTTTTTATTAATACAAGGTAAATTAAAAACATTATCTTTAGAATAATCAGATGTATCAAATTTCATAATATCTTATTTCATTATTTCATAAATATTTATAACGTGAAAAAATAAATTAAAGTATTTGTGTATACAGCATTTCACATTAAATTAAACTATCTGCATCGGTATACACTTATATAGTAATTTCACACTGTTACTAAAAATTTCTTAATAATAATTATTATAGTGGAAATCTTATAAGTATATTTTTAAAATAACTAAAATAGCAAATCCTGCATACAATACAATTCTAATTCAACTGTACATTGTTATTGGTGCATAATTATTTATATTTACTTTTAAATGCAATATTTCATACAAAGACCAACCAGAATCTCTTTCTTGAAATTCCTCTAAATCTTTCATAATTACATCCATTACATTTTCCATATACCATTCTTCAATGTTGGTTGTATGATCAATAATTGTATTCTTTGTATTAAATGTTTTTATTTCATTTACCCCTGAACTAGGTAAAATGAAATTTCCACTAAGTATTACATTTACTTTTAAAATTGATGATTTAAGGGCTTTTTTAATTTGGTTTTTAAAAATTGTAATTGCTCGTTTTAAAAATATTTTAGGATCTTTTATATTAGATTTATTTATAATTACACCTGTTTTTATACGGTTATTAAAAACTGATTTTACATCTTGCCAAAGTATCTTGCAACTTGGTTTAAGTCCAGCACCAGTTTTTCTTTTAATTGTTTTTAACTTTTCACGAAAAACTTTTAAAAGTGATAAATTTGCCTCCAGTTTATGAACATTTTCTTGTGTTGTACCAGTACCATACTTTTTATGTTTTCTTAAATACCGTTGTAGCAACAATATTATTTGATTTATATGTTGACGCCATGTTTCAGCCTCACCCACAGTTTTAATTATTTTAATTGCATTTCGAATATTATTTATTACTTGATCACTAAGTAGACTTAACGAATTTACACTCATTTTGCAAATTAGTTGTTTACCGTACAATAACCAATTTATAATTGACTTTTAATATTCTAAATAGCTTCTTATATGCATATAGTTCCCTTCAAGCGCAATTCTGTTTCACAGCATTTTAATAACTCGCAAGTTTTAATTTGTATAATATTGTGGTTAATTTAAAAAACCCTAGCTACAACAAACAACTATATATTACTAAGTTTCCTGCGCGAGTTAATATGCATAATATTGTGGTTAATTAAAACAAAAACCCTAACCACAATAAACAATTTCATCATATCATGTTTCCTACACGTGTTAATATCTATAATACTGTGGTTAATTAAAACAAAAAACGCTAACCGCAGTAAACAAGAATATCATATCAAGTTTTTTAAATGTGCTATCAAATCTAATAATTGAGGTTTTTTAATTAACCTCAGTATTATAGATATTAACACGTGCAGGAAACTTAATATGATAAAGTTGTTTACTGCGGTTTGTAAGTTTCCAATTAAAAAACCCTAATTATTATATTTGATAGCACATACGGGAAACTTGATATGATAAAGTAGTTTACTGTGGTTAGCGTTTTTTGTTTTACTTAACCACAGTACTGTAGATATTAACACGTGCAGGAAACTTGATATGATAAAGTTGTTTACTGCGGCTAAGGTTTTTTTTCTAATTAACCACAAGATTATAATGAGCTATAGATTGGAAATACGGATTTTATCACAGTTGTTTATTTTTCAAACAATATATATTTATAATGATAATGAACTGCAAATTAGTGTTGCAATTCATATCTCGGTTTTTTATTTTCCTACAAATTATCACTTTTTACATATACACTTTTTTCACATATTAATTAACCAAAACAACAGATTCATATTATCATTCATATCTCGGTTTCTTATATTTTAAAATTAATTTCATATCAAGTTTTAAACTTGTGTCGTGGTGGGGTTCATGTTTTTTACATATAAAATAGCCAACACTTATATCATGTAGTATATTGAACAAATCAACAGTAGAATATTCAACGAATTAACATATTCACGGCTACCACCATTACAACTACAAAGTAAGTAAACATTGTTTTACTTAAACCTACTTTACTTACATTGTTTTACTTAAAGTTACTTTACTTATACTTTTATTCATGTTATACTTATAATTATTTTTTTATAAGAATGGCTGCATCATCCAACGACTGGTGTGTGATTGTGGATGAGAACTGGGCGAAATTTCATTCAGAAGAGTCCTATTTAAATTATATTCAAAAAATAAACATACCAAAGCCTACTGTTCTTACATTAACAGAAAAACATTGCTACAATAGAAAAAGAGTGCAGCTACTATAACACCGGTAGCGATTATAAAAAATTATAATAATTGTAATATTTAATATAAAATTATTATAATTAATTATAACCTTAATGATTCATGTAAATTTTAAATTATAATAGAATAAATTAATGTTTCATTTAAAATTAAATTATAATAGGATAAATGTATGAAACCATTACGCACCTTTTATTTTTATATTTCACCCTCCTTCACTTTAATTATTACACAACACACGCCGCAATACAGTAATTACACTTTTCCCATTTCACTTTCTGATATAACACACTATTACACAAGTCCCCATCACTCTAACATCAACGCCATCTATACGCTGTACACATCATAACACACCATCTATACTCCAAAAACTAAAACACAACGCCATCTAGGCGTCGAATTCCAAATCCAGATTCCAGATCCAGATTCCAAATCCAGATTCCAAATCCAGATTCCAGATCCAAATTCCAATTCAGAATCCAAATTCCAATTCAGAATCCAAATTCCAAACCCCAATCCTCCAACCCTAATTCAAACCTCAACCCTCATCCCAAATTTTGGGGTTAGACATTAAACATTGGGGTTAACCGTTAAGGGGCGCATGCAAGAACTGATAAAAACTACCAGAGGCTGCTGAAAAATCTGGGTCGCTGCAAGAAGTCGATGGCACATGCCATCGAGCTCGATGGAGACCGGAAGTTGGTCCCCGTATCCCTATAGCTATACTACTAATGTCAACCAACTGTCAAGAAATGATAACTTCTCTATCTATGGTCCATACGTATTGCGGCTAGTGAACTGGAATTTTTCCCGAAATAAAACACAAAAATGTCAATTTTGTTGGAAGAATGATGGAAACTCTAATGCCCAATAAAAATATATTTCAACACAAATGCCAATTGACTATCAAGAAATGATAACTGTCATCCGCCATTTTGATTCCACAATGTACTTCTCTCTCTAACATATGGTTCATACGTATTGCGGTCAATGATCTCATAACTCTATTATAGATGCTCCCTAGAGAGAAAGAGAGATTGTGTTTTAACCATTAGAGTGCGATAAGTAGTGTGTGTCACGTAACGTAGGGACTGAATGCTAGCAGTGTGTACAAGAACTTATAAGAACAAGTAGTTTTGAATAAAGTTTCCATTGTTTTAAGACAAAAATATTGTTTAATATAATTTTATAGCCATTTGAAATATATTTTTTAAGAATGCTGATGTATTGAATTGCGTTTGTCTGCACAAATTGTACAAGAAGCATAAATTGTACAAGAAAGGAGGAAAAAAATATTTTCACTGGTTAGCTATTAACATGAATTTATTTGTACATATTAGAGGATCCATATATTATGTAGATGCTAAGAAAAACTGATTCCAGGAAGTGTTATTTTAAAACTAATAGTAGACACAAAAAAGAAAATCAATATTAAAACTATTTCTCCAACCCCCAATCACGTAAGGTAGGTACTTGATCAGGACCAACTAAATAATTATTTATTACAAACTATAAATTTAATTTTGCAGTTATTTTTCACAATGAGGTGTTGCACGGTTTTTTTTCTTTGCTTTAATCGAAAGATTAAGAAAAAATATTTTACCCCTATTTTTTATTTTTTTCGTATTATTCTTTATTCATGAGAAAATTGTCTTTGAAATTATAAAGTTTGAATTTCCGTTTCCCCTTTCGACTGATGACGTTCGAATCGAACTTACCAATGAGGGTATGGCTTACATTTGCCACCAACGGAAATAAAACGAGTGACAGTCATGACAGCTGTCAACTACTACTGATTTTTGTATTTGGAAATAATCAAACATGGTTGTAAAAAAGTGTTTTGTGCAGTGTGCCCAAATAGAACTGATAATAGGAAAAAATATTTCTAGTAGTGCCTCAAAACGAAGAAAGAAGAATTAAATGGTTGTCGCAAGTAAAGATAAAAACAAAATCATAACTTCTTTGTTGTAAAGATCATTTTGATGTAAATATAAATATTTTTATAATTAAATAAGAACTATTGAATACATTTATTACCTTCCGTCACCTTTAGGTAAGGACGAGGGTAAGGACGGTATTGTCTTTGGTCAAAAAATTCGGTGGTGAGTTTTTGATGAATAAGCATGTTTTAGGGTCCCTAGAATACGATTTTACTATTTTTACGATGATGTCTGTATGTGTGTGTGTGTGCGCGTGTGTGTGTGTGGATGTGTGTGTGTAACAAAATTTTCGTCTACGATAACTCTAAAACTACAATTTAAAAAATTATAATTCTTTCGTATTCTTCTTCGTTACAACCATGTGAAGAGCTGATTAGATTTTGGTTAGAATTGGTCAACCGGAAGTACACCCATTTGAAGATTTTAACTGTTTTTCTTGAAAAAACAATGTTAAATATCATTTTTTTACATTTAATGTTATTATAAATATTAAAGAATATTTTAGTCTCTATACGATTTGAATGCATTTTATATTTCATATTAAATGGATATAGACTTAAAAAATTATAAAGAAATTAAATATGACATATATTAGCACGCTATGCTATAACTGTGAAAACAGCTGCTATATTAAGAAAATTCTGATTGAAAGGTGTCAGTGTCAAGTGCAGTTGACAGTATGTATGTGTTATAATTTTACTGGAAATATAGGATCTTTTGCTTTCTGTATGGAATTTGTATAAGATACATACAACTGCCTTAAGGTAATGTACAAGAAATATAATCTTTTGCAAGGAACTTTCTGTATGACATTTAATTATACAAAATACATAGAACTGACGAAAGGTAATGTGCTGGCCACATCAGATTTTTTTTTAGCTGGAATGTGATGCACTCAGGCTACGGTTTCTTATACCGGCTAATCTTTGCACTACTGGAGCATAAGAGAGATTGATAAATCTAGGATAAAACATTACTAGACGGTATTTCTTAAGACCACTACTGACGATAATGTGAATCTCCAACTGGAGGATCTGTTCCAAACAATGTCTCGCTGGAATATGTTTTATATAAGTTTTAACAATATGTATTCTGTATGTTCCTAACACGAAATAAATCCAATAGTCAAAATAGACAATAATGTATGTGTGCGTGTCAGGTGTCAACTAAAATGGAAAAAAGAGAACGGGGAAAAATTACTTAGAAATAGACAAAGCAAACATGTTGGAGATAAATAAATGTAAAAATAATACATGGGATGAAATGTATAATGAATTTAATTTAGTTAATGTTGACATGTGTCAAGTTTATTTTACGGAATAAAATTTACTTCCTCGCACATCGTTGGAGTAATTTATACTATAGATTTAATTAGCTAGTATTTTAATTCTTGTTTTGACGAAAATCTCTGGAATAAAGTATTTTACTTCAAGAGTAAATTTTACTTTGCTAGTGCTTTACTTATCCATCTTTTATAATACAGGGCATTGAACTCTGAAATATAACGCTGTAATATAATAATAAATAACTAAGAACTACACTAAAGAATCAAAAATCACGCTGCTCTATAAGTCAGACCTTATGTCACACAGTTGTCATTAAAGCAATCATTGACGTTGATGTATGATACATTTGTTTTTTTTTTTTCATCATCTTTCCAGTTTTGTCATTGGCTAATGTAAGTCTGATATCACAGGCAGTGTAATTTGGCGCCAATTCAAAAGGTAAATTTTTAAATTGCTACTGTGCTTAATATATACAGTAATTTGAACAGAAAATCATATTTAATAATACTGTAGAACATACTTATTCGAATTTCAGAAGAAAAAAGATATGTTAATTTTTTATGCAACACCTCATTGGAACCCGCAGAATAGTATGCGACATCAGCGGCATTTTAGGGAACTAAATTAATGGCGGCCATTAGGAAATATCAAATTATATAAAAGTCAAAAATCATCGTTTTGTTTAACATAAAAAGATGTTCTCAAGCTTAGATTTTATAATTTCATTTGAAAATGTAAGAAAAATAAGCAAATTAAAGAAAATGAATATAATAAACACCAAAAAAATGCTGTGTTAGGAGTATAACAAAAATTCAAGACATATTCCATAATTTATGGCAAAGTAGATAAAATTGATCGACTGAACTTATGGTAAAGAAATTTAAATATATCCCAAAACTTTAATGTTGTCTTAACATAAATACATATAGAACTCGAGCTTCGAAAATCATCTTAATATACATTTTGCGGACTCGATATGTTACAGGAAAACTCAACTCGTCCTAACTGTATATTAGATTATATTCGAACCTCTTGTTGTATAACTATTGAAAATCGTTATTCTGTGTATACAAATGTTTAGACTTATACAGGATGTTTTTTATCAGGGCCACCATTCGTATCTTGGAAACTATAAGTGTTATGACTTCGTTGTAATGGGACAAAAGTTACCATATTAGGAAACTATTTTAGTGATGTATTTGTTTTTGCGAAAATATGCATACGTCACCAGATAATGGCGATAAACTGATTTTTATATATTTAATATAAAATAAGAAGAAACTATTATTTTTACAAGGAAAATAAACACGAAACGCAATATCATTTATATCTGAATGATATTTGAAAAGAGAAAAAAATGAGAATATTTATAGGGTAAAAATCAAATATGCATTCTATTTTTTTATTGTAGTTTGTACTATATCTTTATTATTTACTAATAGAAAAAATATTTTTGTACGCCACTGGATAGACAATATAATAATGTAACATTATCATTTCAAACATTTTTTATCAATAAGTGATTGTTTAGGAGTTATTTGAAAAAGAAATAAAAATAATGAAAATCAGTTTTTCGTCATTATCTAGTGACCTAATGTATATTTTTGTAAAACAAATTTGATTCTTTACCAATAGAAAAAATATTTTTATACGCCACTGGATAGACAATATAATAATGTAACATTATCATTTCAAATATTTTTCTCATTTTCTCAATATGTAATAGTTTAGGAGTTATTTGAAAAAGAAATAAAAATAACCAAAATCAGTTTTTCGTCATTATCTAGTGACGTAATGCACATTTTTACAAAAACAAATACATCCCTAAAACGGCCTCTTAAGGGGGCGTTTGACTCGTGCAAATTGCATAAGCAAAAAAATATATTTTTGGGAACGATTTTTCAGTTTTCTGTTTGAAGAAGAGGCAATAAAACTAAGAATAATTCAATTATATTGTTGTCTTTACTTCCTGAATGTGTTTTGGTTGAAGAAATGCAACGCACATAAGAGAAAATATTTGAAATGTGACTTAAGACTGGATATTATAAAACAGAAACACATTCAGGAAATAGCCAACACAAAAATATAGAGTAATATACGATTTCCATAGTAGATATTTTTGTATATTAGCTAAAAATCGCTACAAAAAATAACTCCAAAACCGTCGGTATTTAATGGCAGATCCTCAAGAAATAGTTCAACGTTCCTGTCACAGATGTCAACAGCGTAGTAGTGTCGGTAAAGTAGTTTAAATATTTGAAAATTGGCGTTCAAGGTTTTGCCTTTCTACCTGGCTTCCCCTATTTAATATTTCCATTGTATGTATATTCATAAACTCCAATAAAATGTTGACCTATTTCTTAATGTAAAAGATTTAAATGTTTCACTCAGTTGGCATTTTAAACATAGTTTTCATCTTAAAGATATTATCATTGTGAATATGTGAAACGAAATAATTTGACAGAAAGTAATTATACTTATTGAGTAATAAAAAAAAAATTGTTTTATTTTGCTCTATTAATCGTTTTGTTTCAGTAATGTTTATCTTTACATTTTTGATTTTTAAATCTGTCATTTAGTTACTATAGATATTGCAGATCCTATGTTTCACGTTAAAAAATACGATATATATATATATATATATATATATATATATATATATATATATATATATATATATATATATATATATATATATTCCTTCCAATTTATTTTCTGCCGATCGCCAAATAACTTGGTATGCGAAAGTAGGTCGCGTAAGTAGAAAATATTGAACACCTCTGGTATATATTTTTCATTTTTATACTCATATATGAGGAAATAAGATATATATTTTTTTGTTTTATGATAATATTAAATTAAATTAGACAATCGGGCCTATTTTGTAACGAATGGTAAAAAAAATTATCCAATATATTTAGATATGAAATCTAAAAATCCATATTCTTGTCAAACATATAGCAACATACTTCATTAGTCATTCATTGGTCCAAATTTTTAACCAGTTTGTTGATAAAGGAATTAACTAGAGAGTTACAATTGCAAAACAGAGCCGATTAACTTAATCGGAATTCATTAGTAATAAATACAACTAACTCAATACGGTCTGCAAATCATTGTTTCATAAATCTTAATTTTTGAGCTTACAGTACACGATACCTCTAATACGATTATTACTTACCGGAAGATAAACCGAAATAATAATTATGGTTGTGCATTATACACAGCACACCATAAAATCTTTGATTACTTTTCCTCGGAGTTTATAACAATTTTTTCGCGAAGCATAGTATATAATGTATAATACTATTCTCCAGTCACTGTTTTGCAACACTTTTTAATGCATATATTTTACATTGGCTCGCATAATGGCCAACAATCACAAAATTAAAAGATTTGGTCTCATGTTTATTAGCTATAAAATTTAGTAACTTCCTAATTATGACGTAAATCGTTTGATATCGTAGAAAAACTACATACATTCTTAGTTACCTAAATAATAAAATTAAAATGAAAAATTTTAATATACGTTTCCCAGCATTGTAATATTGTAAAAGGATAAATTTTATATTTTGTGTTAAATTATATATTATTATTATAAATTTTAATACAAACACATTTAATTTCTTAAAATTACGCAAAGTTATGAAATATGAAAAGGTAAATTGTACGAAAATTCTAATAGGATTATTGTAACTGTGATTAGTCCTATCATTACCCGCCCGTAGTGCAGGAGAAACCGAAATAAGGATGCCTGTGGTTTATCTTCTTGTGTTGCCGAAATACTACAATATCAATACACAACAGATGCCTTGCCTACAGAAATACCACATTATATGATGCCGCTAGACTATAATTTTTTTTATAATCTTGGTCGGTCAGTTTTTCTTCAGAGATAACGTCTATATTTAAATTTACATCTAGCTGTTATAAATTAAAATTTAATAAAAATGATATGTATTTTTTACATAATTATTATTAGTTTTTAGAAGAAAAAAATACTTTTTTTTGTATTTGAATAAAAAAGCATGAAATCAAATTACATATAAATATTATGAAATCATACATTAAAAGTGAAATGCTACAGAAATGAATAGTTTGCTGTTGCTGCGTCGCTGGTTATAAAAGGTTTTATTTGCCAGTTATAAAACCCCAGGCGCTGGGTAAAAGTTGACCTGAAGAGTCTCTTATCTTTTTGTTTACGTTCATTTCTTCATCTCAGGCACGAACCTTAGTACAGACGAGAACCATCCAATTGCCCTCTGTTGGTTCATTTTATAAGAAAAAATACAATAGTTCATAGTTTGGCCGATATTACTTCATGTCGCTTTTTCGAAACCCCCCCTTAATATGGCAACTTTTGTCATATTACAACGAAGTCGTAGCACTTACAGTTTCTGAGATACTAATGGTAGCATTGGTAAAAAGATCGATGGTAATAATTTGAACTTCATTGAATATAGATTTACAATGATTTCTAAAATTTAAATTAAACAATATTCTAATAGCTCTTTTTTGTAGTTTGAAAATTTCGAAGCATCTCGCGCGGTCGAAATCCAAGTGGTCGAATCCCACGCGGTCGAAATTCCATGCGGTCTAAATCCACGCGGTCGAAATGTACCCCCACCACTTTGTCCGTTCTGCCGAAATACAAATATTTCCACGCCGTCGAATCCCACCCGGTCGAAATGTTACACGATACAAATGAGTACGTTCCGCGCGGTCGAAATCCCACGCGGTCGTAATCCCACGTGGTCGAAATTCTACGCGGTCGAAATTCCACGCGGTCGGAATCCCACGCGGTCGAAATGTACCCCCACCACGTTGTCCGTTCTGCAGAAATACAAATATTTCCACGCCGTCGAATACCACCCGGTCGAAATGTTATACGATACAAAAGTGGTGGGGGTACATTTCGACCGCGTGAGATTTCGACCGCGTGGAATTTCGCCCGCGTGGGATTTCGACCGCGTGGATTTCGACCGCGTGGAATTTCGACCGCATGGGATTTCGACCGCTTGGGATTTCGACCGCGCGGATTTCGACCGCGCGGAACGTACTCGAAAATATTATGAACAAGATGAGAGTTGCCCTAAAGTACAATTCCATACTTAGAGAAGCACGCGAGGCGAGACGAGACGAGAAATATAAAATATCGATCTCGTCTCGTTTTCGGATCTGCAATCTCGGTCGCGTTCTTGCACATTTTTTTGGGTTTCGTCTCGTTCTCGCGCGAGAGTCTCGATGTAAAAATAAGCGCTTGTGCTCTATGTATTTACCTCGGTATTTCCGTATCAGTTGAACTACAAAAGACAAGTTCGCACCAATCGTTCCGTCTTCCGTGTATTTACAGTCGTATAACTATAATAAAGAGACGAAACACTAAATTCTAGTCACCAAATTATTTCAATACGAACATCTGTTAACACGTCATCAGTAAAACTATTTAAACATTAAAAAGATTCTTTTTTGTAACTAAAAGTTTCTACACTTTAACATTAACTATATGCCACTATTTATGTAAGATTTACTCATAAAAAAACGCTACACCGGGAACCCGCTGGCAACCAATCACTCAGCTTAACTCCGTGTTGGCTCCTATCGACGCTTAATATAAGATCCTTTACTTTTCAGGGACGACAAGAATTTTATTAACCGTAGTTTTAACTGGAATGAATTAGGAGCTGAAATGTTGGAGAAAAACTAGTTCTATTAGATGCAAAACCGATTTAGTATTTATTTTGCATTTCCTCGCTCTGCGACCGACATCATTCGACGCTAGATAGACTCAAAAAAATATACTCAATTATAATACTATGCACGAATTACCGTTGACTCCACTCCCTGTACAGTGCATTTTTAATTGAATTTATGAATTAAAGCTATAAAGTTACAGATACTTTTTATTGCGAGACTCTCGCGAGATTTCTCGCTTCTCGCAGTTTTTTTATCGATATCGCCTCGAATTTTAAATTGCAATATCGTTCTCGTCTCGCATAATGCAACGAAACGAGACGAGATGCGCGAGTACTCTCGCCTTGTCGTGCATAATAATATAAATATACACGGATGAATTATATTTATAACCTTTTCTGTTCAAAATGAACTTAAAAATTTACTACCAAAATGTCCGTGGACTTAAAACTAAATTAAAAGATCTTTATAATGAAATATCACTACATAATTATGATATAATTCTTTTGTCTGACACTTGGTTAAACATAACTGTGTTCGATGCTGAAATATGTGATTTAAATCAATATTCTATTTATCGCCGAGATCGCGACGATCCCTCAAAATTACAAGGTGGTAGCGTACTAATACTCGTATCTAACAAATACAAATCAAAACTACAATCGCAGTGGAACTCACTCAGTGAAAATATATGGGTATCTGTATTTACTAACAATAAAAAAAAAATACATCTGTGCTGTGCTTACGTGCCTCCTTCTTCCGAGTTTACTGTCTACAAAAATCACCTTGACAATGTGTGTACTGTGAGTTTACAACACCCAGGGCTGGACTGGGAATATGTTTGGTACCGGGAAATCCGGATGGGGTCGGGCCAGGCTAGTCATTTGAACAGATTTTTTTAAATAATTTAATCATTATAATATTTTGTTAATAACTTACTTTTTACCTCCCGTTACCCTTGGCAAGGGAGGTATAGGGGTCGTGCTAAAAATCGCATATCGAGATTTTGGTAAATGACCACGTTTTAAGGCCCTTAAAATCCAATTTTAACATTTTCACGATGAAGTCTGTGTGTTTGTGTGTATGGATCCTCCACTCTAATTCAAATGCTATCATTCAGAAAATTTTGAAACCTTGTATTGCTGCCTTATTGAAATAAGCCATTAGATTTTGATGTAAATCAGATAACCGGAAATGGCACTTTATTTGAAACTCAAAATAGATTTTCTTCGAAAAATACCTTTAAATGTTATTTTTTCGCAATTTTTATTATGAATATTAAAGATTATCGAATTTTCTACAGGTTTGCATTAATACTTTTTATTTATATTTTATGGATAAATTTATAAAATAATATATAGTTTAAATCCCGGAGCCTACGATTAAAACAAAACTCCTTCTCTTAAATGTATGTAGCTGTCAGATAACTGTCACTGTCAAAATACTAATCATTTCAAATTAATAGTGGTAACGTTTTGAAAAGAAAATAGTAAACTGAACATTAGTTATATGCAAAAAAAACTAAATGTAGTTTCCAACATGAGTAAATATGTAAGTACCTATGTATTTAAAATAATAAAAATTAAATGGCGCGAGGTATTGTGTTGGCCACATCAGATTTTTTCTTTCAAAACCTCTATGATGTGCTCATTTTTGATATTCTTTGTGTTGATACCAACGTGACAATAAATTTTTACATTGAAAATAAATTTTAATATGCTAACGTATGTAATAGTTGTTTATACAACAATAGTGTAAACAGAAGCTTTATGCCATGAGGTCAAGTATTTCGTGACGAAGCTTGCCGAGTCACGAAAATTATTGACCGAATATCATCCGTATTTATATTATTGTCAAATTTTTTATTGATTAAATTATATTAAAAGGTGTATCAGGTATGTTATTATTTATAATTTGATAAAAGTTATTTGGATCTAAATAAAATACATCCTTATATAAATGATCATTTCATGTGTATGATGTCGGTAATACAAAAAATATGTATGTATTACGAATCTAACAATTGGTTGTCAAAAAGAAAAATAGCTATAAATATTGGCGCACATTCAAAAGTAGTAGGGAATTATTTCAAAATCAAGAATTTATGTTATTTTTGTATCAATTTATTTATTTTTTCAACTTTAAATTTTTATAATTTATTTTTTAAGTTCGTCAGGCCACGAGCCGTCACGGGCCACCGGGAAATTCCCGGTATCCCGCTGGGCCAGTCCAGCCCTGACAACACCCTGATGACAGCTTACTCATTGATGGCGATTACAACCTACCCGGAATTCAGTGGTCACCAAACACCAAATAACAACAGTTTCATCCCCATTCCCCTTACATTCAACAATGTTCACACCGAACTTATCAATACCCTTAATCTATGTAACTTACAACAATTTGATGGCATATTGAACACTAATACCAGAATTTTGGATTTGATATTATGTACACAATCATGTATTACTAAACTGTCTGATTTTACTTTAAGTACAGTAGAAAACACCATCCACCGTTAGTTTCAGAGTTACGTATTTCTAATCCATTGTTATTAGAAAACAATGACAACTTATCCTTTAATTATAATAAACCGAACTTTGAAGTAAATAAGTTATCTGGAGTAACTGGAATAATCGCCTCATTTATCCAAATGTAAATGACAATGTAAAATATTTTTACTGTATTTTAAATTCATTAATTGTAAAATTCGTTCCGCTTAATAATATTAAAAATAAGCACCACCCCATTTGGTTCAACAAATCGCTTATAAAAATTGTTAAAGAAAAAAATAAAAATCATAAAAAATGGAAAATATATCACAATATATCTGATTATAACTCCTTCATTTTACTGCGAAAAAGAGTTAAGTTACTAGCTAAAAAAGACCACAATGAGTACATCTCTAAAATTGAAAACAATATACAAACTAATCCAAAGTCCTTCTGGAATTACACAAAAAAAAATTAAAAAAACTAACAACATGCCAAATGTAATTGTTTAGAATGATAAAGAAGCTACATTAGGTCGAGATATTTTTGACTTATTTGCTGACCACTTTGAATCTGTGTACGACGATACAAAAAATTTCAACCCCGAACTTATTATAGAATTTATAGATAACATTAACATTAATACTAATTTAAGTTCACTGCATATAACGAACGATGAAGGGTATTGGTCCTGATGGTATTTCTCCAAAATTTATAAGAACTTGGTCATACTACTTAGTTGAACCTCTATTCATAATCTACAACCAATCACTTAAACAAGGTATTTTCCCTACTGAATGGAAATCATCGTATGTTACACCTATATATAAATCCGGAAATACAAACAATGCAATCAACTATAGACCAATTTCTATAACATCTACATTTGGTAAAATCTTTGAGGCTATTATTACTGACAACCTTAAACAATCTTTTGCAAATTACATAATTCCGGAACAACGTGGATTCTGTGAAAAAAAATCTGTATTAACAAATCTAATTCCCTTTACAGAATATCTAACAAAGAACTTAGATAATAGAACTCAAGTTGACGTCATATATACAGATCTCAGTAAAGCTTTCGAGCGTGTCAGTCATGATATTTTGTTATTTAAATTATTCAATTTAGGTATACACGTATCTCTTTTAAGGTGGCTGGAATCATACGTTAGAAACAGATCGCAACTGATAGTTTGTAATGGTTTTAAATCTCGACCAATTAATGTAACATCTGGAGTACCACAAGGCTCTCACTTAGGTCCAATATTATTTAATCTATACATAAACGACGTCTCAAATTGCTTCAAAAATAGCCATTACTTACTATTTGCTGATAATTTGAAATTTTATAAACAAATAAAAACTGATAATGATTGCAGTCTCCTACAAGATGATTTACTCAATTTACAAAGATGAGGTGAATAACATGATGTTAAATATGACGAAATGTTACATTGTTAATTTTTCAAGAAATACAACAATACATCATTTTAATTATAATATAAATGGCACGATAATTGAAACTAAATCATCTATCAAGGATTTAGGTATAACATACAATTGTAAATTGTTACCTAATGATCATATCAGCATCATTGTAAAGAAAGCATACAGATTACTTGGCTTCATAATTAGAACGACATATCATTTAAAAAAAATCGAATCTTGTATATTACTTTACAATGCTATAGTACGATCACAACTGGAATATATGACGTATATGGAATCCATTTTATGATGTGCATGTCAAACATATAGAATCGGTTCAAAAAAGTTCATTGTCATTCTGTGCAGAAGGTTTAATATTGATTATACTAATTATAACCATATATTACATCAACTAAATTTTATATCATTGGAGAACAGAAGAACTATTAATGACATATTTTTGTATAAAACAATTCATAATACGATTGACAATCAACTTTTCGTTAATTTTTTCAATTTGTATGTTTCAGCTAAGAATACTAGGTAAAAAATCTGTTTATTGTACCTACATGTAAAACTAACCTGCTCAAAAATTCTCCTATTGGTAGAGTGATGCAGACTTATAACGACAAATTTCAACACCTTGATATATTTCACTTGACATTGAATCAACTGCGAAACTTACCAGTGGCGGATTTAGAGGGGGGGCAATCGGGCACGTGCCCCCCCTGTTATTTTTAAAAATTTAATTAAGTACATATTATCATTCACGTATTACAAATCATAGATAAATAAAAGAATAAACATACTAATAAAAGTACAGAATTTCTATTTATTTTTCATATTGTTTATTATTTTGGAAATGCCCCCCCCCCCATTTTTTTATAAGTAATAGAACAAATGATTCATATAACAGTTTTATTATATTAATTATATTATTTGTTGGCAGATGTAGATATTTTTTATAAAGTCACGTTTAAAAGATACGACTATCAACTTTTATTTTTTAAATAGCAAACAATAATTATTTCACTAAAATATAAACCGCCATTTTCTGTCTTAAGTTATTCTTATTAGGTACTTAATTTGATATTTTCACTTGTTTTGTATAACATTGTTGCATTTTATATATTTTCACATGGCTATTTAGAATATTTGAATAAACATTATTTCTCGTATTTCTCAAACTCATTTACCTGTTTGGGGTTGTGCACTCTAATTTTTTTATTATTTTAAATGAAAGTTCTTCTAATTTTGAAACAATTCGTAATATTAAAAAGTCTTAATTGGTTTTGGTTTAACTGAATTTGATTTTTAAAGTCAACGTGACGTCACAGCGACACCTATTGCTATATCTCGCTGCCTACTATAGAACTTGTGCGAGAGAAAGGTAGCACTAATGTGACGTCACAGTGACACTGACAACAAACCTCAAATATCTCGAAAAGTAATTAAAAAATTGTTTTCTTCATCTTAATCGCTGTTTATTGAGTAATACTTTAAGTATAAAGTGTACATTTCATTATTTTTTGTTATGGTGCAGGACCCCAAATAGATCATTAAAAAGACAAAAAATGGGGGTTTATATTTTAGTAAAATAATTATAGGTTGCTATTTTAAAATAAAAGTTCTGATTTTATAAAAAAATATTTACATCTGCCATCAAATAGCATATTTAAAATAATAAAACTTTTATATACGAACAATTTATTATAATACAATACAAAAGTTAACGGGGTGGGGGGGCTCACCCTATATATTTAAAATTTGTTTTTCCGAATTTAGTATTATAATTTTCTAAATCCGCCACTGTAACTTACTGATTGGTGAATTTCGTGAATAAATGATATTTGTTGTTATCGCAAATTTATGTTTCTATTACGTCATTAATTATGTCTGTACAAATGTCTTTATATAACTTTTTATAACTTTTTTTATGTATACGTGGAACTGTTTCTGGTCTTCGACTGTATTGTTCCCTCAAAATAAATAAATATATAAATCACTATCCATACTATATTACTGAGTGAAACAATGAGAAATATACCATTTTAATAGTCTTTAAAGTAATACGAGGATTTAGTTTTCTTGCTTATAGATATAATATGAGCATTACCATTAAGTCCGCCGTTAATATGTGTACCAATAATATTAACTGACATGCCCATATTAAGTTCAGTTTTAACAGATATTATTAAATTCTGATTATTATCTTTATTGAGTAGTATTTTATTTGATGAAAACCAGGATTAAGCCTTTAAAAGATTATTCGAACTTTCATGGTTAAGCGATTGAAAATGTAAATGGCTTGTAAGATAACATGAAGCAAACTACCTTATTAAATTTCAACTTCAATTTCAGATAAAGTAAATTCAATTCCAGGAAAAGTAAATTCAATTTCAGGAAAAGTAAATTCAATTCCAGAAAAAGTAAATTCTATTTCAAAAAGGGTAAACTGACATTATTTTTCTAAAATTGAATTCAATTTTTCTGCAATTGAAATGAATTTTTCTAATATTAAATTAACTTTTTCTGAAATTGAAGTTGAAAAGGTATAGGGTGTGGGGAGTGTAGCGGGGGCCCCACTGCATATTTGTGCACGCGGCCTCAAAATCCAAAGAACGGCGCTGCCACAGATTACTTATACTACCGTAACGGTAGTGTAGGTAATCTGTGGCGCTGCTAATAACAGCTTATGTAGTGGATTTATTGTATTTAAAGTAAAAGCTGAATTTTTGATCATTCAAATTTTTATTATCAATATGCTTAATAAGTCAGTTATTTAGGGTAATTATATGGGATTTCCCATTTCAAATATGAAAATTAATGTCACTGTTAAACGGAACTCAACCATCATGCCAAATACCATGATTTGTGAGCCCCTGTCTAAGCCTAGTTTACAAATATAAAGACAATTAAAAAATAATTACAAATGAAATAGTAATATTAAGGTCAGTAAGTGCGTCCTACCGGTTGAGGATGATTCATCCGATACCGGTAGAAGAGCACTTACTGACCGCAATACTTATTACATTTTTTGCTCGATTGACGCGTAAAATTTAAAAAAATGATTTGGTAATTATTTTGACATTAAAAATAATGTAGTTGTCATTTTTAAAGTAAGTTTTCAACATTGATTTTATTTACTTACCGCCTACGCCTCCTAATCGGTAAGTGATTCACATCACTTACCCATCAGTAATTTGTAAATAAACCTTTACTGCCTTGGAAACTCTATCGGTAAACAAAACAAAAACCAATTGAGCAAAAAATTTATTTTCAGTGGCCCGTTTATATGTGTCATTCGGTATAGTATGTCTGTTTAAAACCCTCCAACGGGCGCGCCAATAAGTTCTTTATATTGTTATATTGTTATTGTTTATACCATACGTGTTTGGCGTAAGCCCGGCTCCAAAAATATTTCGTTTATTTTAAGAGATAGAAGAAAATGTTAATAAGCAAACTTAAACTAGACAAAGTGGCTCACTTCCGGTTTCAGTGGAAATAAGTACAAATTTAAATATAACATGCATAGGGAATCTGTAGTTTTATATATATATTTTCCGAATGTACATAAAATTTTCTTCATAATGATATCAAAATATCATAGTTTTACTTTAACCATTTCAAAATGGCGACCATTTATTTTTAAAGTATGTATTAACAAAATTCCATACAAAATAAAACATAGCAAGCTATGAAAACAAATTTATTACACTAAGGGCCGGTATTTCCATCTCCGGATAAAGTTCAGAATAACTATCCGTCAGATAAATGATAAAATATCGCATCGAAATAAGAGAATAAATGAGGTAAATTATATTGAATGTCATTTTTTGATGCGATATTGTTCATTTATCTGACAGATAAGTTATCCAGCACTTTATCCGAAGATGGAAATACCGGCCCTTAGTCAATTAAATAACAAATTTCAAGTAAGTAAATATTTTCCTTTTATTTTAAAGCAATAAAATTGACCAGGGGCGCGGTAGCACATTTGATACCAACTATATTTTAGCTATGGTCTATCATTAAGGAGACGAAACAATTACACCTAATACACACTCAGCAATAGCTAGTAAGATACTGAAACGCACAGCGTACGAGATCGACTCTATGAACCCCAACATCCTTTTGATTGATAGGTACTGGTAGCGCATTCGCACCAGCGCGCCCGTTCGAGGGCTAATAAAGCATTTAATTTATACTCAAATATATTTTATGCGGGTCAACAAATCGTTACAGTACGAATTAAGGGGTGAAATATCTGTAAATACCTCGGGGATTAAATGTTTTAGACTATATTATGTCTCCAATTTCTTCTTCCCTTTTTCTATATTAAATTTGTTAAATATTAATAATGATTTTAACCAATTTTCATCTAAAATAAAATTAAATTTACCTATGTATTTTTCAAAAATGAGATGTAAGGAAGTAAGTAATGTGGTTTGTAAATAAAATGTATAAGAATATATTATAAAATGAAGTTAACTGTTAGGGTTTGTGTAGTCGGTACTTGATGGAACATTTTAAAATATAATTATTGAAACACAACACTTGATTATTCCACATTTATTTCTTTATGTTACGATCGCTTCGTCCTTTCGGACATCATCATGATGGGGCATAGATAATTTTGCGCTTTGTACACAAATGGTTTGTGCACAATATAAATCGTTAAAAAGTCTGTTTCAGAGTATGGAAATGGTTGCCGCTGAATTCAATATCGATAGAGCTAAAGATCCACCGAGTAAAGTACCAGAAAGATTTGCCAAGACACAAGAACCAAATGAGAAGTTTTCAGGATCAGGAACCATAGCTTCTCGGAATCAGACCTATTCAACAATGTCACCAGTCAGATGTTTTAAATGCAACCAGCTGGGTCATATATCACGAAACTGCACCACAACCACAACAGAATAGAAACCAAATGGTAAATCTGTGCCAAATAAGATAAGTACTCAGAATACAAATTTTGTAAGTTCGGGCTCAAAGTTCATTAAACGGATACAAATTTATAACCAGAATTTAACTGCTTTAATTGACACTGGTAGTAAGATGAATTTAACTAAAGATTGTTTTGTAACTAACATGATAACTGAGATATGTAACACTGTTCTAGTAGGATTAGACAACAGTAAGTACACTGTGACAAAATAGCTAGATTCACTGCTAACATAGACGACTATGATTACGAAATAGACGCGGCCGTTGTTCCAAAAGATTAAAACTTGGGCAGAAATTTCTCGATTCGGTAGAGTGGCATGTTCAAAAAGATGGTATTGCGTTTTCGGAACCGATAGAAGCAGAGATTTGCGACCCTGAATACAATATTAATCCCGAAGTAGATTTTAAAATAAGGCAAGCATTTTCTAATTTAATTTCTAACTACAACATGATACGAACTAGTTGTCCCAGTCAAGTTGACGATGAGGATTTACAAATAAAAATAAATTTAAAAACAAACAAGCCCATTTGCACTCCACCGCGGAGAGTACCATCGTACCATGAACGTGAAGTTATAAACAAAATTGTAGATGATTTGTTGAAAAAGGGTGTAATCCGACCTAGTAATTCCGAATATGCTAGTCCTGTAGTGCTTGTTAAAAGGAAAAATGGAGAAGGCCGTTTATGCGTAGACTATCGCTCACTAAATAAGGAAACTGAAAGATAAATTTCCACTGCCACATAATGACGATCTTTTAAATACTTTGAGTAAAGCAAAATATTTCACAGCACCTGATCTAAAAAATGGTTTCTATCATGTAAAAGTACATCCAGATTCAATAAAATACACTTCCTTTGTGATACATAACGGGCAATATGAATTTGTAAAAATGCCAGTCGGTTTAGTCAATTCACTATCTGTTTTTATGCGATACGCGACTCGAATTTTTCGTGTTTTAATTAGAACAAATAAAGTACAAGTATACATGGATGACTTATTGATTGCGACGAGTACTGTACAAGAAGTTTTGAACTTGATGCTCAAATATGGATTAGAATTACGTTTTGACAAGTGTCAGTTTTTATATACAGAGTTGGACTATTTAGGTTATCGTATTAGTCACAACCAGATTAGACCTGGGTTAGCAAAGACTAATAGCGTTTTCAGCTTACACAGTGCAAGTGCGCACTGAGTGCAAAATATCACGTGACCACACTGAACGAGTTCTGCCCTCATTCGCCATATTTGCACTGACACTATTGAACTTGCCTAAGGAGTCAGTGCACAAAAGTCGCACTGAGCCAGTGCACGGTGCAACTTTTTCTTAAGCTGAAAACGCATCAGCTGACTAATTTTTGCATTCAATGATAAGCTGAAAACGCTCAGTGCAAAAAAGTGCGCACTCGACTTGTAAGCTGAAAACGCTATAAAGTTATTTAGAATTTTCCTATGCCGAAAGACCAGAGACAGATACGAATGTTTTTAGGTTTGACAGGCTACTTCAGAAGATTTATTAGAGATTACGCAATTCTTGCAAATCCACTAAAAGACTTACTACGACAAAATATAAAATTGGAGCTGAACAAATTGAAGCTGTCACTAAATTGAAAGATCGATTGGCCAAGGAACCTGTGATAAAATTGTACGATCCCGATAAAGAGATTGAATTACATATAGATGCAAGTGCCAATGGATTTGGTGCAATATTGATGCAAAAACATGACGGAAAATTTCACCCCATTTATTATTCGAGCATCAAAGTAAATGATGCAAAATCAAAATTGCACAGTTTTGAATTAGAATTATTGACTGTAGTGAACGCGCTGCAGAAATTCAGAATTTATTTGATAGGTAAACGATTTACTTTGTTACAGATTGCAATGCTTTAACACAGACTTTGAAGAAGAAACAACATTACCCAAAAATATTACGATGGAGCTTGATCCTTAAAAATTTTGATTTCGATGTTCAAGATAGAAGTGCCGACAAAATGGTGCATGTAGACTGTCTCAGTTGTATAGTCCCTGTCAACCTGGTGAACGAAGAATCTAAACAGGTTGAAAACATTGCAATTTTACAAAATAAAGTTCCAGAAATTATGGAGCTGAAGAATAAAATATTAGCTGATCAGAAGCCTCACGAGTTCGAAATTCTAAATGAAAATTTAATGAAACAAATTAACAATAAATTTTTGCTTGTTGTCCCAAGACAACTTCGCCATCAATTAGTAATGAAAGCTTATGAGAAAATTTGTCATCTGGGCTATGATAAGACTTTGGAAGAAAAATGTTTATCTAGATGTATAAAATGTATGGAATATAATTATAAAACAGATAAGAATGAATGATTAGGCCCGTTGGAACGAACTACTGGAGGACATAAACACATTCTAACTATAATAGATGGTTTTACGAAATTTATATTTTTAGAACCCACTAAAACAACGAATTCCAAAGAAGATGTACGAGTATTGAAACAATTGTTCAAAATATTCGGAATGCCAAAAAGGATTATTTCAGATCGAGGTTCCGCTTTTACAAGTGAAACATTTAAAAGCCTTTGTGATGGAAATAATATCCAGCACGTACTAGTCGCAATACGAACTCCGAGAAGTAACGGACAAGTTGAAAGGTATAACAAAACAATCATGCCAGCGCTTTTAAAAATGACAACGAATCTGAACGAATAGCATAAATGTTTAGATAAAGTCCAATTATCATTGAATATGACTAAACAGAAAACGACAAATAAATGTCCTAGCGAGTTGTTTTTTTGGATATAAATTGCCTCACGGATTTGGAATGGAATTGTAACAAATGATTGAAGAAAATATAACTGTAGCTGATTACCAAAAGAAGAGAGAAGAAGCAAGAAAAGATGCAATTGAAAATACAAGAATTCAACAAGAGAAAACAAAAGAACTGTACGATAAGAAAAGAAAAATTCATTGTAAGTATAAAATAGGTGAATACATGATTTCAGCCCCTACAGATCAAAATCCTAAAATGTCCAAAAATATATTGGTCCATACATCATCCATTCCGTTCTTGATAATGATCGTTATGTAATTAGAGATATTCCAGGTCATCCAGTTTCACAGAGACCATATAACGGTATATTACCGCCTGAACGAATGGGTAGGCCCACTAGATGATTCCGAAGATGAATATGATGATATGAGCACATTTGAAAATTAAGAAATTCAATCCGAAGATCAAGACGAAGCGACAGAAGGCAAACAAGAGGAAAATGAAGACCTGTCCTCTACGCAAGAAAGGGAATACGAAGAAAGAGAAGAAGAAACTCAGATATTCAATGAAGACACTCAAGACGAAGATAGATAATCCAGATGGAGCTGTCTCCGATCACGGAAGAAAAAACCAGTCGACATCGAGGACAATGTCACGTCAGGATTGGCCGAACTGTGAGAGCCATATCAAAGGACTCCAGGAATCCGTTGTCAAGCAACAGAAAGGAGACAATTATTAATATATAAAAATAGAATACAACATGTCAAATGTAATAACGTAAAAATAAAATATAATTGAGTATAGTACTTTCGTTTAATAAAAGTTTTATAAAAGAACGTTAAATAAACGCTCACCGCTTGATACACAGCCCTACAATAATAATAATAATAATAATAATAATAATAATAATAATAATAATAATAATAATATTTTTGTAATATTTTGTCGGCTTTTCAACACTTCTGTTATAGCCCTATTCAAATACTTTATTTATTATTACATTTCATTACATTGTACATATATGATAAGTATTTGAAAAACATATACAAACATCCAAGCCCCTGGAGGGAATCGAACCCACGACCCAAGGAACCGAGCGGTGAATATCGCTTCGAGCACTGTTAGGCTTGATTTATATTAGCGGTACAATGACGGTATGGATACTTCTTGCTCCAATGTATTTTAATGGACCAATTTACATCAATGACGGTACGATGACGACCCTTTGATATTTACTGATTTACGTACCGTCACTGTACCGTCATCATACCGTCATTGCACCGCTAATGTAAATCAAGCCTTAGAAAAAACACTGCCTCAACTCGCTCGGCCACTGTAATATGCGCTACTTTTTCTTAAAAGTCCCTATAAGTTTTGACTGTCAAGTAACTGCCAAATGTCATTTGTGTTTATATTTTTGATGTGTACAAGTATGGCGTTAGCAGTGATTAATATTAAATTAAAAAATGACAAAATGGAGTAGAGATGTAATTGAAATCTTGATGGATACATACGAAAAAAATAGGGGTAGTTTTTGTAGCATGACCTATGTTGAAAGAAGATATATTTTTAGTAACAGTAAAGAGAGACATAGGAACTACAAAAACGAATTAAATTTTGGCAAAAAGTAGATAGTGTTTAATATTTCTGAACTATAAGGATTTTCGAAAAATAAATCAAATATAAATAAATAAATAAATAAATAAAATAAATATATCATCACGGCATATTACCCATTGCTGGGTGTGCCAATCTGCTTTGTACATAGATTTCGGTAATGATGATGACATATTTGTACCGTGTGGGCGTTTACCAGGCGTCACCTCTCGGGCACTCATTGCACTCATCAAATATCACCCCGCATACTTGCCTGTTGTATTTTGGCTTAAAATATAACACATCAAAATTTTAAACCACTACAGCCCTTTGAAAACGAAATAAATTTTGGTAAATTGTAAACAAATGAAATTTCACATTTTGACAGTGTTGTGAATTTTGTGATTGTTTACATTAATACATTTTTTATATTTCGGTGTTCTTAAGAGTCTATAAAAGCACTGCTTATCACTTAAAACACGACGTTTAGAAGATCTATAAACGTACTGTTTTTGGCGCCTTTCGTACTCTAGAGGTGGTAGTCATGACAGATGAATTACATATAACCTCAAAATGGTAAGTTGTTTATGTTGAAATATTGATTTTTATCTTATCTCCAGGTAATAGGACTAGAAAGAAGAGGAATTTATAGCTATATCTGTGTTAGTTCAAAATGGAGAATATGCGAAGTTAAAATCTTTCAACTAAAAAATTATTAAACAAGAAACAATGCGTTCAGATTTACTTTGTCAAAACAATTTAAACGGTAAGTTTTATTTATTACAATTTAATTTTATGGTAATATTGCAATTATCAGCTGACTGTATTGTTATATCAGGCTGGTTTTAAAATATATGGTGCACGTTAGTTGAAACGTTGACACTGTCAATTTGTAGCTACTTGCAAGCAAATATGAAAATTTACGATCCATGATTTCTAGTTCCACGTCGATACGAGCTGTCGAATATTAAATTTTTAAATATGATTTAGACATAAGTGCCATATACAAATACAACATATGTTTTGTATTGAAGAATGTAAGAACAACTGTTGCTGTTATGTCTGCAACTGAGCAGTGGATGTGTTAAAATGGTGGAATGTAAAAGTGTAGATCAATAAATTGTTTATTAAAGTATTTCATTATTTAAATTTTTTATTTATGACAATAACTAACACGAACCAGCGATCCCGATTCGTTATTTGATAAATTTACCTTTATTACAAGATATGTCAAATCAGGTGGTTCATTAATAAACCGGTGGAGTATATTGTAAGTATTAGTTTTCCTCTTCCATATTTACATAATGCTTGATACAATAATGTAAACAATCAGTCAGAATCACACAATATACAAACTGTCAAAATGTGAAATTTTAATTGACAGCGGGAAACGCTACCAACATAACTGACAAAAAATTCTAAGACATATTTTTGAAGTCTTTTTAAAAAAAATTTAATTGTAAAATTACCTGAATAGAAAAAATAGTTTAAAAAACATGTATCATAAGGATTGTTAACGCACTCGTCTTTTGTAAAACTCTCCTAGCGGCTCGTTTTCCAAACTTGGACTCGTACGTTAACAAATTGCCTTATGATACTTGTGTTTTAATGTACTAGTATCAAACCGTAGCTACCTATATAGGTGACTATGACCAAACAGTGCGCTTATAGATCTTCTAACCGACATGTTTTCAGTGATAAACAGTGTTTTTATAGACTCATAAAATCACCGAAATAGAAAAACTTATTTTAGTATGTGAAAAAGTGAATCAATTACAAAATATTGTATTACTATACTTTCAAAAATATAACCTCACTTTTTATTTTTCACATCAAACACAACATTTCAAAATTCAAATGATAATATTTTGTGGACCAGATGATTAACACCTATTATAATAATAATTTGACAAATGAAACAAGCAAAATAAAACAAAAAAAAAAAAACGAAACAGACAGAACTGTTATAAAAACAAGGATGGGTATACGGCCAGGCAAACGGCACGATTTGTATTTCTGAAATGGTCTATTCATACAAATATTCCTATGAATCTTCAGGATAACATAGTCATTGCATTTTGTAAGCAAAAATGTATGGTTAATATTAACAAAATTAGAAACAAAGACTTCCATTAATAATAATTTAAAAAATTATTTGTCATGGGTGTTATAATTTTTACGATAATTAATTTATACAAATTGTCCTACGGGGCTTCAGTATAATATAGTTATTGCATTTTGTTAGTAACAATATAGGAAGTATATTAAAAAGATATATAATAATAATTCATAATGAGAACTTAAACGGTGCGTTTAAGTTCTCATTTTCCGCACCCAATTTGCCACCTGTATTATTAAAAATAGGTAATTAAAAAACGCAAACAATCGATGAAAAGGTTTCGACATTACTAAACTAATACTTTAAAACATAATTTTACAGTTAAACAAATGGTTGGTCAATTGGGTGCGGAAAATGAGAACTTAACCGCACCCATATGTATTATTTTACAAATAATTTATTAAAATACGCAAACAATCGATGAAAAGATTAAAACAATACTAAACTAATACTTCCAAACAGATTTTTATAGTTAAACAAACAGTGGGTCAATTGGGTGCGGAAAATGAGAATTTAGCCGCACCATTATTTAAAGATAATAAAAAAGGAAATAGAAAGTTTAAACAAATAATATTATTTTAAAACATTAACAAACAAATGAGAATGAAAACATTAACCTATTTAAACAAACATTATTGTATAAATGGTGGGTTAATGTGAAAATAGCCCCACCCACATATTTTTTTTTAAATAAAGGGAAAAAAGTCGAACAATCAATTAAATATAGCAAACATTTGAAAACGGATCCAAATAAAGTAATTTATGTATGAAATATTGTTTGTTTGCTTGTGGGTTGGGTCAAGTTCACTGACGTACTTTTTGTTACTGGTGTATAAAGTACACCACGCGTATCCTTCTGTTATAAAAAAGAGCGCGTGTAGTTAAAGGTTAATTTCATTTGGTAAAAATTTAATCTAATAATAGAACATTAATAAACAATCATTTTCAATGAATATGCAGATCATAGGTAGATACTGTAGTACTCTCCCTTATCATGAGGAAGGTAATAATCTAAAATATACACTTTATTTTGGTAAACACTTTATTGACTGGTCAACAGGTATACACACTCACTGACAGTTTGTAAAATAATAATGAAATCCCCATCAGATCCTCACAATAAATACATTAATTAGTATAATATCTAATTGCACGTATATAATTATTTTACTTATTTACTTATTATATTTAATGACATATACGAGTATGTAATATCTTACCTTGTGATCTAGTGATATACTAAAAACTGTACCATAGAAATTTTATAATAAAGTTTTATTTTCAGAAATTTATATATATATATATATATATATATATATATATATATATATATATATATATATATATATATATATATATATTGTGTTTACCTTGGAAGATGTAGATAAAAAACTATTTAATTCATATTATTTGACCATGAACTCTCAAGTGATTTTATAAGATAAAATCATGTACAAGAATATATTTATGTTATATTCGTCTTACAATTCTTATTTTTATGTCGGAAGTTCATAATTACTGAAATTAATTTATATTTTATTTTAGTGGTTATAAGCCATATTTGTATATTACTGCAATTGTTATTTGTATATGAGGGTTGCGAAATACCTCTTTATCGAGAGAAAAATTGTCGCCGAGGCCGCTTGTCCTTGCGGACGACACAAGACAATCTCGAAGGCACTAGACCACTAAAGGATTCTGCGGAAAAGGTGTACACATTATATTTTGTGCAATTATAATAATTATGTAATTACTAATTTTATTGTTTTTAAACAGTGTAATCCATTGGAATAGAAGGGCAACTTCCATGGGATTGACGTTTGATAAACAAAACAACTAGTTTTTTAAAAACAATTGTGGAAATGATATTAAATAATTTCTAAAGTAAATATTATTTTACAATGTTTATTGTATTTATTTCAAAAAATCTGATGTGGTCACCACACGACTTCCTTGTACGCAAGACCAACATGAAATATGTAGGTACTCGTATAGATTCAATTATAAAATTGCAAGTGTAGACTCAATTATAAAATTGCACGTATTTGACGTAATTTGACATAACATTAATTATAAATCTTTGAAAACTTTTTTGTCCTAATCCAAGCTTTATTTAAAAAACCAAATCGCATATCATTTTTAAATTTACATATCGCCCTTATAGAAAGGACTAATTTCATAATATTGAATGTATGCTGGACGCAGAATTTAATTCTCTAAATATTTCATCTTTATCGATATCTGTGTACAGAGCAGATTGGCACACCCAGCAATGGGTAATTAGCCGTGATGATATATTTATTTATTTATTTATTTAAAACTATTATTTGAAACATTTATTTCTAAAATCAAAATAAAACCATGTTATTCAAGAAAAACTGTTAATAACTTCTAGTAATATATTATTTCCGGTTAGCCTATTTTAACCAAAATATTCTATGTTATTCCCATTGACATAAAAGTCTTATATACCAAATTTGAAAAGTTTTGGATTATATTTTAAAATAGTTTTTCATTAAAATCTATTATAGTTTTTTAATAAAGTACCACTTCTGGAAATTATGTAATGACCAAAAAGGTAGGTGCACAACTAGATGTTATAGCAGTCCTAAATACAAAATATCAACTTTCTACATACAGACGTCACGACGAAATTAGTCAAAATGGATTCAGAGATGGTCAAATGGATAGTAACGGCCGTGCAATTGTATTACGCTGACTGTATTGCGTCGGTGAAATGTTTAATTCATGTGCGATTGCACAAAAATAAAATTATACAATTTTTATTTATAAATATGAATTAAAATTTACATGCACAAGTAATAAACTTAATTCTGTAAAGTCACTCGTATATAAGAGCAGAAGTAGGATATTGCATTTATTTGATTTTGTAAATAACCATCAAGTCTGAAATAATATTGGATTTTGGTTTACACTTCTTTAAATCACTTTTTATGGTATTTTGGATGGCTGTACTAATTTTTTTATTATTGTTAAATTTCGAGTTGAATTTGTTCGTTATAATTACCTCTCCACATTGTAGGTAAGAGTAATTTAGAAATAATGCGAAAAATCGTATGTCAAGATTTTAATGCATGAACAAGTCTGAAGAGTACCTAAAATCCGATTGTACGAAAAAAAGACGATATCTCAAATACTATAATAGGCAGTTAGTGAATTTTAGTTTAGTATAACGTAATGTAACATATAGTTGGATGTTGTCATGTTACGTTAGAAATAATTTGCTTATTTTGTTTCAAATCGTGACCTAAATAAAGTTATTATTAGCATATACCGCCAAACTTTAAAATGTATTTAATTTACTTTATCTACCCTTTTTTAATTAAAATATCTAAATACATACTACCCTTGATGTTTAAGTATTATTTTCACTACTCTTGCAGTTAAGATACAATATTTTGAGTAAAAAAACACACTTTCAAATCTGCTATAATAATAGTTATTTATACAACAAGTGTGTAAACTGTACTTTTTTGGTCGAGTGCGATATTTTGTAGCCCGAGACAAAAACACTATTTTACACAGATGTTGTATACAACATTTTTAATACAACCGAAATGTTAGTGGTGTTTCTCATAATACCGAGTGTATAGGCATCCAGCATCTTCAAATACTGTTAGTGCTCTTTCTCATACTATTGTACAAAATGTAACTTAAATCTCAGACAGAAGTGAATTAATCTTCTATAACTGTACAAATTGTACATTTAATATGAATATTAAAAATTAGGTTAGTTAGATGTCAAAAAAATGTTACAGTTCTTAAAAATGGACCTTTTCAATTTAAGGGCTATCTCTTTCTATCGCTGCAAATAGTAAGAAAATGGCGCGAACAACTGCCATTTGGTCTGTCAAACGAAATGTCAAAAATATTGAAATCATTAAAATACCTGTATTCTCAATGAAAATTTGCACCGTTAGGCATTTTAACTTCAATAAAAGCTTTTGTAACTTATTTCGATAAGATTTTTTAAAGTTATCTGAGATATTCTCATATTTTACGTCTAAATTTTTTAGAATCATCATCATAGAGCTCAGTTGTTCTTACTATGCGTAGATCCCCATTGCGCATATCTTCTATCTCTTTAAATTGAAAAGGTCCATTAGATTACTACTCAATCTGTTAAAAAAATATTACATTTGTTTAATTTACAGTGTATTTTAATACGTTTTAATAAATTTTATTACTTTCATTATTATTTACTACTAAATTAACCGAATTTTAATGTTGCCTAGCAACGCCTATTTACTTTTCAAGCAATGGTGCGCGAAAAGTGACACTTTACGCACTGTAAAGAGTTATTTATGTACCAAGTGAGTAAAGTATATCTTTTTCACGAGAAAAAGAATTTACCGAACGAGCCGAAGGCGAGTGCGCAAATCCTTCGAGTGAAAAAAAATTTAATTTACTCACGAGTTGCATACAAATTTTTTTACGTCTGCAATGGGAGCGTAAAAAAGTGCCGTAACGTTTCATTATTTAACACCGAAGCGTTAAAAAAGTGCACCTTTTTTTCATACTTTCATGTTTTAGAAAAAGCATACCCTATAAACTCATTTTAATGAAGAAATGGTACTTTTTTAACAGATGTAAAAAAGGTACTTTTCATGCACGGTTGTAGGAAATAGTTATTTTCCTACTACTGCCAAAAAAACTTAACATTTCTTCATTGTTTTCGAAACGCAAACATGTCATTTTTAAACAACACCAATGTTACCTGGGCAACGTGTAGAAAAGTATTTTGCGCACTAGGGCGACAATAGTATATTACTAACCGAGGTGGAAAGTGTTTCATTGTCGAGGGCGAAGATAGTTAACCAAGGCGCGAAGCGCCGAGGTTAACTATAGCCCGAGACAATGAAACTTTTCACCGAGGTTTGTATACTATTTTATTCACAATCTGAAATAAAAAATTAATATTTGATATTTAAATAATAATAACCTAACATAAATAAACGAATGGTCTGAGATTGTTCATTTGTCACATGAACTGTCAGTATGATTTCTAACCTTAAATATTGATTTCATTCATTACTTGTATTATTTACAAGTTTATTTAATATTTTTATCATATAAATTGTAAAGATGCTTTGTTTATATGTAAATACCCACCATTGATACGCATTGATCTCTCAATGCAGGGGGCAGTTATTTCCCGCCTCGAGGTTGGAAAGTATAGCGTGAGTATAGCTGAGGTTGGAAAGTGTCAACTTTCCAACCCCAGCTATCTTCACGTTATACTTTCCAACCTCTTGGAATATGAGGTTAACAATAACTAACTTCCCAACTTTTTAAAAGTCAGAAATCGTCATATTACTAACCGATTGTGAATAAACACTTTTATTCACTGTCATAAGATTGGATATAAAATACTTTGGGAAATAATAAATTGACCATTTCAGAAATTCAAAGCGCATGCGCCAAGTGTTAGACTGCGACAAAAAGTTAGTGCCGTTTGTCGTACCTATATCTATCCATCCTTGTTTATATGACAGTTTCCGTCTGTTTCAGTTTTCTTTGTTTTGTTGGTTTCGTTTTTCAAATAATTATGAAGGGTACTAAACTACTGGGCCCCAAATTACCGCCATTTGAAATGTTTTGTCTGGTTTATAAAATAAAAAATGAGGTTAAATACAGTAATATTTTATAATTAATTGATGAATATACTTCACTCTTTCACATACTAAAATAAGTTTTTATTTGTAAAATAAAAATTTAAATCGTGCCTTAGACTCAAATTCATTTTAACAACTCATATGTAGTTCTAAAATCTAAAATTACTCGTATATGCCGGGGTCACGTATATATTTGAAATGTCCCCATTTATCGGCACTAATTTTTAGTTCAAAAAGTAAATCTAGTGGTCGCTCAAATTTCTGAAATGGTCTATTTAAATTTTCAGACGCACATTGCGGTGCGCGGGACACCGGCATTACGCACAACGCTGCAACTGCTGGTGAAATGAAATGTTGTTAATATGGTCGCGTTCACCCGACACATTACGCAACTGTTCATTATCATTTGACTGTACGCGCAATTTCCACGGAACATGATGTTGGAGCGGTCGCCATTTTTAGTAGCACATTTCATTTACGCTCAGTTGACAACTGTTTTCGCTACTTGATGGTAAAATGGAGCAATTTACAAGTTTTCATAGTTTTAATAACATTGATTATGCGGTGACAACAACTGTATAAATTCGCACAAGACCGATAAATGGTAAGGAATTGGGGGCATTTACCATAAACGACTTTAGTGTTTGTAATAGTAAAATTCATTAGTTTACATCTAAATAATGTAAGAAAATACTTAAAATTTAATCAAATAAATTGTTGCCCTCTATAGAATGTCCTTGAAAGCTGTGGCGTCACAATCACAGACATCAGAAAGAGACGGAAAAGAGAAAGACATGATTAGTTTTGACGTTTGGAAGACACATGTTTAGCGACTCAACTGTGGCAGAAAAGTTAGTTTATTTATTGTGATGAAAGCGATTTGTTTTCTCCTCGCCAGTGTTTTATAATGTCTGCAATACATAATTGTTTTGTACCTGGTTGTTTTAATAATTCTGAGGATATGCCTAAGAAAATATTTTTTCACCTTCCAAGTAAACATACAATTAGAAAAATGTGGTTTGAGGCAGTGTGCGGTCCATGTGATGACAATGAAATTACCAAAACTAGAACATTGTATTGTTGTGGAGATCATATTGATGTAGGTATATTTATAAAATAAAAATTATAAACATTTACAGCTAACTTTCTGTACATTCTCCAATTGGGGTTCGATGATGAAAATTGGACATATTTTCAATTGATTGGCGATAACCTAAAAAATTATAAAACAAGTGGAAGAGTCCCAGTTTTTGTTATTGATATACCATGTAGTTGACAATGACAGCAGCTGTTATTATCTGAAACATCTTGTTAAATGTATACATGTTCGGGTTTGGTCGGATAATTCCGTCATTAATGTTATTCCGTGAATTCTACGTCATCAGAAATTTTTAAAAATTAATTTCTCAGTTATTTATATATAATAATAATTTTTAAATCGGACAAAGACCAAATACTATACAGGGTGTCTTGGAAATAGGGGGACATGGCTTAACCACAGATTCCTGAGGCTAAAATAAGATAATTTAACTAAACTTACCCTTATCCGAACTTATACCGTTTAGCCAGTATTCTGCTTCAAAGTTCTTCTAAAAAAAATAATTTTGCTTATAATAACAGAACGGTTGGTTCGATTTGGATGAAATTTGGTATGACACTTCATATGGATATGTCATCTTTTAAGATGATATTTGCTATTATTAGTGAACCGCTTGTGCAAGAAACTTGAATGTCACGACATTGATGAGACAGTAACTTTTTAATGGCAACGCCGATAACGTAAAATTATTTTTTTTTTTTCATAAAGATACATTCAATAGTAAACTTTTCTCTCTCTGTTTAATTTGTGATATCTGTCACGGTTCACGCAGAAAAAAATAAAACCTGAGTGACTGCACCCTGAAAATTTTCAATTAAATTTTATCTAGCAATCTGACAAACAATTAAAAAACAAGTAGCAAATAGATTTATTAAAACATTTACAATAAATGTTCAATGTGACCACCATTTTCTAGTATGCAAAGATTAATTCTACGTAAAAAATTGTACTGTACTCTCTGCAACATTTCTGCATTGTTCACAATAGAGCGCGAAACGTCTTGTATCCTGTCCCATAGTTCATTTTCTGTATTTATAGGCGAAGAATACACTTTGCTCTTTAATGTTCCCCAAAAAAACGAATCGCAAATATTTAAATCTGGTGACCGTGGAGGCCACTTTGCTGGAGCGTAAGCTCCTCTACCTATCCATTTATTAGGAAATTGTAAATTTAAGTGGTTCTGAACATTAACAGTAAAGTGAGGCGGTGCTCCGTCATGAAGAAACCACATGTCGCGTCTGAGGGCTAACGGCAAATGTTCCAATAAATCAGGTAAAACATTTTGAAGAAATTCTAAGTATCTCTCTCCATTCAAACGATTTGGTAGAATTACAGGACCTATAATGAAACTGTTGATAATTCCTACCCAAACATTGATTCTAAACTCGTGCTGAAAGTGGCGTTGCTTGCTGATATGCGGATTTTCTTCGGCATACACATGTTCATTGTGCAAGTTCGTAATGCCTCTCCTTGTGCAACACGCCTCATCCGTGAAGAGAATTGTTTTATGAAAATTATTATTTTCAACTCTTTTTTTCTTGGATGAAGCGGCAAAACTCTAGGCGCTTATTGAGATCGGCTGGTAAAAGTTCTTGCACAGTTTGAATGTGATATGGATATAACAGTTGTTATGAGAACCGTATGCGCTACTTCCTTGGAAACTTCTACTTCTAGTGCCAAACATCGACAACTAATACTGGGATCTTGTTCTACAATTTCCAAAATTTCTTCTTCTACGCCAGGAGTGCGAATTATAGGAGCACGTCCACGATCAGCGGTTACTGGTGTAAAACTTCCTCTTTCCCGAAGACGCCTTTCAACACGTGCAAAAGTTTTATGATTCGGCACGCGACGATTTGGAAACCTTTCGGTGTATACTCTAACGCATCTGCGACAATTTCCTTCGCAATATCCTAAGACTAGTAACATGTCCGTTTGTTCCGCATAAGAATAAGCCATGATTATTATTATTATTATTATTATTGTTATTATTATTATGGTTAGAAGATTAGTAATCTTATCTTACTCCTAAGCAACTTGGCAGGATTGACAACTTATAAACAATTGTTACTGCTATGAAAATGAGATATTTGTCAAATAAATGGACTGCTAGATAAAATTTAATTGAAAATTTTCAGGGTGCAGTCACTCAGGTTTTATTTTTTTCTGCGTGAACCGTGACAGATATCACAAATTAAACAGAGAGAGAAAAGTTTACTATTGAATGTATCTTTATGAAAAAAAAAAAAAAAATTACATTATCGGCGTTGCCATTAAAAAGTTACTGTATCATCAATGTCGTGACATTCAAGTTTCTTGCACTAGCGGTTCACTAATAATAGCAAATATCATCTTAAAAGATGACATATCCATATGAAGTGTCATACCAAATTTCATCCAAATCGAACCAACCATTCTGTTATTATAAGCAAAATTATTTCTTTTTAGAAGAACTTTGAAGCAGAATACTGGCTAAACGGTATAAGTTCGGATAAGGGTAAGTTTAGTTAAATTATCTTATTTTAGCCTCAGGAATCTGTGGTTAAGCCATGTCCCCCTATTTCCAAGACACCCTGTATATGCAGTTGAACTTTCAGAAAAAAAAATTTTTTAAATGACACCATTACGTAAAGTAGATAACTTAATTGAAACATAATGTTGCTACGAGTGCTAGGAAAAATAAATTGATAATTTTGCCTTCCAAATTCTATAGCAAGAATGAATGATTTAAGAAAATATTGTTGCAGAGCCAGATTTTAAGAAATTGTATTTCACCCAGAACAACAATGAGATAGTTGGAGTTACAGATGATCCTCAACAGATCCCAACAAAAGAAGTCTTTTCTTGGAACAAGAAATCAACTTTATTGTTAATTCAATTGTTCAACAACATGAAAATGCGTTTTCGAGATCCTAAAGTGAAAAAGAAACAGTCATGGAATGAGATTTGCCAAACATTGGAGATCTACGGATATTTTGACGTTAACGACGAAAAAGTAGATAGAAAATGGCGAAATTTAAAAAATACGTACAAAACAATAAATGATAATAACAATAAGAAAAACACCGATCGTGCATGAATTCAGTGGGACCATTATGGGATATTTGAAGAAATTTACGCCGACGACAGGACGGTAAACTTTGGTCCAACAATTTCATCTATGGACATAACACAATCAAAGCCTACTTCTATGCCAGATATTCCCTCCAATCTAACACCTCAGTCGTTAGAAGAATTCCAAGTTCAAATAACCATACCAACACAAATAGCCAATCCAAATCAAATAGAAGCAACACCATCTATCTCCGGAATACAAACGCCAACGAATAAAAACAGAAGTGGAGACAATTGTACGCATATAGGAAAAAAGCTCTTCAGGTAAAAGGAGACCGAGTGCAGGAATTAAAAAAACTGCGGTTTGCTGTCTAAATAAGCAACGAAATACAAGAGAGAAGAGATACCTTCCTGGAAAAATTATTAAATAAAGAACTATAGTGCTTTTTTTGTTTCAGACTTTTTTATTCTAGTCTACTAAAAAATAGAAAACATTTATTTTAAGAAGCATATAACAAAAAAGATATAATCTAAGTTGCCTACAAAATATATATATATTATAAGTAGTTATAAAAGCAGTATCAACGGAAGAAGTTTGTTAATTTTCAGCATTCGGCCAAGTAATACATTGCTGTGTGAGCTGGGCAAGAATTGAGACAATTTCCTTAAAAGTCTTATGTCCTGTACTTTTTGGAAAACCAAACCTATCTCCAGCTGCTAAAAAGCTTTCGGGTTTACTAAGTAGCCACAAAGTAAACAGAAACTTTTTTGCAACGGCAAGACAATATTTGGGTTCTGCAAATGGTTCCCAACAAAGACACTGAGTACCTATAATTAAAGATATTTTATTTAGACAGTTAGATATTTACTTAGTTTCAATGGTAAAAGAGGTATATTATTAAAATTAAATTATACTTAATCCATCCCTCTATTGCACCAAATTACACTATTGAGATTCTGTCTCAAACATATAGAAACGGCCATTTTCCGCTTAAAGTCACCAATATATTAATATATTATCTCACTCTACAGAACCAGCAATGGGATTTAAAAAATGCAGATTGGGACTCATTCACAGAAAAATGAGAACAATTGGAGAAATACCAACATCAAATATAAACGAAATAGTAGAAAACTTCCTAGAACACATAAACCAATATGCAGAAAAACACAAGGGAAAGAAAAGAACCATCAACAAAAAAAAAGTCCCCTGGAGGAGTCAGAGTTGCAAACAAGCCATAAAGGAAAGTAAAGCTGCGCTATATAAATACAAAAAGAAGAAAACCATAGAAAACTTAATAATGGTCAAAAAACAAGAGCAATTGCAAAAAGAATCATAAAAGACAACAAAAAGAAATCGTGGAGAAACTGTGTCTCTACTCTAACATCAGTTACTCCCACAACATAAGTTTGGGACAAGATCCGAAAAATTAAAAACAATACTTACTACAACCAGACTAAAGCACTTGAAATTAACAACACACTAATAAATTCACCAACAGAAATTGCAAACGCGATGGCACAAAGCTTCAAAGAGATCTCAAGCAATCAAAATCTAGACCCCCATTTTCTGGCATATAAAAATACTATAGAACAGAATAAGATACAAATAAATGATGATCCAGACAACAAAATAAACAATGAATTAACACAAGAAGAGCTTATAAGCGCTATAGATGAAACGAAAAATAACAACTCCCCGGGACCTGATAATATACCTTTCGAAATCATAAAACACCTCTCAGAAGAGGCCCTCAAACACTTGCTCAAAATCTACAACAAAATATGGGTAGAAAATTGCTTTCCAGAACAGTGGCAGGAAAGCATCATTATACCTGTACTAAAACCGAACATAGATAAATTAGACCCCAAATCATATCGACCGATCGCATTATATCAAATATGTTATGCAAAGTCCTAGAAAAATAGTCAACAAAAGCCTCCAGTGGTTTTTGGAAACAAATATAATTATAACAAAAGAACAAAGCGGTTTCAAACAAGGACGATCAACTCTAGACCACCTACTAAAATCAGCGTTGAATCTCAAAAATCTTTCTGAAATAAACAACATACGATAGCCCTATTTTTTGACTTAGAGGAAGCATTTGACGCAACCTGGAAATACAATATCTTAAAAACTGCAAAAGAATACCAAATCGAAGGAAATATGCACCACTTTCTAAAAAATTATTTAACAGACCGTAAAATAGGAGTAAAATTTAAAAAGCAATTCTCTGCACAAAGAAAACTGGAAAACGGTATCCCACAAGGCTCGGTGATAAGTGGAACCTTATTCCTTATTGCCATTAATAAAATAACAAGCCCATTTCAGGCGCTACTATACGCAGATGACTTAGCCGTATACTGTAAAGGAAAAAACACGGATTCGATTAAACGACATCTCCAACAAACTATATAAAAATTAGAAACATGGGGAAAAAACCGGATTCAAATTCTCAACAGGAAAAACACAAGCAATACACTTCTCCAAAACATACCGTAATACACCCTCACCTAAACTAAAAATTAAAGGAGAAAACATGTCACAATAAATGTCGCAAGCAACCCTCCAAATCCAAACTACCCAACCCTATTCCAGAACAACAATTCCGAACCAAGACTAAAACAAATAACCCCATTTCACAACTGTTTAATCCAAATCCTAAATGAATTAGAAGTATTTCTTCCCAAACTAGAAAACAATTACTTATACAACCATGCTCCTTGGACACATCCCAAAATAGATATTAACCTAGAATTGACACAGTATAACAAAAACGAGACAAACGCTATCACCTACAAATCATTTTTCAACAATATCCGTACCCAGTACGAAGACCACATATTCATATATACAGACGGATCCAAAACAGAGAAAACAACATGAGCTGCAAGTGTACAAAACCGGAACATAAAAACAATCAAGCTACCGAATGAAGACAATATCTTTACTGCAGAAGCAATTGCAATACTTAAAACACCCAAACTCTACACTCCAAAATAGCGATATGTACTGACTCACTCACTCACTACAAAACTTAGTTTTTACATGAACTCCTGCGAACCTAAAATTTTGATATTGGTACGAAAAAACTTATCTATAATAAGTTTTATTTTCAGTGTTTGAAATTATTTATTAATATTTAATGTAATGGTGCAATTGTTACATTGGCTAATATTGATTCCTGACAAAGATGTAGAACCTATGCCAGTATTTGACTCAACCAAGTTTACATTCAAGTATGTATTCATGTTCATATTTTATTAGAATTTGACATTCCTTCAGAAGATACATTAAAAGTTGATTCTGATAAATGTGCGTCGGTTACAGTATTTAAAGTGCATTTGAAAATTTTTTTTTGAACAATTGAGTCATCAATGTGGCTCTCGGCTACAGTGCTGGACTTCCAACCCCCATGACGTTCATGTTTAAGAACTGTGATTCATCCCCAGCATTTGCAAGAAGGGTTGCTGACGTCCTTCTAAAACTGTGTCCAGTGTAAAAATCCGCATCGGCTAATTGCAAATATTTGGCTATGAGACTGGATATAGCCCCAATTTTATTTATTCCGACAGCTTGGTTGCAACATTTTCTATTAGCGTATTTATAAAATAATTGCCCATTAAAAGCATTATCTGGGCGCAGAGTAACATATTTGTGTAATCAAGATTGGTAATTGTGAAAGTGCGTTCAACTTATATTTTTGTATCAGATATTTTAATAATCAGAACAGAATCTTTATTTTCTCTGTTGTCAATGGTTAGTTGCGTTAACTCTTCACGTCGACATGCTCCAGATATACCAATAATTAAAACGACCTTAAAAAATACAACTATGTAATAAGACGAGGGTAAGCGCAATAACAGATAAATAACTTTTTATAAACTCTTCTAAATTATAGTTTCGATAATCATATTTTAACTCTGTTTACCCATTTAAGTCAAAATTCAGTTTAGAAATTTATATTGTATTATGATAGTCACGACATTTATTTGTTGATCTTAAGTCTGGAAATTATTATGTATACGTACGTGACTATGGATGCCCTTGCCTATGCACCCCATACCCCTAAGATAATCCTGTCCTGGAGATAGCGTTTTTGTTTTAAGACAGTCGGATTAGATACTCATGCGAGTAAACATGTAGAAGAGTCGAAATTAGTACGTGGCGTCGGAAAGACGTGTTTTGGTTTGGACATGTAGTGTCCTTTAATTTTGGGGCGACGCTCGCCCGCTGGGTTACAGAATGTAACTTATTAGTTGTGTTAGTTATAGTTGTATTAGTTTAAATGTAAATAAAGTTTAGTTAGTAAATTCACAAATTAGTTTTAGTTATTAAAACCAAGTATTTGTTCATGTCCGTAGTGTTCATCAGTGTAAAGTGTAAAAGTGTGTGTGCTCTTCCTTATCACCAGTCAGTGGAGTAATTTGGAGTAATCAGTTTAGTATTATCAACTCTAGCGCACCCCCCTCATGTTACAACTATGAAAACGATTTTTCCTAAATAAATTAAAAACTAACCTTCATGAACAAAATATTCTCATCATTCGTTAGTAAAATAAATATATTTATTTGGTCTCGTAAAAGTTTTAGATTTTTTGGGCACGGTAACCAACAGGTTGATTTTTAAGGCACGGTATCAATTTTGAAAATTTCTGAATATCAATATTTTCTTTTACATTTAAACTTGCTTTCAGCGTGGAATATAACGACCATAATGTTGATTACTTTAATTTTTTGGATTTTTTTTTTCAAAATAAGCTAATATAACGTTCTCTGTACCCTTTGCAGCTCTTTTTATTTTACACCATTCTTTAAATTGTTTGTAAGCAATTTCATATTTATTTCTAGATTTAGCTGACTATAAATTTAAAACAGCAGAATTTGCTGTTTCTGATAATTCTGAATGAGTACCAGAAAATTTACAGTCACTTTCAATGTCGCACATTTTACACACAATAACACAATTTTCATTGATAAACAATAAACGAATGTAATTGTTGATGTTGACAACGTTTATGTGACAATAGTCGCTTAGTAACATATCAGTGCACTAAAAAACAAATTTTGAAATAATTTTACTTGTGTAATTCATTTTCTTTTAATATTATAGAACAGTTGTAGGAAAAATATTGTATGTGCCACGAGTGCAAAATGACATTGCCGCTCTGGCGTCATTGAAATTCTCAGCTGCATTTCGAGCTTCAAACTTCATGCTCGTGCGACAATCTAGCATTTTGCACCCTTAGTACACAAAAGTATTTTATATAAAATAATCGATTATAATAAATTGCACAGTCCATTTTAGAACATGGAAATTCAAATATTTGTACCGACACGGAGTTAACTGTCAAACACCACTTCTACTAGGTTTGACAGAAACGTTCATTTTCTAAGATAATCGCATACTATATTAATTTTTGCCATAACTTTAAATTAAATGTAATCGGTTACCAAAGATGTACTTTTATATTTAATCATTTTGGCATCAAAAAAAAAAAAATTATAGTGCAAAATTCTATGTATAAAGCACCACTCCATAAATATTTGAAAAAACTGTGTTCCCATGTTAATATTATGGAGCATTAGGCCTCTACGAGTTGTCGCCATCTTATCTTATTCTTGACAAGGGCCTATAGCAATTCTTTTTACCTTCCGTCACCTATAGGTAAGGAAGGTATTGTCTTTGGTCAAAAAATTCAGTGGTGAGTTTTTGATAAATAAGCACGTTTTAGGGTCCCTAGAATACGATTTTACTATTTTTACGATGATGTCTGTATGTGTGTGTGTGTGTGTGGATGTGTGTGTGTGTGTGTGTGTGTGTGTGTGTGTGTGTGTGACAAAATTTTCGTATACGATAACTAATACTACAATTCCAAAAATTATAATTCTTTCGTATTCCTCTTCGTTGCATCCATATGAAGAGCTGATTAGATTTTGGTTATAATTGGTCAACCGGAAGTACCCTCATTTGCAGATTTTAACAGTTTTTCTTAAAAAAACGATGTTAAATATAATTTTTTCACATTTAATATTAATATAAATATTAAAGAACATTGTATTCTCTATACGATTTGACTGCATTTTATACTTCATATTAAATGGATATAGAGTTATAAAATTATAAAGAAATTAAATTTCATAAATTAGCCAGCTATGCTAGAAACAGCTACTATATTAAGAAAATTCTGTTTGAAAGATGTCAGTGTCAAGTACAATGACATATTCGTATTTTGTGTTAGGATCTTTTTGCTCGAAATTTTCTGTATGAAATTTGTATAAAATACATGCATCTGTCGAAAGGTAATGTACCTACAAGAAATTTATAATCTTTTGCAAGGAACTTTATGTATAGATTTTGTAGAAAATACATACGCATTTACGAAAATTTTACAGGTAGATACCGCATCTACCGACTGTGTTCGAAAACACGAGTGGTAAAAAGTTACCGAGTTCGAAAATTGTTCAATATCTACCAAATCCATCTACCGGATTCATGAAGAATCTAATCGCAAAAAAAGGTAGTGATGCAAAGCGAAGCGTGCGCGGTAAAAGTGGAAATGTGTTCAAAGTAGGACTCTGTTCAGTTTGTTAACTACGTCAAATTTCTAACCTGTTATAATTTTCAAATTTTTTCATAGGTTATGGATCTACCCTGTTTACCACTTGCGTTCTTAAAATATCGATTCCGGTAGCTATAACCTGATAAAAAAAAAACTGTTTACCGGTAACAGTTCACCGGTAGAGTTTTCGCAAATACCTCATATAACTGACGGAAGGTAATATGGTGGCCACATCAGATTTTTTAGGTTATTTTTGGGTCTGCCCTATCCTTTCCATTACTTCCTTTTCTTTAACAGAATTTATTTAATGTAGATGCAGGATTATAGCAAAATCACGGTGGTACAAATCTAAAAGAGTGTCTTTGCAGAATGCTTCATAGCTTGTAATACAAAGAGCACAGGAAACAAGAGAATTTAAAGTTGACAAAATGGTTAAATTGGATTTGGATTAATTTGTTTCTGTAAGATCAATATCATTTTAATAACTGTATTTTCTGAAATGTTTTATATTTTTTTGTATACATATGTATATTGTATAGGATAGGCAATATCATTTTGCCTTTCATATAATAACAATAATTAGATAAAATTCAAATTTAATACGAATAACTAAAACCAATTTAAAAAATTAAGTTACGCGTTAACCTTAAAAATAATTTTTATTAAGACTAAATACGTATATCGAGAATTATGTTTTAAACATTTAATAATAAATATGATTACATATTTAAAAATAATTTGATGAATGTAGATCTCATCAAATTTTAAAATATAAGAGGTTTTTCTAATTATAAATTCCATATTATTAAAAAATTTAATTTTACTAACTTTAATATTATTTGACGTTTAAATTTTAATGACTATTATTGGACGATTTAGAATATTAATGACATAATATTACTTTACAATTACATAATTAATCCTAATTTTCTCACTAGTTCACAGATTTTTATAAAAATTATTTTTAAGAGGGACAATTTTACTTTGTTTTATATAATTTAACATTAGACCCCTTTCTATTATTAACCATCTAATATGAAAACTAAAGAATAACAACTAAATCTTTACAGGCCTATTCAGAAACAAAAATTTAGACAGTGTTTAAGCTAAACACTGTTTAATTTTGACATTTCGTTCATTTTTGTATTCAGAGACTACTTTTTTTAGACACTGTATAATATTTAAACACTGTTTTAATTAAGACAGTGTTTATCCTTAATAACCCTGTTTAAACGCATTTTACTCATTCATAGACACTTTTTCATCGTAGCCACCGTCACTAAACAGCTATTTAAACGTGTTGGAGTAGTTTATATACTTCAAACTAAGTGGAATTGACGAGGTTTTCGAAATTATTGAAAAAGTTACGGAACTCAATGAATATAAACGTACTTGAACGTTAATTTAGACTTTTACTGGCAGTTTTACACAATATAGTTAAATTATTAAATGAAGAAGAGAACTGCAATGATGGGGATCACTCGGAAGTAAGTCGTATTAGAAATGCACCCCAACGACCAAATTTAAGATGCGATATTTTTAGAACACAGTATATTAATTTAAACTTTATTTAATGTTATATATAAATGTAATTTAAAGTTTTATGAATTATTATTGTATTACTTCCGTTACATATTATTAAAAATAAAAATTGTTAAATTTATTTACATGAAATCTTTTACATATAAATTTACAATTTAATTTATGGTAGTGGCCGAAATAGTTTCATTGTTTTGCCTGAGTTTTAGTTTGCAGTACGTTGTCTATGTTCATATCGTCCTCATAGTAATTTGTCTTTCGTGAACTGATCTTTAAAATTTCAAATTTTCCAATCAATATCTGTCGATTTTTTCGCCACCGGTTCTTTCTTTTTAGAGCAAATTTAGTTATATTGATTCTATTTTAGCTTGTATCCGTTTCTAATTATTTTTATTACAATTTGTAAATTCTCTTCAAATTACCTTTAATTTCGTTTTCGTATTTAATTCCAAAATGTATCTGTCCAATTAAGACAGCAGTATGACAGATATAATAATTGAATTTGCGTCCCAATTTGTATTTTTACGGTTTTGATTTTTTAAACAGTGTTTATTTTAAACGATGTTTAAATATTTAGTTACCGTGTTTCTGAATGAACAAAATTATAATCAATGTCGATTATTTTAAACAGTGTTTAAGTTACACACTGTTTAAATTTTTGTTTCTGAATAGGCGTGTAAATGTTTAAATAAAATATTGTTTAAATATATAATAATATACCTTACGAGTACATTCCATAAACTAAAAAAAGTACAACTTTACGCACTCTTTACAGTGTGTAAAGGGTCATTTTTCAAGTACTAGTGCGTGAAAAGTATTTTTCAAACACTAATGCAAGAAAATTAAATAGACGTTGCTAGGCAACTTACACAATCGGTTAATTTACCAGTCAAGTAGATAATTATTAGGCAGTAAATAATAATGATATTAATATTTTTTTAAAAAATACTATTGTACACTATATAAACGAAACAAGTATAATAATTTTTATTAACAGATTGAGAACTAACCTAATTCTTAATATTAATATTAAATGAACAATGTTTAAGTTACATGTTGTACAGTATTACGAGAAAGAGCACTGACAGCATTTGAAGATATGCCTGTACACTCAGTATTATTAGAAACATTTGGGTTGCAGGAAAAATATTGTATGCAACACGTGTCTAAAATTGCGGTTTTGTCTCATACGTAAAACATTGCACTCGACCAAAAAAGTACTACTTTACACACTTGTTGCATAAATAACTATTATTTACAAAATGAATTACAAATTGCCATGTATCCCATTTTATTATAAATCTCTACATTAATCCACTTTCATTTGCCTAAAAGATCCGTACATTCCAAACAATTCAGTATTAAATGGCTCTCCTACTCTTTTACTCTCATCGGATCTTTTATCCAGTTGAATTTTGATCCATTCATTGTTATCTTTTAAATAATTCTTCCACTTTCCTACAAGAAAAAAAAAATCAGCGTGAGCCAAAAAATAAAATATGAAGTTCACCATTAATTTCATCTACTTTTCCGTATGTTCCACCATATTCTACAGGCAATGCATCTTTGGATAAGTATTTATGAAGAGAGTCAAAGTTTTTGTGCACGTGAACCTTTAAATATTATGTAAAAATATAAAGTGATAGTAAATGTATGTTACAATGACGTACTCTATTTGCTAGTTTTTCAGATAGAATGCTGTTAAGAATTCCGACTAAAACATTAGCTGCAGCTGGGAGAAATATAAAGTGCAATCCTGCAATTCTGTCGGAATACCCTTCCTAAAATATAAATATATTAATTATGTATTGGATGTATACCGTTCTTTTATTTACATTTATATTTGTCTACTGGGTATAATATTATTCACGAAAGATGACTATTCAAGGTCATTTATGAGTCGTCTGATACAATATTACTTGTAGTTAACTTTACTGCATTTCGTACCCATAGGCGTGCAACGCGAAATATTTTTGGGTACATTTCAACTGAAAAAATAAATGTAGGTACTTTATTTGAAAATTTAGATTCTTTTAAAATAATATTTTTCTCAAAGTCTTATCTTCTTCTCTTGTTTTTGCATAAAACAGAAATATAGACTTGACGTAAACCATAAAATAATAATTTGATTTAAATATCAACCTCACTGAAAAAACATTAGTACAGATGGCAGTGTAGTAGATAATTTACATGTCTGTAACTCTACGACAAGTCACTACTATTTTCAGTGTGCTAGAAAGCAATGGCACCATTTACGTATATCTGTCACACCACATAAATTAAATAGTCATACGTCAACAAATCTTTCTCTTTCTAATACAAAATGTTGTTAAGCTTCTGCTATATAAATTGCTGTTTATTATTTCTTCGAACAAATGCAGTGGCGGATTTGCCCTAAGGCCCAGTAGGCGCGGGCCTAGGGCGGCCAGATATTAAGGGCGGCAAATCGTGCCAAAAAAACTCACTGATGATAACAAGATTAACAAGAAATAAATCAAATGCAAAGTATCTTAATATATTAAAGGCTCGCCTACCTTATGATTATAATCTTCCTAAATCACTATTTTTGCGTATTCAAAGTATAAATAATTTCGTACATATACAATAGTTCGTACGTTTAGTTTAATATAAAGTGATCTAGGAAGAATAGGTAGGTATAGTCTGTTCGCTCCTAGCTGAAACAAGCCGATAATTTATTACCCCAATAGTTATTACCACAAACCATAAACCACTTTCTTGAGGCTTTGTTCATCAAAAGGCGGTCAGTTGTAAATGGAGTGTTGAACAAGGATTGTATTCAGTTCGTTTTGATATATGCGTTTGTAAATTTTTAAGAGAATTTTTTTAAATTATTTTGAAATGTATTTACAGCTAGGTATTATCATTGATTAGGTATAATTAAGAATTACCTGGAAAGACGTTTTCGGCTAATGACATTGTTTTCGGGTTTGGTCATCATCATAATTTGTAGGAATTATTTTATCTACTATTCATTTAAGTCACCCTTGATTGAATGTCGTTCCTTTATAATCCTGGTTTTCTTTCGTCTTAAGTCAGTTTACATGTAACATTAGTTAGCAGCGGTTGTAAGTGAAATTTTAAATATGGAAATGTGGAGGCCCTGGGATGTCGACAATGCTTCTGCTAGTGTTAGTGACGAAGTCAATACCTGTGACACCGATGCCGACGTTGTGCAAAGTGATGAAGACACAAATTGTTTTAAATATTTCATCAACGAACAAACGCAGCAAGTTATATTAAATGTGTATAATCATTTTGTAGAAGTGGGTGAAACGAATGCTCTGAAAAGAATTTCGATTGCGACAAAAACGTCTCTCGCATCCGTTCGTCGCATTGTAAAACGAGGAGTTCCAGTTAAAAAACGGAAGAGGACTACTTCTGTACTTTCAAAAATTGGTAATTTTGAAAAAGAAGTCATTGAGAGACTAATTTATAAAGAATATGCCAACAATAGAGTCCTAACACTGTCTGAACTTCTCGTCAAATTGAAAGATACTATAAATTTTCCCTATGGAAGAACTTCATTGTATTTATGTTTAAAATCAATGGGATTTTGTTATAAGAAGCTAGACAAGAGATTATATATCATGGAATCTGATAGAATAAAAACATTACGAAATGAATATCTAGTCCAGATTAATAAACAAAACCTAAAACCGTTTAAATGTTTTATTTAAATGTCCAATCATCCCTGAAATCTCGAAAAATATTATGAACTAGTTAACATTAACCAATTTTCTGAATCAATTCAAAATGGACAATAAAGTAAATTCATTAATTATGTATCTAGTCTATATGATGGGTGCTGAGAAAGGGGCGGCACATGGTCTGGGGCCTAGAGCGGCTAGGACTGCAAATCCGCCACTGAACAAATGACTGAATCATCTTTCGTGAATAATAGTATATCTACTTTTCTATGAACCATAAGATATACAATAGTAAAATATTCATATAGCTGTAATTTTTGCCCTATAAATTTCAGAACAAAAGTGCAAATACAAAAAATGTTCAGAATTGAAAACTGCATTTAATAAGTCCAAAATTATTGTACAGTTGCGTTTCATTCGCTAGAGAGAGAGGCAAAATAAAAGTTGTAATATTTAGCTATTTATACAGACTGTCGTGAGAAATTGAATAGTTGTAGGATTTGTTTGAGTTTGACTCATGACGTTTGACATAAAGTTTGAAAAATAATTGATTTCATTAAATTATTTGTTAATAATCATGGATGGATACATTTTTATCCTTTTACATGGCAGTCTGTATATAGCTATAAATAAGAACTTTTATTTTGACTTGATGTATTATATCATTAGAGGTTTTTATTTTGCCTCTTTTTCGCAAACGAAACGCATCACGCATATAAACAACAATTTTGGCCTTACTGTATCATTTCAATTTCAGGAAAAGCAAATTCATTTTCAGAAAATGTAATTTCAATTTCTAAAAAAGTAAAATCAATTTAAGGAAAAGTAATTTCCAATTTAGAAACAGTAAATTCAATTTGAGAAAAGGAAAATTGATAATTTTATACTGTTTTTGCGTAATTGAAGTTGAAATTTCAGAAAATGTAATATCAAATTCGGAAAAAGTAACATCAATTTAACAAAAATTAATATCAATTTCAGATTAAATTCAATATCAGCTGGAGCAGAATTAATGTCAAATGTTTAAGAAGGCATACACTTTTATGTGTAGTACACCGCACATATATCGTATGTATTTTTATGTCTCACTAAAGTATTATGAACTGTTTATTGCTAGGATACGGTGTATATAAACATATCTGTAACAAACGGGGCACTATGGGAAGGCATAATAGTTCATTATGCCCTCATTATAATCCGATCATCGTTTATGGACTTTAAATTAGAAATAATATGAACGCTATATAATGAAAATTATTTTCTTTTTAATTATTATTCATTACAATAATAAGGATTGATTACAACAATTAATACATTAATAGATTACAACAATTCATATAATAAAAAACAGCTTTGAAAGCACAACGCAGAAATAATTTTTATAATTATAATACTTACAATTAATTATGAAAAGGGCCTTAAACAGTAATTAACTTTTACCGGTTTTAGGATTTTATTCCATTGTTTACATGTACAAAAGTAGGCTGGTAACTAAGTAATAACTGTATCTGTATGGTAATATTATTACCATACTGACTTGTCAACAACCGTCTAGAAAATGAAAATAAAATAAAATGAAAATATAAAGCTCTTCATTAATATATACAAATAACGTTAGCCTATCGTTCTAAATACGGTCTACTTTATTCTAAAGTAATAAACATGTGGAACAAAGCACAGAATTTGAATATTTGTCATATTGACATATGTCAAAATAATTGTTCTGTTAACCATAGCAATCTGAAAATAGCATTAATGAAAGAATTTCAAAAAATGATATTTATCAATAATGTCTTAATTTTCTGAAACCGATAAACTATTGAACAAACCACGGATGTTATTAATCATAACAAGCCTTAGATGTCTTAAAATCCTCGCTCTACGAGCTCCGATTTCAAACCGACATCTTCGGCTGTTATGATACGAGTATACATAACATTCCTAGGTATGTTAATAGCTATGTAACGATAGGTCTATTACATCATTGTATAAATAAATAAATATATGAATTTGTATAAGACATAAAATAATAAATGAAGAGTAGAGAATGACATGTATATTTTAATAAAAAAATATATAACAACTGAATCTATAAATAATAAAACGTGTCGGTGGGCAACGTAGCGGCTACTTGATAGAGCTGCTACAGCTATAACCACACATGTAAATAGTAAGTATACGTCGTACTGCAGACTGCAATGTTTCGCAATGATTTTTGACGGATGACTAATTTTTTTGGGGACGATATTTATCCACGTTTGAATTCATTTTTGATATTATTTACCGTCACGTGTAACACATCCAAAGCAGTACAAACTCTCTAAAATGTAATAATATTCATAAATAAGTGCCTAAGAAATAAAGAACTGAGATCTGTCATGTGAAAACGAACCTCAAAATATAAAACTTACATCTTCTACAGACGAGAATGGAATAATTAGGGGAACATTTATGCGTTTCTCTTTTTCAATGTATTCAATATAATTTCTTTTCGCCGTTTCGATAAAATATCTTCCGAAACATCAAATTCACCCATTCCATAATCTCCAACGATATAGAACGTTGATGTTTTAAAAATAAATAAATATTGATAATAAACAAAACAATTAAACAACATCTTTAGCAACGTCAAAGCTTAAGCATTTTTGTAATCAAAATTATTATAAATGAAAACTTATTTCACATACTCTAGTGAGACATAAAATCTTGTATGCACCACGGGCGTTACTAGATGATAATGCCCATCGGACTACATCTATCCCTCGGGCCGAACGCCCACGGGCTAGATCATCGTCGCCCTCCTGGCATTATCATCATCGTAATGCCCTTGATACATAAAATACTATTTTATGGAAAAATACGTTCTAAAATTGAATTTAGTTTTTCTGATATTGAATTTACATATTCTTAAATTGATGTTACTTTTTCTGATATTAATGTTACTTTTTGGAAATTATTTTATTATTTTTCTATCTGAATTTAAAAATTGTAGCACACTGTTTTCCCACCAGTCAAAACTTCGTGTTTTATTTTTCATTCGTATTATTTTATTTTGAAAATATGTGCGGTGTCATTACTTGTTCTTGTTCCATTTTCGATTATATTCGACCGCAGAAATTTAGTAAAGATAATCAAACAAATTGACATTTCGCCAACGCTTTCGATCGGGTTTACTCGACCCGCTATAACAGCAGCGAGATAAACGGTAGAGAGTTAACCTTGAAATTCAATCCAGTCGAATTTCAACAGGGTTGAAACTATCGGGATAAACTTAGTAATTATCTCATGTTTGCATACACAACATTGGGTTAAAATTAATATACTTACCCGAAGTACGGTTATAAGCCTCTTGCAATAAGCTAAAGTATATTGAACATAATGCCCTAGCTTCGCATCACGATAATCACAAATGTAGTGGTCCCCGAGGCATGGATCACAAGTCATGCGAATATCTTGGATCATATAGAACAACTTCGCTAGAATGTTGGCGTCAAAAGTGTCTGGATCACATTTATCATAACGAAACACATATATGCGATTTAAATCATGATTTAGTTTAGGAAGCGGAAAAAATTGCCTAAAAGAATTATTGTTATGTAAGATTCAAAAATATTATTAGAATCAATCAATAATTTATTTGTATATGTATACACTGAAGCATTCAACAACTTGCTTTTGCTTCGTGTTGAGTGGTGTACTCAGAAGTTCCCTTAGTTACTATAGTTTTGAAAGGTTGCCATAAGAATACAAAAAATTCTTAATATATGAATTATTATTCAACAAAATATGATTTTGCGTGTTTAAAAAAATTTAATGTGATGAGTTGGTGTATTTAAGATAGAGAAATGAAGTTAAGGAAACTTGTAAATAAAAAGATAAAAAGCGGAAGTTACTGAGATCGATAAAATTTGATAATTGGTGAAGTGACTAAAGATAAGGAAAGAAAACAAGAGGTTGTCATGTAAGAAGAAAGAACTGACAGAGATATCCTAATAAACTTTTGTAAGTTACAAAATACGCTGACGAAAGAAATTAACGCATCACTTTTATGAAATCGGCTAATATTGGAATATTTTTATTTTCTTCAAATTTTAATCATTTATTTTTATAATTTTACTCTTCTGGTAAGAATTAAGACAATGAAACAATAAAAACTAAATAAAATTGTAAGAAAAATGAAGAGAAACACTTTTAACAAAATTTAACATGCGATTAAAACACTTAATATTTAATGTTTCCTCCTCTTGCTCGGATAACTGCCTGGCAGCGACGACTTATACTGCTAATTAATTCTCTAATGTCATTCTGGTCAATATCTTCCCAAATTTCCTGTAATTTTGCCCGAGCTCTTCTTGGTTGATCGGACGCCGAGGAAGTGCTCTAGGTCGTTTACCCATCGTGTCCCAAAGGTGTTCTATGGGATTAAGATCCGAACTTCTGGCTGGCCATTGCATTGTGTTGATATCCACTTCGGCAAGATATTCGGGCAGAATGGGGTTTTGCATTATCGTGCATAAAGATGAAGTCGTTTCCCCCAAAAGGCACAAAAGGCATTACATATGGTTCTAAAATGTTTTCTATATAAGATGCTGCCGTGATGCTCTCTCTTGGTATGACCACCAACTGCGTGCAAGCCTCTGAAGTGATACCACCCCACACCATAAACGAACCTCCACCAAACATAACAATAGGAACAACGTTACATTGCGCATAACGTTCACCTGGCCGTTTGTATTCACGCATCCGTCTATCATCTAAAATCTGGACTCGTCGCTAAACATATTAGCCCAATCGGCCTGTAACCAGTTAACATGTTCCTGAGCAAACGTTAATCTGGCTCTGTGATGCTCTGCGGTTAATTGGGCTCCTGTTGCTGGTATTTTTGGGGTTAAATTAAAACCACGTAACCTTTTTCTTATGGTAACGGAACTAATATGAATACTGTGGGCCTCTGCGAGCATATTTTGTAGTCTAGGAGCCGTAATAAACCGTTCCCTTAACGTCTGCATCATCAAAAAACGATCGGGGATAGCATTTGTGGCTCGTTTTCTCCCTTGACCTGGCCTTCTTGAGTATGAGTGAGTTACCCGATGTCGCTTCAAGACCCGCGATACGGTCGATTGATTAACACCAAGGCGCTGACCGATGTAACGCTGACTTCAACCTTCTTCTACAAATGTTACTACAGCCACAGCTTCTTCAACACTTAAATTAAGATTCTGACGTATATTCATATTCACGCTTCACTATTTAGCACTTAATTTCTAGAGTACTTGAAAACAAATCCAAAAATTAATTTAATATGAAGCTTTCTTTAAGTCACAAAAGAAAATTTTATTTATTGACAGAATACCATGAGAACAAAAAATATCAAACAATCAGTAAACCATAATACTTGAAAAAAAATTTCCTTATAATGTATTTGGATTAAAACTGTTCATTTTATATTGTGTATATTTATTACAGGGCACTGATGATTAAATTATGGAGTATTTGACCTTGATATTTATTTGGATTTTGATCTCGAAATTTTACTCATGACGAGACATGATCAAGAAAAATCTCGCCTCAGCGGCAACACTAAATGGCTCAACAGAAGGGGATAAAGAATAAAAATTTACATTCAAGAGGCGAAGAGGAGTAATAGACTATAGGAGAATAGAGAGTATTTGTAAAATAAATGTTAATTTGAAACAGTATGTTAAAATTAATCTTCATGTTTTCTATTCTGCCTCTATCAATTATTCTGCTAAAATTTTTATATATGTACGTGTTAAAATAATTTGTTAAAATTGCATATTTCATTCAAATAGCTGCATTTAAATTTTAAACATCCGTTTATAAAATAAAATGGCATCATCATTTAAATATGTTGCATTTGTAATAAATAAAAATATTATAGAATATAAAAAAATGTAACAACTAATACCTGAACAATAATCTTTAGTACCATTTAAGTACAAATAACGGTTATTTGTATATTATTACGAGGTGATTCAAATCCTAACGCACCAGAACCAGAAGAAAGATTTAAATAAAGTTCTGAAAGGATATTTCAAATTGTTTATTCCTGTTATTTACGTCTTACGTCATATATAAGGCAGAAAAAATAAATAAAAAAAAAACTGTAAGGGAATAACAATTCTAATAGTCCAGTCAAATTAGATGAAAAAACTCCCGACTGTCGGAAAAATTCCGACCAAACTGTTAAATTTTTACGCAATGGCATAGTATGACTAGCGAATGAAAGTTCGTTTAGATTATTTAAAAGATGTGGTTTCTTTTGAAAACATTTTGATTTGAAAGGAAACTGACCCTTATGTATTCCGTTACAGAAGATTAGAATTGTACTCAATACCAGGAGGCATTTAAAGTGACCTTAGGATTCAGGGATGTATTTAAAAAATTTTATACCGCAAATTCTAGTTCGTTCGTCTCAGGTGTAAGCAACCGTCGAGTCGGAATAACTGTTAGAGGAAATAAAAATAATCCTATTTAATATAATTGCCAAACTAAATAGTTTATAGATCAAAATATTTTGTTATAATGAACATAATTGAAAAATATTTAAAGCATTTTAAACGCACCCCTGATTTGAGATTCAGTTACCCTAGTATGCCGTCTATTTTCAGCCAGACATAGTAATTTATTTCTGTGCTTCCCTACTCCAGTATTTAAATGGGTTCATGCAAAAATTCCATACCTGAGTATTTCATACAATTCTATTCTTCTGTAGGGTTTCAAAAGAAACCACATCTACAAAATAATTTAAACGTCAACTTTCATTCGCTAGTGATACCATATGTAACTTTATATTAGTAAATGGAACAGTCTATATATTTAATCAAATTTGAAAAGTACATGAAATTTGGTATCCATATATGTTTATTAATATTATTAAGAAATAATGGCGAACGATTTAAATATTACATTTATATTAAATACGATAGGCTTTGTATTACATTATTTTAACATTACTCTTTTCAAATTTCAAGAAAATTAATTAAATATTTCATTTATCAGATATTTTATTATTACACGTGGTATTTAATATTATCAAATGTCTAATTCAAAAATTAGTACTGCAAAGCCTTCTGTACTGACTAAAAATGTAATTTGTAAATCATTCACCATTGCATTTTTTAATAATATAACAAATACTATTTGTATACTTTACCTTTATATTAATGATAAAGTATACTATACTTTTATACTATTGGATAGCAAATTTCATGTAGTTTTCAAATTTGAGTAAATATATAGGGTGTTATATTTGAAAATATAAAGTTACATACTATTGCGTAAAAATAAAAAACTCGGTAGAAAAACACATATCGCAGATTTATAGACATTTTAATATAAAATAAACTTTGTTTGATTTTTTTTCTATAATATTTAAAATAATCTAGTTATTAAAAAATAACAGACTGATGAATCACCTGTATAGCTATAGGAAATTAAGAAGCAAAGATAATAATAGGAAACAAGAAAAATATGTCATTAGCGTACGCGGATAATATATACCCGTACTGCGGGTGAAAACAGAATCAGCTATGAAAGAAATGATGAGAAGGTTACAAAAGCATTTAGAGGCAAGGAAAATGAAATTAAATGCGAAAATGACAAAATTTGAATTTTGAAAGGATGGCCGAAAACAGAATAAAGGATTAAAGGAAGGTGGATGTGGAAAAGAGAAATGACGGAAAAGGTGAAAGAAGTTAAATAGGTATCTATTTATTTATGTTTTTCTCTGAAGAAAGCAGCAGTGCTGTGGAAACGGATTTTAATAGAATGTGCAGAACATAAATTAAAAGGTTGTATTAATATTTATCTAGGGTACACTTTCAATATAGGGAAATAGTTTTTCCTCGCGTAAAAGTGGTCTATTTAATTCAGACAAAAATGCTTGAAATAAGAATTAAATTCTGAATCCAATCCAATTATCACATTTTATTTCAAAGGTTTTGAGACCAAGAAAAACGATTTTTAAAATTAATTATTTTTTATAGTGTTAACAATGAAATTGAAAGAAATGTACCCAATAACGTTTTACCTATCAGTGACGCTTTGTTAAAGTCATCATTATTAATAATGGAGAATTATTCATATGAATAAAAGTTACAAATTGTTAGGTATTATTATTAAAAGGAAATTTCATTTTTTAATTTAGAAATATTGTGATTCTAGTGCTAACACTAAGCAACTTTTATAAAATTTTGAATCCAATTTTCTCGGTTACAAAACGTGCAAACTAATATGAGATTATTGAATTGTACTTAGAATTTAATTCTCTATACCATTTATTTGAAATATTAATGTTGGGGTGTAGAGCTAGTTCAATCACTAGCACAATGGGGTTTGTTATGGAACGCCGTTTTAATATTTATTCTACATTTAAAGATATCTTAAATTATTTAAAGACGTCAATAAATGAAATAAAGACGTCTTTAATTCATTTTTGGATGTCCTTATAATATTTTTTGATATCCAAATAAACCAAGTCACTTGGTTTATTTGGCCTCTAGCGTGGTTTACACGTCGGGTAACCTTGTAAACTGAGTCTCCCTCCTTGTTGCTTAAACTCGGCCTCTAGCGTGGTTGACACGTCGGGTAACCGTGTTTAAGACAGTACTATCTCCCTTGCTCCTGAAGATGCCCCATACGACTGCGGGCGAAACGTTGAGCTCTGACTCAAAATATGACACAGTCCATTCCCGGAAAACGAATATTTCTCATGACTCAGACTGTGGAAGCCTACGTAATTATTTCATCTTAAATTAATTTTGGATATCAAGAATTGAATTATGGATATCACATCTCCTTAAATAACATGTTCAGAATTCGAATTTTTGATATCTTAAATTAATTTTGGATATCAAGAATTGAAATATGGATATCACAACATGTCCAGAATTCGAATTTTTGATATCAAGAATTCGACGCGCCAACTAGTTCAAAGTGACTGAATTACTTTGTGTCGGTAAGTCACATATCCTGAGCATAATCAAGGCTAAATGTATGACCAAGGCCTATGTCATAATACTCAAAACAAATACCTTACAAAATGAAACTATATCTTGTTCCATTTAAGCCATTCAGTATGTTAGACAATAGGGCATAGTCTTTAACCCTCTGATTAGCTGAAATTGGAGACCAGAGACACATTTACCCAATGTAATTTCGACTACTTGCAACTGGCGCTGATGTCAGCGCCATCTGCTGAATGACAAATGGAACAAAGTATATATTATTTCACATAAGAAAATAGCGTTGGTTTAGATAGGGATATAAATTCTGCCCTTTGATTGGTCAGAATGCAAACCTATTTCACAAAAACAAAAAGAATCACCTATCACCAGCGTCGCGTTTATGTTGTGGTAGGTTCGGCAGGGTGTAGCATGATCATATTTGGCTATAACTATCTCTTTCCCTCCCAGTCTAACCGTCTTTTTTCACGCTTCTACCATTGTCACGTCACAAATCCCTTCCCCAAATTTTTAATAATTATTTTCTCCTAAAGTACGAATAATTAATCGATTTAAAAAAATACGGGTATTTTATTTTTTCCGTCTTCGTTTATATATTTAATATATTTGATGGTAACTTTAAGTTACAGAAATTTCACTGTTGCATTACACCGAAACAGTCTTCTCTCATACATAATACTGTAGTGTCTATTCACTACCACGGGTGATGTCACGCTGTTGTGCGGGTAACGTTACTCCATGTGGGAGACCGTTCTCGTATTCAACGTGCTTGTTTTTTATTTTTTTTTCTAGTATCATATTATTTAAAATTAAATTTTGGTCACATACCCCATTGGGCGACCAGACAATCCTCGAAACAATCTTGAGGATCTCCTGGTCATTGTATTCATTACAAACACGATGGTAGCGACACAGTAGTTTTACTAATACCTTAGGCATTCCAAGATGCGATAAAGGAGATTGTACTACACCATCTTCAGTCGGCGACTTCCACCTCGACCAACACAGTCTCTTTAAGTTGCACTGACTACGGTGATTCCGACAAACGTAAATTCCAACTGCGACTTCGCCCAACAAATTATTGTGTCGATTCTGTTCATATCTGTAAGTTTTACAGATCTGTAAATCTGTAAATAATGAACAAAATTGCAACGAAAGCTGGCACTCTTATGTATAATTTTATATTAATCAACAAGAATAGAGTGTTTTTGTCACTTTTTTACAGATATGTAAAACTTACAGATGTGAACAGAATCGACCCATATATTATATTTACATCTGTATTGTGATGACTGTATTGCCATATAAATAAATAAATATGGTATTATTGTCTAATATTAAAAAGGCTACTATTGCGCGAGGAAAAACTGTCTTCCCATCTAAAACGCCTTTCGTCCGCTTTTCGTGTAACATCCAGTATATAAAATTTGTATTTTTATTATAGCATTTAATTTACCCTCACATACATTTTACTTACATGGTGCTCAACATATAGTTACATTGCCGATTGAGGGGTGAAATATTAGTAAATACTTCAGGCATTAAATGTTTTACACTATAATATGTCTCCAATTTCTTCTTCACTTTTTCTAAACTAAATTTGTTAAATATTAGTAACGATTTCAATCGATTTTCATCTAAAAAGAAAATAACATTTAATTATTTTAAAAAAAATGATGATATTAGATAATAAGTAGGTCCTCATATACCGTATGTCTGTCTTAAAGGTGTACATAGGAGATTAACACGGAAAATCAGTTTTTTGCACTTTCCTGCTCGCCTAATTATTTTAAGCAAAAATGCGCCAAATAAAAGTATTAGGGCATAAAATTCTGCATCTAAATCAATAATCCGAATTACCTTTACATGCTTTGTAACGATAGAAATTAAATATGAAAAGAACGAAAATTACGTTGAAATTATCGACAGCCATGGAATTGAACAAAAAATTAATAAATGCTTGATATTTATCAAATTGTCAAAAACGTCATTGTAATTAACGTATCAAGGGTGTTATAAGGACAATAACGCCTGAGGTCAACACTGTACTTTTTGAGGGCCTCTGGCCCGAGATGCGTACGTTGACCGAAGGCGTTATTGTCCGTTTAACTCCCGTGGTGCGTTCAACGTTTAACGTCCGACTATAATTTTTTATATTCTACGGATTACGGATCAGAAAGTTTTAATAAAATTTACGGAGTAGGTAGGCTATGAATGCTTCTGCTTGTTTTTTCAGGCTTTATCCCAGTATCAATATCATTTTATTGACAACATTACCGTAGCAACAACTTATAACACGCTCTAGGGTGTTATGCAGTATATAACAACCCTGAAAGCAAGGTTAAATATGTTAACTTATGTTGTGACAGATAAAAAGTCAAGCATTTATTTATTTTTTGTTCAATTTGCATGGTTGTCGATATTTTCAATGTAATTTTAGACATTTTCATAATTAATTTCTGTCGTTACAAAGCATGTAAAGGTAATTCTATTTATTGACTTAGATGAAGCATTTTATGGCCTTTAATTTTTATTTGACGCGTTTTTGTTTAAAATAATTAGGCGAGAAAGAAATGATAAAAAACTGATTTTCCATGTTAATCTTCTATGTACACCTTTAAGACAAACGTACGGTATAATGTGGTGTTAAAAAAATCGTTTAAGAATATATTACGAAGTAATATTTTAGAATAAAATATGTATTTAAAATATGTATCATAATAATATATTTATTTTGCTGATAGGCGTAACTAGGGGGGAGCACCCCTTCGAAAGATACGTATTAATGTAATTATTTTATATTTTAATTATTGATATAATTTTATGAATTGTATGATGTAACTTAATTAACCGACAGGAATTTAGTTGAGTAGTAAATAATTTAGTAATTTTTCGATGTGAAAAATTCTGATTATGCAATCATTATTCAACAAATTATGCTCAATTTTTTTCAACAGTAAAACAAGCGTTTTGAAATTTACATCCTCACCACATTATTCTCAAATTCACTGTAGTTAAACTGTCCGGCGATGCCAGGACGTTCTCAGGTAGAAAATCTCAGAACAATTCACAGTTATAGGTTTACTAAAATATTCCGGTAAGTTCGAAAAGGTTCTATCATGTTCTAAAATGGTCTAAAATGGTCATAATAGTTTCAGAAGATTTATCATAATATTATAGAGAGTTCTAGAATATTCCAGAACGTTTTAGAATTTCCTTTTACATACAGTTCTTGAACGTTCTATCTGGAATGCTTCTGAAAGTTCTAGAAAGTTCTATCTGTTTGTGTCGATATTAAAACTAAACTGAGCTCACAGCGCTCTTTATATACTTTTTTAAACTTTCCAGAAATTTATAGAATATTCTAGAATTTCCCAGAATAATCTAAAATTTAATGGAATATTAAAAAATGGAATATTCTAGAACAGTTATTTTCAAGACACAATCTTTAATGTGTACATACGACAAAATGGAATTTCCTATCTACTTTGCATTTTGAACACAAAGGGCCCGTCACATATCCCTAGAAAAATTATCAAGTTACGCCCATGATTTCGCTAGATATAGAATAAAAATTAATAAACTCACTTTCATCTTGTGGCAAATGCCGTTGCTGTCTCATCCATTCTCTTATATTTTCAATATATTCTTGTATTTCTTCATCACTTTTATTATGACTTTCTTGTATAGCTTTTTGTTCTTTAAGGGATATTAGAAACACACTATCTTTCGACATATTATTGTTGAAATTTCTAAACTAAGTGAGATAATTTATTCGAGATTTGATATTTATAAGTTCTCTCATACTAAAAAAAACATTATACGTCACGACACTAAATCTTTTTCTCCAAACTTAATGCGTTTAACGTGTTTCTAATTAGTTGAAGTTTAAAACTACATTTAGTAAACACTTGATTCTAATAAAACAAAGTATTTATGAATATATAAGTACAGGTGTTAGATTTTTTAATAAAATTTCACTTTTAGAAATTTATATTGTTTTCCGTGGAAGTGGTAGATAAGAAAATAATTATTAATATTATTATTATAATTATTATTATTATTATTGTTATTATTATTATTATTATAATTATTATTATTATTATTATTATTTTTATTATTATTATTATTATTATTATTATTATTATTATTATTCTTATTATTATTATTATTATTATTATTATAGTCTTTTAAATCTATTTTACCCTTTCAGGTGTCGAGATTCTTTCTTGATATCGTGTTATTATAATTTACTTTTGATTTAACTTTATATTTTTTATTAATTCTTTCCATTCTTTTCTGTTTTTAGCTTTCCTCTTTGCTTCTTGACCACTAATTCCGTTTTTTGTTAGTATTTCTTTTATGTTGCTTTCCCATGTTTTCTTCGGCCATCCTCTTTTTTTCTTCTGTTATTCTCGCATTCCATACTACCTTTGTTTGTGTATCTTCCGGCATTCTTATCAGATGTCCATACCATGTTAGTTGTTTTTTCTCCACGTAGTAGATAAAAATATGTAAAAAAATATTTATTCATATTATGTAACAGAAAAAAATAAAATATTACCTAAACATTTGACCATGAATTCTCTGATGATTTTATATTATTTTTAACTTTGGTTATGCTTAAAAAAATGTTCAATAAAATTAAAATTGTGGTGTAGTATCATATTACAATAATTATTATTTTGTGCGTACTAAGTTCATAATATTTGAAATTATTTTCTATACTTTTTTAGTGGTTATAAACTATATTTGTTTAATCTACATTACAACTTATTTCAACATACAATTAACTTTGAGATAAAAAAGTAGTTATTTTTCATTAATAGAATTCAACAACGCATTGAATGAAAATGATAACTTTAGAACCTGAAAAACAAGAAAGTTAAATAAGTACATACTGAAAAATATATTTTTTAGAATGTTTATAAGGATGTCTCAAATAACATAGGAACCCTGAATGAGAATACCACGGCGAGATAAATTAAATAAAAGTTAACCCATTAACAAATCATTTTGGTAGTATTTATCCTGAAAAATGCATAGGTTTCTAAATATAAACATTGCAGTTAATTTTGCAAATAACTTCCAATTCTGGCATACCCAGCGAAATCTGAGATTGTATTTAGTTCATACAATAAAATGAATGCTATATGCTGTCTAGGTAAAATAATATACATATGTATGTATGTGTTTATATAAAATATTAAATTATATCAAAATGTTGCAGACAAACAAAATATAAGACATAGAAGCCCCAAGATAGCAAAAATAGGTAAGATGAATGACAATGCTGAATCCTATGGGCATCGTCAGTCAAATATCTAGGAATGCAACTAGAACAAAGCATACATACCAAAAAAAGAAGATATAAAAATATTTAATGGAATTATAAACAAATCTATTTGGAAGAAATGTTATGTACGATAAAATAAAATGAAATTTCGAGATAGTTTGTGCAGCATGATCCATGTTCATTTTTTTCAAACTCAATAATTATTAAATTTATAAGGAAAAACAATAGTTTTGATAATGAAACAAATAGAATCATTGGTAAAGTACTCGTATAATGAACTGAACTGTAGTGCATTTTCTTCACTTTCATTTTCATTACGGCCACTATATATATATATATATATATATATATATATATATATATATATATATATATATATATATATATATATATATATATATATATGTGTGTGTGTGTCGGAGATCTTGAGGGTTACGCATTGAACGAGACGCGAGCGTGCCGAACAAATAAACACACAAATATTATTGTTTATACTATTCGACACGCTTAGGATGGAGTCTAGGCGGGGAAGGATCTACAATCTCAAGAGCGAAGATGAAGGGTTGATCATTGTGGTTGAGATTTTGAGAAGAGAAGCGTGCTTATGAACTATCCATTAGTTTCGTATTTCAAGTTAAATAATAATCAGTGTATCAAGTATTTTAGTTTATTAAACAATTCATTAAATTAATCAAAATGTCTGATAGTGATGATTGTTACACGCCCCCTCCTTATTGTCCTTCGATATATATATATATAAATATTAGAAAACTAAATTAGAGCAATTAGTTATAAAAATATAGAACCGAAAATCTAATTGTGTTTTTCATTTGTCTTATTGTCACAGTAATAATTGTTTAATACTCTCATTTCATATATACTTATGGTATTTTTGCTGTTCTTAAAACAAATGTATATGGACAAATTATACATCATTCGAAATCATAAGAAATTATTTTTAATAGTTCATTTTTGACCTGTTATCGGTGTCCTCTTCCACACACGCAACTTTGTCAGCGACGAACTGGCCCTCTACGACGCGTTCCCCTAAGTGGGATAAAATACACATTGTCATTCTAATTTACAACAATTATCACAGGCGTGCATTATCATCTAATAAGATAGAGAGGAGAGGGTGCAAAAATAAGGTTGCTCCCAAGTCCCAGACTTGGGCAAGTGCCCCGCATATTAAATGCGGCCTAACACCTCGTGGATTCGGGTACCCCTATCCGCAAAAGTATACACCCAGTGCATGGACGAATTGCTGGAACACGGCTCTCGTGAATAGTCATTTCTGAGCCACTAGCGGTACCGTAGCCACATACGCATGTCCCAGACATGTTGAGTTCCCAGAACTCGACCTCCCAGAGGTCAATGGGTCCCAGACCCATTATAAGAGTTTAGCTTACGATCACACGTGTGTAGGTCCCAGACCTATCATGATAAACCCCGGTTTATCCTTTACGTCCCAGACGTTCTCGTGTATCTCAGCCTCTCAGTACGCATGTCTCAGACATGTTGAGTTCCCAGAACTCGACCTCCCAGAGGTCAATAGGTCCCAGACCTATTATGAGAGTTTAGCTTACGATCACACGGGTGTAGGTCCCAGACCTCGGAGCATATAGCTCCATGGACCCAGTGTTGTCCCAGACAACTCTTCGGATAATTAGGAACCTACTACATACGTTTGCGGCCACAAACTATTAATACAAATGTATATTTCGCATATACCATGCATATCAAATACACAAGCAGTGTATAACATGTCAAGCATCTGGTGATCCACATCACACTATACCTGTATAATAATTAGAATGACAGCGAGTTCTACCACTCACCTATAATTACTGCAAGCATCTCGTTTTCTCTTTATTGACACTAGTTTCACCCACGTCTGCATATGAGTGCTAGCACACAGCAACTAACCATTCAAGGGTCGGGGGTTGTTTTTATTGTGTTTAAGATTGTCAAGTGTTTTTGCCTTAAGCCAGCGCTTCTAAACCAGTGGCGCCCAGTCAAATAGTGAATCTTATATATGTACATACATACATATGTATGTGTCATTGACGTATTATATAAATGGACGCAACGTAGGTACTGCTTTACTGTATAAGCATTGACGCACACCTTAGAAAAGAATAGAACTAAGTTAGGGGCAAAGTCAAAAGATGAAAAATAACACAGAGTGCTTAGGAATATTCATCTCATTTGTGATCTCATTCATAATAAATAACAATGTAAAATATAGTTCATATTCGATTTAACATAAAATATTTCATTCGTATATTAAAGTATTTGTAAAAATAACAAATATAGAAAAGTACTTTGGTTTAGCTAATATTATTTATTTAAAACTATTTTTATATACATTTTAGGTATAGTCCGTGGATTGAAAATGATTTCTGCATCACACAATGTTTGGATGGCTTGACATTGTGTCTTCTAACTGCAATAAGCAAGTCTGTTCACAGTTCATCTTTCGGATATCTACTCGAAAAACATTCATATAAGATATGACAGTTTAGTTTACAGCGAATAAGAAAGAAGTGAAATTTTATGTCTTTTCGATAACGAACTGTGCATCCTTTTGCACTGCATGACATTACCATTTTAAAAGAAATCTGAAATGTAAATGAAATCACACATATGCATAACATGAATGACAGAACATAACCTGAATTATCAGCAAACTACATTCAAATTATTTCTATTTCACATTAAATCAAAATTACTCACTTTGTATTGTAACTAACTCTTAGTTTGAGACATGAATATTATTTTTACTAATATTCTGAGAAAATATAATGCACTTTTACTAGCTGTCACTACTGTCAGACCAGCAAACAAAACAACAGACCGCAACAATGTTCTTGTTTGACGTTGCCCCGCTTATCTATCTTTCCTTTTCTAAGGTGAGCGTCAATTCCTCTCTCTCTACGTTGGGTCCATATATGTAATATGTCAATGGTATGTATATATATATATATATATATATATATATATATATATATATATATATATATATATATATATATACCGGGTATCTTAGGGCCGGCCGACACATGGGAGATTGTCTTATTTCGAGAATGTAAAAGTTTTCAAAACATCTAATTACACCACGTTATTCTATTTGAAAACCGTATAAAAATTATTTAAATATTTTGTCTTTATCTCTCATAATAGGCGCGATATGACGTATTTTTAAATAAGCGAAAAACAAGTTTTAGCGTGTAACTCAAAAAAGACGATAAAAATTTCTTGCGATGACTATCAAATTTCTCTACAAAAAATAACCCTGGAATATGTAAACGGTTGCTCTATCTTTAATATTATTCGAAACATAAAAAATGAGCCACCTGTACATTCTACTATAACAATATATATATATATATATATATATATATATATATATATATATATATATATATATATATATATATATATATATATATAAAATAATAACTTTCACGTCATATATCGAAATCCAGCAATAGTAAAAAATTAGCATCGTGATTCGATACAGATCATAACCCAGTATCCAATATTTTGTAATTCACACCTATTATTTTATTGCCCATTTGTCCGCCATCAACTTAGATATAGCCCAGCTGACCGTTTCAGATCGGCCGTGTCCCAAGTCGGGCGCAACTTTTCCCGAAAGGTTATATTATTTGAGATACCTTTATTTTAAATTACATCTTACTTTGATAAAACTTTCAAAATTTAAATCTGTAAATCCTAAAGCAGTAATTTTTTTCTGCTTTTGTGATCGTTGTATTATCAATATCAAATTACGACGAATTTGTTTATCACTGTGATACCATTCAGATTCGAAAGCAGCTGTAGCTACTTCTTGGCTCTTTAAATAAATATGTTACGTTGTACTTATATACAATTATTCAAACATTGTGATCATATTATACCTGATACATTAATTCGTTTCCAGCAGCACAGTACAAGAATAACTGGAACACATGTCCCACCATAAAGCAAATCAAATCCACAACTGATCCTTCTTCAAGCTATGAAAAAATAATGTTTCTTAATTTACATACAGGGTAAGGCAGGAGTAAAGTACCAGACTTCGGAATTGTATACTACACGTAAACTAATATCTAAGAAACCCAAAAGTTTTAATTCGATTTTTATTTGTTTGCTATTTACAGAGTAAACTGTATGCCAGTTAAGAAGATACTAACCAAAAGACTTATATACACTGTAGAAAACGTAAATTATAGTTACAAAATTTGGCACTAAATTTGAATCTAGTGATATTTAATTATGAAGTGAGATAAATAGAAGAAACAAACGTTATTTTAATAAATAAATATTAATATTTCATGCAATTCAATTGAAAAAATCTGATGTGGCCAGTACATAACCTCCCGCCAGATATTTTACCTGGTTGTACGCATAAAACGAATAATACTTTTAGATACAAATATGTCTCATTACAGAATAATTCTCACATATATTTGCAAAATCAATGGGATATTTTAATATAAATTATGTACAATACATACATTTTCTTTATATTCAATATCCTGAAATTTCCTTTTTCTACTTTCCTTTTCTTTTTCTTGATATTCGTCATTTTTTCGCAAATTACTTTTATATACTTTTTAACGTATATTCTTTTGCGTTGTTGACTTTTTTTATTTTCATAATCTTCATAATAATGTACAAATATTTTTGACAATGGCATACAAATATTTTTGACAGTGACATTTATGTGTCAATTACAAACATTTGAATTTCTCGCCTTGAAGTAATTTGATCTGAGAATTTTTACATCAAATTATTTTATATGCATTTCTTTATCTCTAAATCTATAGAAGATATAATAATGAATTTATATTTATCGAATAAAAAATTTAACGTTTTTTAATATAAGTATTTACATAAATTTTCGAAAAATAATATTTAGATGATTTTTTTCTTGTACCTACTACTTCCGGTTGTCCAATTGTTACCAAAACTTAATCAACTCTTTCCATTATTGGTAGATTGAGGAATCCGTAGTCAAAAATGTCTTAAGACTTACAGCATTTGAGACATCATCGTAAAAATGTTATAATCGGATTCTAGGGACTTTAAAACGTGCTTATTCACTAAAATCTGGATATGCAATTTTTAGCATGAATTCAATACCTCTCTTAGGGAGAGGTTAAAGAAAATAGATATCTGAAAATAGCAGTTTTATGAATCAGATTATTTTCAAAAACTACATCTTAATTTAAATAAGACTATATCGTTACAGTAATGTTTGTTTCTAGAGGCTAATACAAAGTAGAAATTTACCACCAAATGACAAATATAATTAATACAAAATCTAAGGTTACCACGAAACTGACAGATGAATATCTCATGTCTTATTTGTACATAGGCCTATGAATAAAAATTCACTTTAAAGTGATGAAATTCTTTTAACTTTACTTTGACATTTTGCTAGTTGCATATCAGTATTTGCGGAATCTAATTATTTTCTTTATAGTGCTATTTACATATATTATTATGTATTATTATTAAAAATTGTAAATTTATGTTAACCTACACTATTAATTTGTACGCCTATGTAATTCCAGAGAAAGAGATGGTTAGATAGTCACGCAAAAATAGTTCCATGTAAACGCGATTTTGACTAATCAGAGCCCAAGATTTAGAAGCCCTATATGCTGGCCCATGCTGTCTCTTTAAATGGAATGATGTTTAGTATCCTAAAAGTTTAACTTCAGTGAAGTAAGCATATTTTAATTTTCACACGATAACCTCATTACCATATCAGTCAAGAAGTTAAAAAAGCTATAACAGGTACGCTGATAGTATTTTTATATGTCACCGGTAGCTACACAAAAGTTGTAGCAGGTATGCTAATTAGTACCGGAACATATGAAAATATACTTGTTCCGAAAATAAAACACTAATTTAGATCAAGGGTAACGAAATCGCTTCCACCACTATCCGGTGTTTTGAGTCTTCGAATAGAAGGACAGGGGCCAAAAGGGTTAAACAAATCAATCTATAAAAATTTGGTAGTGTCACTAAGTATAATTCAATTGATACACATTATTTTACCGGTGACAAAGACAAACGCTGTAAATGGATATGAGGCAGAAATAAACACAAAAACAAAACTATATAAACTTTAAAAATACTCCGCGAGCATAACAAATAATATAAAGTAAATAAAACAACAACGCGATCAATTGAATCTATATAAACTCTAAATTCTTATTCTAATTAAGATAATCACTCAAGCAGCCTTTACATCAATCTACAATTTTTCAATTTACCGATTCACAAAGAATATTACAAAATTAAATTACACAGTTATATAAAGTAATACCACGAAGAGACAGCCCACAATACAATTTATTTTATTTCACACAGAAATACCAATCTCATACCCATATTCATAAACACTCGTAATATTTCAAATCAGCTCGTTATAATTTTGGACAAATAAAATCAAACGTGACAAACTAAATTTCGATTTTCCTTTCAGTGTCGAGTGTTTTTACCGGATAAAAATTATAACGGACCGTTTAATATTTTACAAGTACCTATTTATGAATATGGGCATCAGTCTGACATACATGCTCAGTTGCACCACTAACATTTAAAATTCAATTTTGATTTTATTCAGTTAGTCAATTCAATTAAACACTGGAATTAACAAAATATTCAATAGGAATTAATACAAATTTGTTTTGAAAATGAAAAACCCAGTTTAAAATTTAAGTGCCAGTGGTCAATTCAATTAAACACTGGAATTAACAAAATATTCAATAGGAATTAATACCAATTTATTTTGAAAATGAAAAAACCCAGTTTAAAATTTAAGTGCCAGTGGTGCAAATGGGCATTAGTCAGAGACGTGAACAACAAGAATTATTAACTTCGCTCATCTCATACAGAAAACTTCCAGTTTCTTACAAAAACTATCAGTATTCACTGATATACCTTTTAACGGACAAACACTTCTTAGAACTCATAGTTCTGCCAAAAAGCCCTAACCTTAAGACTTTTTGTAACATCCACCTGGAAACATAACTTTCCTAGCTGTAACGTAAATACTTCAACCTAAAGAATAACTCAAATACAATCGTAACGGAAAATTGCAGTCACAAAATACGTAATAGTTGCTAGGCCTGTCTATTAAAATGCTAATAACCTGTCATTCATTATAGATTGTTTAAAAGACATAAACAATGCCACATATCAACTCGCACCATTAAACCATTGTTTCTGGGGGTGGTAGAAAAGTGAGGTACATAAAAAGTCATAAAGTAGAAGTGAACAATCAAGATACACAAATTCATTGTATTTTGAATGTTGCGGTTCGAATAAAAGAACATCAAGGTGAACTGGGGAGAGCAAGTGTAAACGAGTCAAAAAAAGTTTCGAGAGTCATCATGGATATATCTTTGAAAATATATTATACGATTAGATTAAACAGATACTGCAAACACGAAAACAAATAAAACTAGGATTACAAGTTTTGTTTCAGTCATATGCGAGTATTTTGCAAACTCCCGAAGTTTGGTCCATTGCTCCTGACTCACCCTATACATACTTTTTATTGTATATTCTGTGGAAAACATGGAGTACGAGGAACAATTCCTGTTTCATTAATTAATTCTTAATAGGTACTACAGAGTTTTTAACCCATACGATGTCATTAATAAATAAACCGACATCGAGAATAGCCCTAATCCCTACACTGCAGTCAGTAAATAAATTGACAGTTTCTAGGAAAATATTTACAAATGAAGTAATATGATTGTTGCGTAAACTAAATACGTTCTTTATAACTTCTTGTTCATTTATTTTATTACACTTAGGGCCGGTTTATCAATGCAAGGATAAAAGTGGCAGATAACAATCTAACAGTTAACGTTAACTGTCAGATAACTTTACACGATTGTTTATCAATACAAAGTTATCTGCCAGTTAACAAACTTACATTTAATTATATATTGGTAACACTGAAATTGTAAAACCTTTAATGATTGGCTTGGGACTCATGTTTCAAATTTCAAAAAAATTTGACAGATCAAGAATACAGACCTGACAGATCTTTATAGGATAGATTTTATTGTTAATTATTTGAGAACAATGAGGTACTTTGGATATTATTGTATGAATTATAATCAAAATACAGAATTGTTATATTTTTAAACTGATAGGTAAATATATTAAAAATATTTATATTGATAAAATGACAATATATGTTCTAGGAACCATAATATGCATAAAAAAGATATCAATACTAATGGAAAATTTAAGAACGAAGGCGCAACATCTAAATATTTATATCTGTATATTCAACATTCTTTATTGTTGTACTTGCCCAAATTTTATAATTATGAATTAATGTTGCAATCATTCTTACTGATTATTTCATATTATAATCTATATTAATTTATTGCTACCAACAAATATTATTATTGTTGCAATCGGTATGTTTCATTTGACATGAATGTTGCATTATATAAAATTTTTATTCACTATTGTAATGATTTGTATGATTATAATACGTTTTTATTTTTATATGTAATATCTTTATTCATTTTATCAATATGTTTCACGATTATCTAGTCCTCAAGAACGGGGAAATAGCAACATCCAACTATCCAACTGGTTGATTATATCTTCATTGAATTCAACGCTTTCCTTATATGAAATTCTGGAAATCTATATCTCTCTGGTCTCTTTTTCTTGTATAATGTCCGTAGTTAAAACTATAATTCGTAATACAAGGGTAATAAAGCATTTTACATAAGGGATATAGAATCGATTAAAAAAATTCTGCAACTATACATTTTAGGTTATAAAAATTGTAATATTTGAATAGAATTAATACAAAATATTGGTATAATATACTTACCACATTTTAATTAATTAATTGTCTATTGTATTTATTAATTTCTGAGGGTAAAATTTTCTACTTTTATTTTAACTGCCAGATAATAGATTTATCTGCCAGTTGAAGTAACGGATAAATTTTGGCCGATTTTATCTGATAGTTTACGTTATCTTTGGTTTGATAAACGCTTTCTTTGTTTTAACTGGCAGTTAAAAAGTTATCTGCCAGTTAAATTATTTATCCTACATTGATAAACCGGCCCTTAATACAAATTATTCTTTGGAATATTTATAAATACATTTATTGATACTACTTAAAAAAGAAATAAATTATGATAACTAGCTAAATCTTAGTAACTAAATAAAATGAATGTAGCTAAATTTTGAACTATTGGGACAATTTTTACCTCTCGTCATACCGTAGGTAGGGAGGTAATGTTATCGGTCCAAAAATTCGATGGTGAGTTTTCAGTAAATAAGCACTAATTAGGGTCCCTACAACACGTTTTTACTATTTTTACGATGACGTCTGTATGTGCGTGTGTGTATGTGTGTGTGCGTGCGTGCGTCTCTGTGTATGTGTGTGTGTGCGCGCGCGCGCATCTGTGTGTGTGTGTGTCTGTGTGTGTGTGTGTGTGTGTGTGTGTGTGTGTGTGTGTGTGTGTGTGTGTGTGTGTGTGTGTGTCTGTGTGTGTGTGCCTGCGTGTGTGAGCATGCGTGCGTGCGTATGTGTGTATGTGTGTGACGATTTTTTCCTCCACGATAATTCTAATATCAAACTTTCAAATATTTCTATTTTCCATGTTTAATCTTTCTGCATTCATGTAAAGCGTTGATAGGATTTTGGGTAAAATTGGATAACCGAAAATGATACTTTACTTGAAGCCCATAGCAGTTTTTAATGAAAAACTATATTAAAATATAATCCAAAACTTTTAAATTTTAGTATTTAAGATTTTTATATCAAGGGAAATAACGTATTACATTTTAGCTAAAATTAATAAACCGGAAGTGATACTTTACTTGAAGCTCTGTACAGATTTTCATGAAAAATATATTATGTATTCAAAAAATTTAGTATTTAAGACTTTTATATGAGGGAGAACATATATTTCGATATATTCTAAACTTTTCAAATTTGGTATTTGAGACTTTTTTAATTGAAGGGGAACAACATATTAAATTTTGGCTAAAATCGATAAACCGAAAGTGATACTTTATTTGAAGCTCTGAACAAATTTTCTTGAAATATATAATATGATATATACCAAAACTTGTCAAATTTAGAATTTAAGACTTTTATATGAAGGGGAGTAACATGTTAGATTTTGGCTAAAATTGATAAATCGGAAGTGATACTTTATTTGAAGCTCTGAACAGATTTTCATGAAAAAATATGTTAAAACATGATCCAAGCATTTAAAACTCGTGTATAATTTGAAACAATATTAGATTTTGACTATACCTATATGATAAACCGGAAGTGGTAATTAATTTGGAGCTCTTAACAGATTTTAGAGGAAAAACAATAAAATATAATCCAAAATTTGGTATTACAGACTTTTCTATTTATTGGAACAACAAATTCCAACTGGAAGTGATACTTTACTTAAAGCTCATTGCTATTTTAAACATGGGATTGACGGGAGATCATGTGCTGGCTACATCAGATTTTTTATTAAGTGGGTTCGTGGGTTCATGGGCATTGACAGTTTGTAATAATTAACAATTAATATTCAAATTATTACTTATAGGTACTCTGTGTCATGGAAACCCAAAGGATAGGCCATAAACCGCTTAAGCACCCGTATACTATAAAAATACAAAGGAATACTTTAGTGCGGTGTACCGGTCAACTCTATACAAAGCAGTGACCGTGTTCACAATCTTATTTATGAGGGATGAAAATGTGAGTTTCTTTGTCACCTTAAGTGGGAGGCGTTTTAAAGGTTTACGCTATACTTTGGGTTTTGGTGATACAGAGTATACTATAAACTTGTTCAACACACACCTATCGATTCATGGGCGTAGTGTTTTTACCTCTTTAAATTAGGGATAACCCTGTGGTAATGACATGCTATAAAGTGTATAAAAAATCAGTGCTCTATATTTATAACAGATCTATACCACTCGTTCACCGTGCTTTAACACTTTCAGCACGATTCACAAAAAAGATTAAGCCAATCCTTAATTTTGGATTAGCAAATTTTACTCTAATTTAACTCTAACAGCGACTGATTTTTCTTCCGCTGTTGACTTTCCAACCTGCGCAGGTTGTGAAAATCAAATCCAACAATATACAATTAAAATAACTCCTCAAGCTTTTATTCAATAAAATTCGTATCAACGAAATTTTGTTTAGTTTGGTTTTTGAGTAATAAAACTACGTAAACAATTTTCAAATTTGATTTTAAGGTCTCCTAGATATTATTCTAATCTCAAAACACCATAATGATTATTAAAAACCGTTATTAGAAACCGGTGCGACTGCTCGTTTTATAAATATTCATGCGTCCAGTGTAGGGTTAATGTTAATGTCCGCGGACGACTATACAAACCAATATATTATTTCATAGCTGATGATCTCATTAAATGATTTTAGTTATTATAATTTGTACTTACTAGCCTAAATGTCAAGGACATTTTTGTATAGAAATATAAGTTGTTACAATGAAAATTATTTAATCTTTTTTACTTACAACAGAGATGAGAAAACTGGACACGCAAATTGCAGAAACACTAGCCACATATTGTACGAAAACTAAAGCGGAAAATACAACCTCCATATCATCACAAAACCTATAACATTCCATTATTATAGTCCCAAATACTTGTTAATTTTTGTTTACCTATACTTTAAAACGGTTATGTGATGATGAATCCACATCGTCATAAGTTGTACATCCGCAGATGATACAATCAATGAAAAATTATTAGCTGTATCATTGTCATTTTTAGGGTGAGTTAGTTTTTGGAAAAGGGTTGCAGTATTTTTCCCTCCTATTGTACGTAAAACATATTTGAGCAAACGAAATTGTGTTATAGTATTAAGCATCAATGCAATAAACAAAAAGTCAATTCCACAAACTGGCATAATGACGTACATCATATTTGTAAACACCTACAACAAAAATAACTCATGCCAGTTTTACAAACATGAATAACATTTTTGTATTAAGGGCATTAAAAGATTATAAGCACTGGGGAATGTTTTAGAGTCGACGCGTAGCGGTGAGCTTTTAATTTCCCAGAGTGCTATAATCTTAATTATGCCTGTGGTACGTACAAGGTTTTATTTTATTTTGGTTCTCGAACTTTAATAATGCAGTAGGTTTATATATTTAATATTTTTTGTTATCATTGTGCTGGCTTTGGGAAATTTAAGTATGCTTTGGTTTCTATGTAGATTGTTGGTGTTGCTATGCTGTTTTTTTTTTATAAGTTATTTATGCACGATCAGTTTTTTTAATGTTTACCGATAGTGTTTCCAATGCAGTAGGTTTTATTTACTATTTACTTACAAACTACTGAGTGGTAATTGATGAGGCGACACGGTAAATAAATAAAAACAAAGATCAAAGCTTACTTTAAAATGACAACTAAATTTTTTTAATATGTCAAAATAATTTTCAAATCTTAGTTTTTTTAAAAAATTTGTGCGTCGATCGTGCAAAAAATGTAATACAAGTAAGCATCACGAACCAAATTACCGATCCCAAACAAAATTCGGGCCTTCGCTTCGGTAAACTGTCCTTACCGTTCTTAGGGCCGTTTTCATAATCAGGCTCACTTTAAGACTTTAATTAAAGTTACTTTAAGACTTTATCTTTATTTTGAACAATGCTTCTGTGCTCGGTAAAGTATTAAACTTATGAAAACGAACAGAACTTTAAGAGTTAAAGTGATGATAAAGTTTATTATGAAAACGGCCCTTATTACTTAATATACTATTAACTATCAAGTGTGTTAATGGTTGAAGCATTGTAACGCGTGAGCGTTGCGAGCGCGGTAATTGTTGAGATCATTAATCGCCAATTAATACACGTGTTATTTACAGTATTTTTCCGTTGGCCCTATTTTACAGAATTGCAAATTCTAATTTATTCCATAACAAAAAATTTAGGTTAGTAACGTTTGACACATACATTTTGTGGTATCTGTGGTTACCAACAAAATCGTTTAATATTTTTAAAAAATGCATTAATAGAGGTCATTAATGAATGATTTTCTAAGCATTAAAATAATCTATTAAGAAATGATCAACGACAAAATAATTTAATTTAGTGTCATAAAAATACCAGATATCTATCAATTATCCAAAAGAAATATTGCATGACTTTGAGGCTTCGCAAGTGCCAAGGCAAGATGATTCCACGCAGAAGCAGTGGCGGACTAAAAATATAGGGGGCGGAACGTTATGCGACCCTAATTAATAATAATAATTGTCAACACACCTATACTCCATTTGCTGAAACGACAGAATGTGGAACTAATTTTTGAACAGACACAAGTCATTCTATTGTTTCGGCTACAAAATTATCCTCTTTTGTCCAAAAGAAACACTTGTCTCTGTTCAAGAACTACTTCCACATTCTCTCGTTTCAGCGAACGGAGTATAATCTATATATATATATATATATATATATATATATATATATATATATATATATATATATATATATATATATATATATATATATATAGGCGATCCGCCCCGGATACCAGTGTAGCTCAGGGTGCCATGAACAGATGTCAGATGATGTGCCTACTTACTAGATGCGGGTTTGCTCAATTTTTATTTATTAACATTTTAAAAAATATTAATTAAATGTGGGAAAATTATAGACTGTGATATATATATATATATATATATATATATATATATATATATATATATATATATATATTTATTTATTTATTTGAGAGTGGCGGCAAAAAACTAATTTATTATCTTGTCTGATATTTAACATAAACCATAATTTTGATTTGTTTGAATATCTGTTGCTTAGCAGCTTTGTAGGCCGTCTGGCGAAGGCGATAAAAGCCAAATTGCGCCCGCTTTTGAGGACAAATAAACAAGAGTATAACGCCGTAATAAAATAAAAATAATTGTAGTGCATAAAGAGAGCAATTATGGTCATTAATTTGTTTATCTAATTGACACCGGCGGCAAATATGGGAACCGGCGTCGGCAGCCGAAACACTGCCAAATTTATATTAGGAAAGAACGCTATACGTAATAGGGACTGTGGAATACGGGTTATTGTCTTTCTAACCTGCCAGCAGTATAAGATCTCATAAAACGGACTCCTACCCCAGTTTAAAGGCAAGGTAGCTGCAAATGGTAATGATCGTGCATCTGTATCAAATAAAGGAGTGAAAAGAAATACAGCTGCAAAACTGCAGCCTGTGAAAAAAATGCCCGCCATGTTGAGAGATATAAGCCTTGCCGTCCAACGTAAGGAGGCTTGTAAAGAAGGTGAAGCGATTTGCACCGGCCAAAATTGGTCCCTGCAGATTTTAAGCATAGCAGCGATGCGACTGCGGGAACTTCGAAGAATTAATATCTTGCAAATACCCTGAAAAGGATACAAATGTTAAAAAAGAAACTTTCTGTTATCGACTTTGTAATATAGAACCAGAACAGAAAAGTGTTGGGACTGAAAACAGATTTAGATGATCTAAATTAATCATTCACATTTACAACTTTTCTATGCTCCCCAAATGATATTTGCTATTTCATTCAATACTTCAACGTTTTTGTACTTTAAAATAAAATTCAAACAAACATATTTTGTTTATTTAGTGATGATTTGACATCAACACTATGATCACATTATCATCAGATTTATCGTTCAAAATCATTTCAAGTTTTTATTTTTTTATCAAGTTGTAGTCGGTAGTAGAAAAAATTAAAAATTTGATAATTCTTCGATCAATTTTTTTCCGGAATATATTTACATTTTTTACTCTACCTGAAAATTAGTAGACACGGTGGTACAAGTGTTAGCCAATTCAGCAATATTACTGAAATTACTTGTCATATATATTATTTGTGCCACTTCAAGAACACAAAGACTGCCTAACATCAAAAAGAAACAAATATTTGTAAACTTGTTTTTCTTCTCAGGATAAATATTGCAAAAACTCAACATTTTTTTGGGAATATTAATGACAGATTTTACAAAATCGTCTTTAATATCAAACATGATGATCTATGTGTTAGCAGTGATTTTAGAAATTATTGGAGTTATATAATAAGTGGAAAGGTATAATTTTATAAATAGACTTATCATTAAACTGTAATTGCTTTCGAAACTTTAAATTTCGCAACAATGACAGCTGCGAAATTTAAAATAGATCTCACATATTATAACATAATTTGCAAATCATTGTTCTAATAAATAATGCATAAGATTAAATATTTTAGAAGGATAATTAAATAGAAAGCATATCCGACACGTCAAAAGTCACGAAGAAATTATTTTATTATACTAGTACGTTTCGAAATCATCTGATTTCATCTTCAGCTTTCACATTCTTACGATTTGCAGATTACAGAATCCAAGTACTTACATTATGATATATAATTGTTAAACTATTACAAATTGTAATGCCAGTTGTTGTGTGACTCTTGTTCAGGCAACATGTGTCATTACACACTGTGTTACAATTTGTTATAGTTTAACAATTATACATCATAATGTAATTACTTGGATTCTGTAATCTGCAAATCTTAAGAATGTGCAAGCTAAAGATGAAATCAGATGATTTCGAAACGTACTAGTATATTAAAATAATTTCTTCGTGACTTTTGACGGGTCAGATATGCTTTTTATTTAATTATCCCTCAAAACTTTTTGTCAACGACCCTACTTCACCCCATTCAAGATTAAATATTTTAATTAACTAGTTAGAAGTTCTGTATATTAGGACTTAGGAAGTATATTTATGTTTATGTTTCCGATATGCCCACTTTATTTGTTCCCGCCTTAAATTTTAAGAATAGGCAAAACAATACATTTCATAGCCACTTGGTACATAGTAATACTTTAATCGAATAATTACAGTAGGTATAAGAGCAAAAAAAAATTTAAAAACCAAATCACTTATGAAATATAACATGGATTTCCTATTCATGAATTTTGATGCGGGAACAAATAAAATGGGCACCCTATGTGTATGTATAGTACATATTAATTAACGTTCTATTCCAATTTTATTATCGCGAAAATTTTAAAACGACAGGTAATAGGGTCGTATATTAGCTTCTCAAAATAGTAAATAAAAAAATCTGATATGGTTAGCACATTTCTTTCGCCATTTCCAAAATTAGTTTCTTTTCACCTACCTACCTAAATTCGTATTTAAGGTGTGGTACTATCATGGAAGCATTTACGACAAATTGAAATGAAATTATTATAAGATATTTGTTATTTTTTACGTCCATTAAGGATGAGTTTATAAAGAATGTATTTTGTTTTCAAAATAAAAGTATGATTAATGCGCACTTTATTAACGCAAACGGGTGAAAAAATAAAACGCTATATCACTTTTTTCACGCTTTTATTGTAAACATTAAAAACATTAAACACTAATTCTATGCAACCACTGAACTGAATATACGAGTAGGTATATATATATATATATATATTACTGGAATGCGCCGTCGTATTCATATTGAGAGAAGGAATGAGGGGGGGGGGTGTTTCCGTCTTTGTTTTATACATTCTGAGTTGGTTAAATATATATATATATATATATATATATATATATATATATATATATATATATATATATATATATATATATATATATATATATATATATATATATATACAGGATGTTATATTTTAATGGACCCAGCAAATATCTCGCTTATTTATTAAGTTGGTAATGATAATGGTAACATGATTTATACAGCAATATGTAAGCTACTTGATGACGGATACACATTCCTGATACCACTTCCGGTTTATGAGTAATTAATATCTATTTTGAAATTTCAAATGGAACATACTATATTTTTTTACAAATTTGAAAAGTACATTAAATTTGCTTTACAATCATGTAAAATAATCTATATGTTACATTATTAAAAAGTAAAATGGCGGGCACTTTTTTATACACCTAATTGGAAAGAGAATAGTGAGCCATGACTGTGGCTTGAAATAAAACAATTAACTAAAACAATTGTATCTATTATTATTAAATGAAATAATATTTTTTGTCATAATAATACAGAAAATTAGAATATGGAACACAAGCCACAGTCATGGCTCACTATTCTCTTTCCAATTAGGTGTATGAAAAAGTGCCCGCCATTTTAATTTTTAATAATGTAACATATGGATTATTTTACTTCCATAATGACGTCAAAACGGTTGAAACATTATTTATTTCAAAAATCTACAAAAAATATCTTATAAATAAATGCCTATACCGTAAACTTCAGCCAGGTGCAATATTTACTATTCTGTTATTAATGTATTACTATGGATACTAGTTACACATACTGCTGCATCGTTTCAGATAAAATGCAATACACGTTGTCAAAGCTGTCAATGTCAAATGATATCATAATTTTCTGATTTATAAATTACTTAAGAAAGTAATAAGAGCAGTATCAATAAAAAATCAATACCTATATTTCAAAACTCAAATTACAACATATTTTCATAACTGTACCATTAACAATTAAATAAGTAATATTTCATTGATTCGCCAAAAATTTGTAGACCGCTGATTATTTTCTTCAATTGCGTAGTAAATTATTTTTATTTTCTTCATTTCGTGCAGTTTTTGTTCTTGCCCTTTTCGTATGATCCTTATCTAAACACCCATCACTTTTAAATTTTGTAAATATTCTCGAAACTGTAGAAGGATCTGGTCTAGGACGTTCATGATATAAATTCGCAAATATGAGTAGCAATTATTGCTATTTACTTGGGCACACATTGTCATGTGAGAAAGACAATAAATCATGTCACTAAATCCTGCGTAAATGAAAAGAGAGTGTTTACATTAAAAATATACTTGACAAGATGAAAAAAGATAGTAATTCCAGTGCGTGGAGCAGAAAATTATAAATGAATATACCTGACATGAATACTTTGAAGATTCATTCATTATATTATATACATATATTACACAGATGTCCCAGGACGAGCTTATGTTATCGTCATTTAAAAACTGTTCAATATTATTTGCCCGTTTCAACTAAAAGATTTTCAAAGCAGTAGCGTTTCTTGTTTAACCGGAAGTAGACCCTGACTTTCTTATTTTAAATGGGATGCTATATTTTGTATTTTACCGTTGAATTCAGCAGAAAATTTTATATATGAAACCATAAAAAAAATGTACTCATGCTCAACCACTTCCTGCGTAATCCAACTTTTTTGATTTTTTATCTAAATTCGATCCGGTTCTCGAGATATAGATTGATTAAGATGTGGCTGTTTTTAGATAAAAAGTCAAAAAAAGTTGAATTACGCCGGAAGTAGTTCAGCATGAGTAAATTTTTTTTATATGTAAAATTTTCTGTTGAATTCAACAGTAAAGTACAAAATATAGCATTCCATTTAAAGTAGAAAGTTAGGGTCTACTTCCGGTTAAACCGGAAAAGCTACTGCTTTGAAAATATTTTAGTTAAGTTTAGAAACGGGCAGTTCGGTATATCCCTAGATACTAAATTTCGTGAAATAATATTGAACAGTTTTTAAAATAACGATAGCGTAAGCTCGTATTGGGACACCTATATATACCGTGTGTCCCAAGCAAACCTTGACATAGGCGTATAACATGGGAAAACTGATTTTTGTGAATAAAAAGTGTCCGGCATAAAATTAAGCCATGCTATTTAACATGATAATAGTATATTACCTCGTGTACCTTATTTAATATTAATTACATAATTATCATTACGTAAATCAGAGAAAATTATAAATATCTGTCAATAAATATTTGTTTCAATATTTTATTACGTAATATCAAAATATTTGCAATTGTCATTGTAGGTGAATGGTTAGGGTAGCTGACTGTGGAATGAGATGACGTTTAGAGGTTGGGGTTCGAATCTCCATCAATACTGTTTTTTTATTATTATTTTTATTTATGAATTAATTACGAATTATATTAAAGATATTATGTAATATATTAATATGGATGAATTAGTTAAATAATTACAAATAAGTTTCTATCATGATATAATACTAATTTCAATGGAAGTAGTAATTATCAGTATGACACAAAAGCATAAGAATTTAAACTATAACACTTACTTTTACAGTAAAAACACAAAACATACACATATTCATTTTATCTCAATCATGTTTTATTAAGATTAAAAGAAAATATTGCACTTTTATTATATCAATGTTTTGATTATTGTCATCAATTTTTCTCATTGTTTAAAACCAATTATTTTACATTATGTACTTGGTTATAACAACAAATTAATTACAATAATCAAAACATTGATATTCATATTAATATAATACGTAATATCTTTAATATAATTCGTAATTAATTCATAAATAAAAAAAATAATGAAAAAAACTGTCTTGACGAAGATTCGAACTCGGATTCGAACCCCAACCTCTAAACGTCATCTCATTCTACAGTCAGGTACCCTAACCATTCACCTACTATGACAATTGCAAATATTTGGATATTACGTAATAAAATATTGAAACAAATATTTATTGACAGATATTTATAAATTTCGCTGATTTACGCAATGATAATAATGCAATTAATATTAAATAAGGTACACGAGGTAATGTACTATTATCATGTTAAATAGCACGGCTTAATTTTATGCCGGACACTTTTTATTCACAAAAATCAGTTTTCCCATGTTATACGCCTATGTCAAGGTTTGCTTGGGACACACGGTATATACTCGTATATATATATATATATATATATATATATATATATATATATATATATATATATATATATATACAGGGTGTAAATGAAATAAGTGCATTAACTTTAACCAGTAATGTAACTCGTCGAGAGCAACAATTTTTTTAAATAATTTTTTCTCTAAATCTAGTTTTTGAGTTAAAATTCGTTAAAGATTTGTTTAAAATTTTGTAACCCGCCAATGCTGTCTGAATCAAAGTTTGATGTACACAGCACAAAAATTGTCGGGTGGTGGTTGTACACAGTAATTAATAAACTATCAACGGAAAACATATTTATTATTAATAAATTCGTAATAGTACAATTTTTAAAATAAAGAACTTTAAAATTTGAACAACAAAATTATAAAATTGTGTATTAACACAGGTTTCTGAACTTGGGTGAACAGAGTTAAGAGCGTGGGAAGAGCATACTAGTTATGGAGGTTATGAAATAAATTTTCCTGTGTAACACGGCAAATCATAATAGTTTTTTAAAAAATCGGCATGAAAATCCTCATTTCCGGACTAATTTGAGTCTTGAAAGTAAGATTTCTATGACTAGTCATGAAAATAAAATTTTCATGACTAGTCATTTTTACTTTCCACTGTCTGTAGGAACAAACACAAATAACAGGAATACGTAACAAGTTTTCAAAAACTATATATATATATATATATATATATATATATATATATATATATATATATATATATACAGGGTGTTAATTAAAAAGCGGGCCATAGGCGTTTAACATGGGAAATCAGTTTTTCCTTGCGCAAAACTTCCCATTTAATTTTAAACAAAAATGTTTCAAATAAATGTTGTAGAGAATTAAATTCTACACCAACATCATTAAACAGATTTTGTTTTGCATGTTTAGTAACCTGTAAAATCCAATTTGAAATTTTATAAATATTACTCATTTGTAGTGATAGCCATGAAATTTAAACAAAATTACATAGAAATGCATTGTTTGAATTGTCAGAATTTCGATTACAAAATAAAAATAAATAAAATCCAAGCAATAATTTAAACGTAGATTATAAAAACAAAATATTTTTAAGGACTTAGGATAGAATATAATTATCAGTAATTTTTATTTGAAAATCGAATTTTTGACAGTTCAAACGATATGCATTTCTATGTAATTTTGTTTAAATTCCATGGCTATCACTACAAATGAGCTATATTTATAGAATTTCAATCTGGATTTTACAGGTTACTAAACATGCAAAATAAAATCGGTTTAGTGATGCTGGTGTATAATTTAATTATCTACAACTTTTATTTGAAACACTTTTGACTAAAATTAATTGGGAACTTTTGCGCAAGGCAAAACTGATTTCCCATGTTAAACGCCGATGGTCCGCTTTTTAATTAACACCCTGTATATATATATATATATATATATATATATATATATATATATATATATATATATATATTTGAATTTCCCAAAACTAATTGCACGTTGCCTTTTCAAGATAACGCTTTCAGTTTGGGAAAATTAGCAATATTCACGTTTTCTTTAACTAGTAGCATGAATCTTAACATGGAATATACACTCCATAGGGTGGATAATTTATATTTCTTATTTGCCGCTGCTATATAAACTAGAAGGACTTCTTCACTAATTTGATTCACTTTTCTAATGCTGCATCACTTTTTGAATCTATCGTACTCCTTTTCGTATCGCTGTTTGGATTTTTTTGGTAGTAAAACTGTTATGAGTTATGTCCATCGGTACTTCATCTTCACCATGAAAATCATGTTCGCATTGCGACATCGTTTTCAAAAGGAAAATTACCGGTAGCAAGAAAGCAAAAAATTAGGAACTCCGACCCTGACAGGATATTATACAAATGCTGGAAGGAAACAATAAACAAAAATAATAAAAGTCTACCACTAAACAACTGGGAAGTACACAAAATAAAATACCACGAAAGAAATGGATACTCGCTATTAGAAGCTGAACGGAAACGTGAAGAAAACATAACCATTAATGAAGAATTAGCAGAAAGGGACCACGAAAACCAAAAACAAGAACAAGACATCAAAATCAATAATTCTCAATACAACAAAATATATCGCAACATTCAACCAACAGCAACGCCGCCGTACTTAACTGACAAATCCGGTAAATCAATAAAACTAATTGCAAGATTGAGATGTGGGAACGAAGAGAATGAAAATAAATATTGGAAGAAGAAAGAAGACCGTATTTGTAGATTGTGCAACGAAGAACCTGAAAATGTAATACATTTATTTTACAATTGCAGAAAATTACCCAGGCAAGCTGGCAGTATGTACCATGTCCTAAGCGAATCTGGCAACGGGGAACCATGGGCGAAAACACTGAAGAAGAAAAGAGAAGAAATTCGATCGGACTAAATTTAAATTATGTAATGTAATGTAGTATCACTCAACAAAATATAATGTAATTAACTGTTTGTAAAAATTCAATGCTATTGTAGCAAGAATTAAATAAAGAATAAATAAATAAGAAAGCAAACACAACGCGTCAAATTTTTATAATAATAAAATTCATGCTACTAGTTAAAGAAAACGTGAATATTGCTAATTTTCCCAAACTGAAAGCGTTATCTTGAAAAGGCAACGTGCAATTAGTTTTGGGAAATTCAAATATATATATATATATATATATATATATATATATATATATATATATATATATATATATATATATATATATATATATATACAGGGTGTTAATTAAAAAGCGGACCATCGGCGTTTAACATGGGAAATCAGTTTTGCCTTGCGCAAAAGTTCCCAATTAATTTTAGTCAAAAGTGTTTCAAATAAAAGTTGTAGATAATTAAATTATACACCAGCATCACTAAACCGATTTTATTTTGCATGTTTAGTAACCTGTAAAATCCAGATTGAAATTCTATAAATATAGCTCATTTGTAGTGATAGCCATGGAATTTAAACAAAATTACATAGAAATGCATATCGTTTGAACTGTCAAAAATTCGATTTTCAAATAAAAATTACTGATAATTATATTCTATCCTAAGTCCTTAAAAATATTTTGTTTTTATAATCTACGTTTAAATTATTGCTTGGATTTTATTCAAACAATGCATTTCTATGTAATTTTGTTTAAATTTCATGGCTATCACTACAAATGAGTAATATTTATAAAATTTCAAATTGGATTTTACAGGTTACTAAACATGCAAAACAAAATCTGTTTAATGATGTTGGTGTAGAATTTAATTCTCTACAACATTTATTTGAAACATTTTTGTTTAAAATTAAATGGGAAGTTTTGCGCAAGGAAAAACTGATTTCCCATGTTAAACGCCTATGGCCCGCTTTTTAATTAACACCCTGTATATATATATATATATATATATATATATATATATATATATATATATATATATATATATAGTTTTTGAAAACTTGTTACGTATTCCTGTTATTTGTGTTTGTTCCTACAGACAGTGGAAAGTAAAAATGACTAGTCATGAAAATTTTATTTTCATGACTAGTCATAGAAATCTTACTTTCAAGACTCAAATTAGTCCGGAAATGAGGATTTTCATGCCGATTTTTTAAAAAACTATTATGATTTGCCGTGTTACACAGGAAAATTCATTTCATAACCTCCATAACTAGTATGCTCTTCCCACGCTCTTAACTCTGTTCACCCAAGTTCAGAAACCTGTGTTAATACACAATTTTATAATTTTGTTGTTCAAATTTTAAAGTTCTTTATTTTAAAAATTGTACTATTACGAATTTATTAATAATAAATATGTTTTCCGTTGATAGTTTATTAATTACTGTGTACAACCACCACCCGACAATTTTTGTGCTGTGTACATCAAACTTTGATTCAGACAGCATTGGCGGGTTACAAAATTTTAAACAAATCTTTAACGAATTTTAACTCAAAAACTAGATTTAGAGAAAAAATTATTTAAAAAAATTGTTGCTCTCGACGAGTTACATTACTGGTTAAAGTTAATGCACTTATTTCATTTACACCCTGTATATATATATATATATATATATATATATATATATATATATATATATATATATATACGAGTATATACCGTGTGTCCCAAGCAAACCTTGACATAGGCGTATAACATGGGAAAACTGATTTTTGTGAATAAAAAGTGTCCGGCATAAAATTAAGCCGTGCTATTTAACATGATAATAGTACATTACCTCGTGTACCTTATTTAATATTAATTGCATTATTATCATTGCGTAAATCAGCGAAATTTATAAATATCTGTCAATAAATATTTGTTTCAATATTTTATTACGTAATATCCAAATATTTGCAATTGTCAGAGTAGGTGAATGGTTAGGGTACCTGACTGTAGAATGAGATGACGTTTAGAGGTTGGGGTTCGAATCCGAGTTCGAATCTTCGTCAAGACAGTTTTTTTCATTATTTTTTTTATTTATGAATTAATTACGAATTATATTAAAGATATTACGTATTATATTAATATGGATATCAATGTTTTGATTATTGTAATTAATTTGTTGTTATAACCAAGTACATAATGTAAAATAATTGGTTTTAAACAATGAGAAAAATTGATGACAATAATCAAAACATTGATATAATAAAAGTGCAATATTTTCTGTTAATCTTAATAAAACATGATTGAGATAAAATGAATATGTGTATGTTTTGTGTTTTTACTGTAAAAGTAAGTGTTATAGTTTAAATTCTTATGCTTTTGTGTCATACTGATAATTACTACTTCCATTGAAATTAGTATTATATCATGATAGAAACTTATTTGTAATTATTTAACTAATTCATCCATATTAATATATTACATAATATCTTTAATATAATTCGTAATTAATTCATAAATAAAAATAATAATAAAAAAAACAGTATTGATGGAGATTCGAACCCCAACCTCTAAACGTCATCTCATTCCACAGTCAGCTACCCTAACCATTCACCTACAATGACAATTGCAAATATTTTGATATTACGTAATAAAATATTGAAACAAATATTTATTGACAGATATTTATAATTTTCTCTGATTTACGTAATGATAATTATGTAATTAATATTAAATAAGGTACACGAGGTAATATACTATTATCATGTTAAATAGCATGGCTTAATTTTATGCCGGACACTTTTTATTCACAAAAATCAGTTTTCCCATGTTATACGCCTATGTCAAGGTTTGCTTGGGACACACGGTATATATAGGTGTCCCAATACGAGCTTACGCTATCGTTATTTTAAAAACTGTTCAATATTATTTCACGAAATTTAGTATCTAGGGATATACCGAACTGCCCGTTTCTAAACTTAACTAAAATATTTTCAAAGCAGTAGCTTTTCCGGTTTAACCGGAAGTAGACCCTAACTTTATAATAAAATTTGTCACTTTGTTTACTTGTCATGACAACGTTTTTCTATAATTTTAAGCTTCTATAACTGCCGATTTTAAAAAAATAGAATACATCACGCGTCATAAAAATGTCTTTGCTTGACTCGGAGGCTTCAAACAAGCCTCCTCGTCTGCAATGAAACATTTTCATTACTTGTATTGTAATATACTATTAAATACGTTATTCAAAAAATGTAAGTACATACTTTTGTCCATTTAAACGAGGTGGGATTATATGTATGAGGACCAATGACTCGTCAATTTATTCCCGCCCAAACAATTAATGATATTTTTTGTTGAAAATTGTGTTTCCTTTTTACATTATAAGCATTTTTGTGACCAGATAAGAGTATTGTGCATTATTAAAGACACTTTCTCTAATATTTCCAGCCCTATCAGTGAACAATACAACCCATTCGCAAAATTGAAGTGCTGGAAACAATGAAATTTTTGCACATGGAAGTAATTGTTGCTCTTTTGAAATATTCCAAATTGTCATATGTGAGACAACAAACTGTGATAATCTCGAAGATATTGTATGTCGTACAACATAAATTTATGACTATTACGAAGAGGATGATTTTCGTGTAAACATACGTATTTTGCCAGAATTTTACCTCATTAACAAGTTTATTACTAATGTTAAAATTTAATTGCAACAACTGACGGGACTGTCAATTACTAAAACAAAATTTTTCATAGCTATTGCCACTGCATTCAATTATTACAAAAATATGTAGAACGACTCGACAATTTACGGGGTGGTAAAAATGCTAAAAAAAATATGCGATTTCGAGAAAAAGTTATTAAGAAATATTGTTGCTCTCAACAAGTTATATTACTGGTTAAAATTAATGTACTTATTTCATTTACATATATACAGGGTGATTCATCGGTCTGTCCTCTCTTTATAACTCTTTTATTTTAAGTCAGATAGAAAAACTCTTCAAATATAATTTATATGATATAGTATTATCTATCTACGTACCATATCCATTTGTATACAGGGTGCTTCATTTAAGCGCAACAATAATATGTAACTTTATATTTCTTAATGGAACAGCCTATATTTATTCACTTATTTTGATAGTAAATTCGATTCCTTTTAAAAAAGTATTAAGTAATAAGGGGTCTAAAATTATAAATTAAGAAAGTATTTACCTTTATTCGTTGAATGATATGTTTCTATCATATGTTATTACATATTAACAAAGTAAGCTATGGATAATTTGATCAATTGTTTCAAATTTAAACAAACAAGTTGTCCAAATACTCTTAGTTTATCATTGTTGATGTTGATGTGAAAATGAATAATACAAATTTTAGAAAAGATGAGATGGTTAATATAATATTTATAATAGAAAAATCTATTGAAGTTGAAGTACAAGTTTTCGAACATTTATTATAATTTTGCATTATTTAGTCTGTCACTAAATTTTAATAACTTCTTTAGAATTAGTGTAATGTTGAAAATAAGTATTAATAAAAAAGAACCAAAATTTTGTATTATATTATGGTTTTTTCCACTCTGAACTACTATTTTTTATGATCGTAAATAACTTCTTAATTTATAATTTTAGACCCCTTAGTACTTAATACTTTTTTAAAGGGAATCTAATTTACTATCAAAATAAATAAATAAAGATAGGATGTTCCATTAAGAAATATAAAGTTACATATTGTTGCGCTTAAACGGAGAATCCTGTATACAAATGCATATTATACGTACATAGACAATAATATATCATATAAATTATATTTGAAGAGTTTTTCTATCTGACTTAAAATAAAAGAGTTATAAACAGAGGACAGACCGATGAATCATCCTGTATATATATATATATATATATATATATATATATATATATATATATATATATATATATATATATATATTTATATACCGTGTGCCTGTCTTAAAGGTGTACATAGGAAATTAACATGGGCAATCAGTTTTTTGCAATTTCCTACTCGCCTAATTATTTTAAGCAAAAAAAATACGTCAAATTAAAGTTTTAGAGAAAATTCTGCATCTAAATCAATAAAGAGAATTACATTTCCATGCATTGTAACGACAGAAATTAAATATGAAAATATCGAAAATTACGTTGTAAGTATATCGACAGCCATGGAATTGAACAAAAAATAAATAAATTCTTGACGTTTTATGTCACAATGTAAGTTAACTTATTTGACGTTTCCGACAATTTGATTTTGTCTCTAGTTTTATTGGCTGAAATAATTAAAAAATGAATATTTATACGAATGAAGAGCTAAATCCGCGTAATCATAATATAGGACTAGCAGAACATGCGTTACTCTAAGAAAGAGTGGTAGGAATGATAAGTGTAGATCAGATCCCTTCTGTAGTACTAAGGTAGATGTATTGGAAATGAGTTGAAAGTACATAACAGCATCATAACTGTCAGAAATGTCAAATAAGTTAACTTACGTTGTGCCCTGTGACAGATAAAACGTCAAGCATTTATTTATTTTTTGTTCAATTCCATGGCTGTCGATATTTTCAACGTAATTTTCGATATTTTCATGTTTAATTTCTGTCGTTATAGAGCATGTAAAGGTAATTCTGTTTATTGTTTTAGATGTAGAATATTATACCCTAAAACTTTTATTTGACGCATTTTTGCTTAAAATAATTAGGCACATTCCAGGGGTAAATTTTCCAGAAAAGTTTAATACTCACTACAGTAATTTTCGATTTTCTTTTGTTTCTGAGCTACAGACAAAAACTCGTTTTTCGCTCATTTTGAAAATATATCATATCTTATTTATTATGATAGTTAGAGAAAAATTGTTTTTACAAAAATTTTACCGTTTTTTAAACTGAATAAAATGGCGTAATTATATTTTTTGAAAACTTAATAATTCTCGAGATATAACACAAACTTATGATTTTTTTAAATGGGAGTCTATATTGAAAATAGTCTCGTCCTTTTGCTTATTTTATAAGTTTTTCAATGATATATAACAAGTCTACATTCTTTTGTTTTAAACATTAATAAAAGACGAATAATTAATTTATTGTGGTGAAAATAATGGAAATTATTAAGAAACAAATGAAAAAATTTATTACAGTTCATCATTTGTTTATTTTGATTCTACCTATATTTGATATGTTTTCAAAATTATTCTTAATCAATTATTTTCGGGTTAGTTAAATTACTATTTATCGACGTTACAGTTGGCTTTGACACAATCCGAAAAAAAAATCGTTTAATATGCTTTTGAAGTAAATAAATTGAAAAAATGAGTAAAACTGAAACAAATTCTATTAATAGATTTTTTCATTTTATTCTTAATAATTTTTAATTTTCTCACCCCAATAAAATAATAATTCACCTCTTATTCAAGTTTAAAACAAAAGAATGTAGACTTGTTATATATCATTGAAAAGCTTATAAAATAAGCAAAAAGATGAGACTATTTTAAATATAGACTCCCGTTTAAAAAATCATATGTTTGTGTTGTATCTCGAGTTTTCAAAAAATCTAATTACGCCATTTTATTTAGTCTAAAAAACTGTAAAACTTTTGTAAAAACTATTTTTCTCTAACTATCATACTAAATAAGATATGATATATTTTCAAAGTATGCGAAAAATGAGATTTTGCCTGTAGCTCAGAAACAAAATAAGATCGAAAATTCCTCTGGTGACTATTAAACTTTTCTCGAAAAGTTAACCCTGCAATGTGCAAACAGTTTTGGTCTATCGGTAATATTACCCGAGATACCTTAAAAAAACATCGAAAATGAGACACCTGTACATAGGAGATTAACATGGGAAATCAGTTTTTTGCAGTTTTCTGCTTGCCTCAATTTTAACACCCGGCATAAGAAACCAAAGGTAAAATTTTCACTTGGCTTATAAATATTTCTTTATTTTACCTTGTATATATTTTCTATAGAGTATGAATGATTCAAGCACCTTATTGCTCCATTTTTAGTAATTAATAATCTAATTTGCCCTTATAATAACTAATTTATCACCAAATTGTTTCAGTACGAACAACTGTTAATGTATTACTGTCATCAGTAAAACTAATCAAACATTAAAAATTCTTCTTTGAATTGATTATAAATAAATCATTTCTGAAGAAAATTTAAAGATTGCACTATAATATAGTATTAGTATGTAGATAATGTGTTATTTTTATTGTTTTGAAAAACGAAGCATTGAGCAACACAAAATTAATTTTGGAAAAAAAAATACTTGAACATAGAAATTTAAGATTAATTGAAATACAAACGAAAGAGTTATGTGAATTAATAAATGGATAGATTAAATAATACACACTTATAGTTTTTATTGAATCGATAGAATAAATAATACAAGATTGATAGTTTTCCACGCCTGCTTATCGTTAATCATCAAATGTCTTGCTGATATCAAAAAAGATGAATGGTTGCTATTAGATTTGTTTGCTCTTGTCGATGGAGAACAGTCTATTTCACGAGGTGAACTACAATAGAATTCAATAATAAACATTTACACGTACCATTTTTTTTTATTTATTGGTTAGGTTTTAAAAAAATATTACCTTTGTTCTACTGCTGCAAAAACTTCGATATCGCAGGAAATATTTTCCGCAGAAATCCTAAAATACATATTAACATTCATTTTTTCTATATTAATTAAATAATAATGACTTTCAGAGATTTACCTTTCTACTACTTCCAAATCTATTGCTGGTTCAATAGTAGACTCGATTGCAGTCCTACATGTATAAACAATTTATTAAATTTCACTCTAATCAAAAATAATTGCACGTTTACACACCTAGATGTTGAACCAACAGGGAAAATATCGGTCGAAACTTTTGTCTCCTGGGTCTTCATTCTGAAAACATTTATTTTGTTTCATTTATTTTCGAATGTTAATTTCTATTTCAAGTACTTACTTATTCTGTATTTGTTTGCTTATTGAATAAATATTTGGTAAATCGAAGATAGTTGGAACCACATCTTTTTTTAGTCGATTACCAAGGAAACTAGACTCGTCAAAATGCCGAGAACAGACTAAAGAATATTTCGACGGTACCCGTTTCAAAAAAATACCTTGTTGATGTATTATATTCAACCATTCGTCTTTTTTTATCTGTGTCCTTTGGCAACCTACACAATCTTTTGTAGTAATTAACAGATCTATATTTATAGGAAATCTTACCGATGAAAGCTTCTATGGAGCTTTTTGACATTTGATAGTTCATAACATATTAAACAATAATGAAACATGCTGAATCATTTACGGTTTAAATAAAAAATATACACAAAACGTAAACTTCACCGCACTTAACCTTACAAAATCACATTCGAACCTTATTTTAACGTAGAATAATAATAACAAACTAGGCAGGCAACACGCCGTACAAAACAAACGCCTCATTCCCTCCTATCCTCACCTAACCCCTCACACGCGGAAGGAATGGCATCACAACAAACCATTGCGCAGTATAGGCAATGCGGCGTCTAATTATGTTTAGTCTGAGGTATATACAGTGTATATACGCCGGACGACACTAGCGCCGCAAGTGGAATTTTTTTGAACTACAAAAAATATACATTTTCCACTCTGCTATCATTCTGACGTCCATAACAAATTTTGCCATTCGATACTAGAGGCCCCACTGATGCCAGAAAATAATTTACAAGGCATTTTAAAGTGCACAAGGACGTCACTTCGAATGTAGAAAATAACACAGGGGACGTCACAATGGTAGTGGGATGTATATGTATATATATATATATATATATATATATATATATATATATATATATACTGGGTTTTTTTTATGACGGCCACCATTGGTAAATTGGAAACTATAAGTGCTATGAATTTTAGTGATGCATTTTTTTTTGCAAAAATATGCATAGGTAACTAGATAATGGCGAAAAATTGATTTTGTTTATTTTTTCCTTTTTAAAATAACTCCTAAACTATCAGTTATTTTACTTATGACAACGCAAACTTATTTTTGGGGCAGAATAATTTTCAACTAAAACGATCAATTTTCGATTTTTATCTGAAACTAAAAGAAAATTTGAAAAGGTTAAAACTGAATTGGGTGTTTCAGGACATGCAAAAACTTTTATCAAGTATACATTTTTTCGTGTAAAATAAAAAATAAAAAAGTTTTTCCTCTTTGGAACTCGATCCGATATATATATAACCTTTTCAAATTTTCTTTTAGTTTCAGATAAAAATCGAAAATTGATCGTTTTAGTTGAAAATTATTCTGTTCCAAAAATAAGTTTGCGTTGTCATAAGTAAAATAACTGATAGTTTAGGAGTTATTTTAAAAAGGAAAAAATAAACAAAATCAGTTTTTCGCCATTATCTAGTTACCTATGCATATTTTTGCAAAAACAAATGCATCACTAAAATTCATAGCACTTATAGTTTCCAATTTACCAATGGTGGCCCTCATAAAAAAACACCCAGTATATATATATATATATATATATATATATATATATATATATATATATATATATATATACATCCCACTACCATTGTGACGTCCCCTGTGTTATTTTCTACATTCGAAGTGACGTCCTTGTGCACTTTAATTACTGAGCCCACTGAGAAATTTGTTTTATATATATATATATATATATATATATATATATATATATATATATATATATATATATATATATATACTTATAAACAGCTATTGTTGAGCCCGATGAATATATGAATATAACGTTGTGGAGCCCGAACGTACGTTGATAAGCCCAATTAAAGGCTCAACAGCGTATCCCTGTGTATATCATCGCCGTTTGCTGAGAAACAGTTCAGGGATCCCATAAAACAAATTTCTCAGTGGGCTCAGTAATGACCGGTTATGACAATGATATACACGAAGTAGTTCATGAAAAGTAATATTGGGGGCGCTGTCATCAAAAATTATATACTGTAAATAGATAAGAACATAACGTTATTAAGCCCGAAGTATGGCAACAGTGTTCGGGCTTAACAACGTCTCAATAATATATATTTTATGTATACAATATTGGCTAAGCTACATATTAAATGAATGATATTCGTACAAACTAAATTTCTTAAATAATTTTATTTTAATTTACATTAACATTTAAATAAAAAGAAATTCTTGATTAAAAAAATTAATACATACTATTTTATGTACTTAGAACGAACAGTGAATCTTTAAGGTACAAGACAATTGTAGTCGAGGCCATAATTGCGAATACCTTAAAGACATTTTTCGTCTGAATTACATAACATAAATTTATTACATACTGGTTTCTAAAGTTGTTAAATTATTAAAAGAAATCTCCAGCAATTCGTAGCAGTATTAGTTTTATGTAAGTAGCCTAAGGCGCAATTGTTCGAAATTCCCTGCAACGCGTCTTGTTTGTTTTAATAAATAAAAATTACGATTCAAAAATTCAATATGAATGTGAAATTCTAAAGGCCTATTACTTTAAAGTGAAATTTTAAAGTTCTAGGAGTTAAAGTTTCATTTTTGTTCATAAATCGTTCAAATAAATGTTGCATTAGAAAACAGTACGATATAAACTATTTTATTGCTTATTAAATTGATGTAATGCGCATAAGATGGACAGAAAGTCTAATTCATAAATTTTATTTATTAAACATTCTTCTTTTTATAACACTTGTATACATGCTTTTATTTTTATCCAATTTTTATTTTGAAATAATTTCTTATAGTTCTTCATTAACAATTCTATTTTTTCCATCTTATGTGTAATACATTTGATTTTGGCTTTCCTTTACTTTCTTCCTCTTTATCTCTTATTTCAACAATAGTACTAGTATCGTCATTTTCTTCTAGTGATTTACTTATAGTTCTAGGGTCTTGTATGCTTCCGTTCCGATAGCAAATTTATTTTCTAAATTTTTATTTGAGATTATTTTTTCACCGTCATTATTAGCAAATTGTCAGTTATTTTCTTCTTTTTTCCCTGTGTAAGTGTAATTTTTTTTATATTGTTTATTAAATCGAACTCGCTTTTCGAATGCACAGAATCCAATAAATTTATTTCTTCGACTGATTTTCCCTTATAAAAAATTGAAGATTTTATTATAAATAATATGCTTTGAAAATTTACAAATTTATTTATACAGACTGGGGCCTAGAAACTTCCTTTTCTTGAAGGCGAATAAAAAAAATATTGCTGACAGACAAAATTTATTTTTGGATAATAAAAGAACATAATTGGTAGTTTTAAATCAATCAGTTTTAAACAAAAAAACTTGAAGGTGGTGGCCACCCTTCTCAATGAACCGATGTAACCGATTTCTGGAAGCTCTTCTCTACACGTTCCAATATTCGGGCTATTTGCTGGTGAAAAAGATTCTGCGGCTGAAGCTGGGTTGTAGAACGGTGTTTGTAAACGTCTGTCTCGAGATATCCCCATAAAAAATTGATTGCCCTCATAACTCTAACGCCATGTGGTTTTTTATAGAGAGGTTTACAAAAACCGTCCTACTACCCTGCTTCAGCTGAAGAATCTTATTCGACAGAAAATAGCCCGAATGTTGGAACGTATAGCGAGGAGCTTCAGAAATCGGTTGCATCGGTACATAGAGAACGATGCGATCACCTTTAAGATATTTTGTTTTAAACTACATGATTTAAAACTTCAAATTACGTTTTCTCATTAAAAACCCTAATAATATTAAAATAAGAATATTAAATAAAATAAAAATATTATTGTGCTTGTCGTTTTGTTTCTTTTTAAAATCAGACAATTCAGAATTCTGTTTTTTTATATTCTTTGTAAATCAATCAATTCTAAACTTTCACTGAAATCTGAGTTATAATTAGGTATATAATTATCAGATAATCCTGCAGAAAAATCTGAACAAGATTCTGTACAATTCTCCATGTTATTGCATTTTGTGTTGTAATTCACCTGCCATTAACAGAATTTATTTTATATTTTGGAAATTGTACACATTTTATTTTTCGAATGATATAAAATATAATTAAAAGGACGCACAAATGTTAAACTTTAAGTGACTGTAATGTGTGTAATGATAAATTAATACATCAAAAATTTGTAAAAAATCAGCTTCGAAAATTGCATTCTTAGAGATAATTATAATAAGAATGTCAACCTAAATAACATATTATACTTTTCGTAAGCAACATAAAATAACGTAACATAACGTAAGCAAACACAGAAGATGGTCAAATTTTAATCTTCCGGGCGGGATTTTAACTGGGACTGTCCCGGTCAAACTGGGAAAGGTTACTACGTAATCCACAATATTCGAATACGCACTTGTTCTGACAAAAATAATATAAATAACTTTCATTTTGACAACTTTGAATTGTAAATTCAGATTTAAAATTTAAAAAATCGAACTGAATAAGGAGTAATTAATTTCTCTTTTGAAAAAATACGCTTTACTTTACGATAAATCTCTTCTGTGAGAAATAGAATAAAACTTTACTGTAAAATCTTTGAAATTTTCTTAAGTTATGTTATGTAAACTACAAATCAATCTTAATGTAAGATAATAAAATATATATTTTATCATTTATGATAGTATTAATTACTTCCTTCAATTGCCATTGAAAGAATTCTTTCAGTAAGACTTTTTCCCATTTTAAACATTTCATGCATACTATACAACTTAATATCACAAGAAGTAAAACACCACTGATACGTAACGTTGTTGATCCCTACTAAGGTACTCCCTGCAATATAATTTGGTGGCAACAATGTCGGGCCTCATAGAGTATACTTAATATATTCAATATACAGTTCGGCTCAATAGCGTACTGTTTATATAATTGGGCTTAACAGAGTCCTATTAGTATCTAAAATCCTTATTCATCAGAAATTGTTTCCCCTCTACAAATGCCTTGACTTATGTTGAAAAGATATAGAAAATGATATGATATACTCTTCTATCTCATATAGAAAGGCTGGGATCAACAGCGACCCGATAATATACTGGGCTCAAAAACATAACATTTATAAGTGTATATATATATATATATATATTATATATATATATATATATATATATATATATATATATATATATATATATATATATATATATTGTGACGTCCCCTGTGTTATTTTCTACATTCGAAGTGACGTCCTTGTGCACTTTAAAATGCCTTGTAAATTATTTTCTGGCATATATATATATATATATATATATATATATATATATATATATATATATATATATATATATATATATATAGGGTGTTTTTACCTTCCGTCACCTTTAGGTAAGGAAGGTATTGTCTGGTCAAAAAATTCGGTGATGAGTTTTTGATGAATAAGCACGTTTTAGGGTCCCTAGAATACGATTTTACTATTTTTACGATGATGTGTGTATGTATGTATGTATGTGTGTCCGTGTGTGTGTGTGTGTGTGTGTGTGTAACAAAATTTTCGTCTGCGATAACTCTGATACTACAATTCTAAAAATTATAATTCTTTCGTATTTCTCTTCGTTACATCTATGTGAAGAGCTGATTAGATTTTGGTTAGAATTGGACAACCGGAAGTACCCTCATTTGAAGATTTTAACAGTTTTTCTTGAAAAAACTATGTTAAATATCATTTTTTCACATTGAATGTTATTATAAATATTAAAGAATATTTTATTTACTATACGATTTGACTGCATTTTATACTTACTATTAAATGGATATAGAGTTAATAAATTATAAAGAAATTAAATTTCATAAAGTAGCCATAGCTATGGAAACAGCTACTATGTTGAGAAAATTTTGATTGAAAGATGTCAGTGTCAAGTGAAATTGACATAGTGTGTTTGTCTTATAATTTTACTGGATATATAGGATCTTTTGCTATAAATTGTATGGAATTTGCATAAAATATATGCAACTGCCAGAAGGTAAAGTACAAGAATTATAATCTTTAGCAATAAGGAACTTTCTGTATGAAATTTGTACAAAATACATAGAACTGACGGAAGGTAATATGCTGGCCACATCAGATTTTTTTGAGGGCCACCATTGGTATCTTGGAAACTGTAAAAGCTATGACTTGGTTGCAATGAAACAAAAGTTGCCATATTAGGAGGCCATTTTAGTGATGTATTTGTTTTTGCAAAAATATGCACAGGTGACTAGATAATGGCGAAAAACTGATTTTGGTTATTTTTTCTTTTTAAAATAACTCCTAAACTATCAGTTATCCTAAAAAATATTTCAAATAAGAATGTTACAATATTATATTGGCTATGCAGTGGCGTAAAAAAAAATTATTGGTAAAATTTTAAAATATGGTACAAACTACATTTTTATATGGAATGCCGTTTTAACATTTATTCCCACATTTTAAAACAGTCGTACAAATTAATGTATCATAAAAATAAACTCTCATTAAAAAGAAAGATTTAAACTGATTGTTTTTTAATTTTTGTATATTTTTATGATACATGAAAATATATAATTGTTTTAAAAATATCAACAATCAATGAATTTGAAGTATCTTAGAAATAGACTAAAATTATAAAGAAATATTTAAACTGATTGTTGAATTAAAAAGTTTGTTGATAATATAATTACAAATTTTTCAAACAAACATTTTAAATCAACGGTCAACACAAAACTTTCCTTTTCATATTAGTTTAATTTTATGTTTGTTCAATTTATATGATTGTTGATATTTTCTAAACAAACGTAAAAATTCAAGTATCGTAGAAATGAAGTAACATTTGACACATGAATTAAAACGACTGTTTATTTCTGTGATACTTGCATTAAATTGTTTGTTTAATTCTACGATACATGATTTAATATGATTGTTCATAATTTTAAAACAATCAATTTAAAAGGCAGTGTCATATAAATTCATGTATCGTAAAAATAAACTCTTATATTAAAATGAAAGATATAAATTGATTGTTGTATTAAAATGTTTGTTGATAATATAATTACAAAATTTTCTAACAAACATTTGAAATCATCAGTCAATACAAAACTATCTTTTCAATAATTCTTTCATTCTATAATATTAGTTGAATTTATATGATTGTTCACGTTTTCCAAACAATTGTAAAAATTCAAGTATCGTAGAAATGAAGAAACATTTATAGGAATGAATTAAATTGGCTCTTTATTTTCTCGACACATGAATTAAAACGATTGTTTATTTGTATGATACTTGAATTAAATTGTTGAAAAAACAGCGCCATGAGGCGATGCTGGGTTAATTAGGAACTATTTCTTAAATACAAAAGTATTTCACAGATGGCTCTGTCTCTGCAGGTTTAGATCCTAGTTAATATGAAATTTAAACTTTGGAACGCAGGCATATCCAGCGCAAAAAATTTGAGGGATAAGATAGAAGGGTGCACCAAATTATTCTTATACGATCTGTTTCGACATTTGTATGCTGCTCGAATTCCCAGTTTCATTCTTATTAACAATTTGTTGTTACCATTATTATTATTATTTTCGTTATTGGTTTTCTTAACTTGTTTCGTCAAGTGTTGCTGATATTTATACATTTGTTAATTTTTATCGTTATTGTTATTATTGGGTTTGTTTTAATATAAATCTTTTTCGCCCATTTAAAAAATGGGCAAACCAAAACCACGTTTACGTAAGAGAAATAAGGCGTCTCGTAGTAAAAAATTACGCTACAAGTGTAATAGTACAAATAGTGTAATTCAAAATGATAGTATTAGTGACAATAATACTACACAAAATGCAAGTGATGCAAATACACCAGGATGTGATATGGATCTTTCATTTATTTCTGACGTCGAATATGAAAGGTAAAATATAATATCATCTCGTTATAATAATTACAAATTATTATAATCCTCTTATATGTATATACTGCCATAAGCATAAGAGCATATATATCAGCATTACAATATAATAAACGACGTAAATGGCAGCATAATGCATGGAAACAAAGTACCAAAAAAACTCCTGGCAAAATTTTAAAACGCTTAATTGAGCATAGTAAAAAGAAAAATATCAGACCAGTCAGAAAAAAATTATTTTCAAAAGAAAAACAAAAATTACATAAATCCGATAAATTGGAATATGGTATTCAGGCTATAGATGTTATTACCAAAAAATAATATCAATCAGAGTATAAAAGAAAACTCGAGGATCTAAAAGTAAATATGTAGTTATTAAAATAATTTTTACAAATTTTAATGTTGTTTTTATTAATGTAGATTATTAATGAAGAGAGATTATCAATTGCCTAACGAACAGTTGGACAGTTTGATAATCCTGAATACTTATATTACAAACAAAATAGATTAACAGCATCTAATTTTGGTGATATAATAAAACGAAAAGATACACCATGTAATTCATTGGTGAAACAAATTTTGAATGTTCACCACGGTGAAGGTACCGAAGCTATGAAATTTGGCAAAAGGCATGAGGTAACAGTAATTCGTATATTTGAAGAACAATTTGATTACATTCAAGTTAAAAAATCTGGGTTGTTTATTGATGAAAATTTATGTTATCTCGGTGCTTCTCCTGACGGTACAATTTTCAATATAATTTAATAAAAAAATAATTTGATGTACCATTACTGTACACAGGTATAATTGATGAAGTATCATAACTATTTTTATCAGGTATGTATGTAAGATATAAAAAATATGTGTTTTGTAATAATAATTACAGGTGCAAGGGCAATTAAATATTTGCAAAATGTTAGTGTTTTTTTGTTGTCTATACAAGCGAAGATAAATATATGCATGTGGAAGAAATAGAGAGAGATGAAAATATTTGGAATAATTTGATGGTCCCGAAGTTGAAGAAATTTTATTTAGAATGAGTACTACCAGAAATTGTAAATGGTAATCGACTGAAAGGATTAAGGTGCGAGGACTCTGAGGACATAAAAAAAGCTATTGAAGCCAGGAAGAAAAATACAAAATAAATGTGTCATGTATCATAAATAAAATGTTTAAAATGTTCAATAGTACGTACAAAATAGTATATTGTTCAACAAGTGCGTAAAGTTGACTTTTGCTCAAGAGTGATGCAGCAACAAGAGTGTAAAAAACTGTTTCCCGCACTTATTGCATAATATACACCACAAGGGTCAATTTTGTGCCATATAAAATTCGAAATATTTGGCTTTGCTTGGGATCGAACCCGGTTCCCCAGATTAGCGACCAGACACTCAGGCACGCAGCCACGACACCCCTAATATTAATAAACAATATATTAAATACTTTGTATTTTATGTTTCTATAGTTTTTTGTGTGTTTATATTAAACAGTAGGGTTAATTTTCTATGGAGATACCCTTATTTTTAATAAATATTTATTGTAATACTCGTATGAGTCTATTATTATTAAAAAAAATTATTTGATATAAATTATGATTTAAATCAAATATTACAGCCCGAAGCGGCGTGTTGGCCAATTAAATTACGGTGGGGCGTGGTTTAGTAACGCGGGTCCGTTGTTGATCACCTTACTTAGCTTGGTAAATATCTCTAAAAATAACAAAAAAACATATACCTAACGCACGATACTCGGCTTTAGTTTTTTGTGTTGTGTTAGGTAATGTTAAAATATATTTAATGAAATAGCGTGAACCACGCCCATTCGGGACTTTAATTTTTTGAAAGCGGTCCCGCGGTCGGGACTGTAGACACTTTCTTCAATATTTTAAATCACCTTCATACTGCTAAAATTCAGGTAGGTATGTTGTTTTTGGTTTATTTCTAAATTATTAATTACGACATCCATTATAGTACTCAGTTTTTTATGCGTTTCATTAAAGTACTCAAATTGTATTTTATAGTGTCATTATGACATGGCAGTATACAACAGCTTAGCTATTTACGTGCCTAGTTGCATAATGATGGTGTTTTTACACTAGAACTAGAAGTGAAGATTTAAAAAGTGAAAGATAAACGCAATAGTGCGAAAAATAATAGCATTCCGACATTCAAAATGTCATTCATTTGTTGTCATTTGAAAATAGTTATATACCAATAGGCCCGGAAATAAGTAATGTTTGACGTACGAAGAATGAAATCAACAACCCAAGCGTAGCCAGTCGATATTCTGGGAACATTTCGAAAGGGGGCATCAAGGCACCCTTGGACGTTGGGGCGAGGGGGAGGGGGTGTTAGGTTGAGAGATAATTACCTCTAATAAACCCCAGCCTTTTTTCCGTAACATTATTATTATATGATAACAATTAATGTAAATAATAAGACAGTGCTAAATCTGGCCGTAACTATACTGGCTACATGAAATACATTAAATACTATACAAAATCGCGTACGACAATGTATACTTTTCTCACAATTGCATATAATAGTAGGTATATTAAAGAATAAGTTTTATAAGATAGGTTTTTTTCACATGCGTTAAAATTTAAAATTTATAATATTTACCAACAAAGTCGCTCTATTCATTATATGAGTAATTGCGCGCGCTATTTTTCATATTCTGTATTACCGGCCACTCGAGTGTGCTGCCATCCTACGGGAAAACCGTACACTACGCACAGTGACAAAACTGTAAAATATTCAATATATTGCTATTTCTCACCTCGAAAGAAATACATCATTTTAGAAAAATTTAGAGCAATACTTGCAAAAAAAATAATTTATATAGTTAGTCTATAATAATAGCTATCACCTAAATGTATTTTTGTTATAAGGAGAAGGTAAATTAGAGAAATAATTTTTTTATAGTTTGCAATTAATTTTTAAATTTATTAAAAATAGCTTTAAATAATAGTCCAAAAAAAATTATGAATTTTGATGTATAATACAATAATCTTTGTTCTTTCAACAAGCTTTAAATGATGAATCTATAAATACCCTATTCGAAACGCACCCTTAATTCTACGATACATGTATTAAAACGACTGTTGATAATTTTAAAACAGTCAATTTAATTAGTGCCGTCGTGACTATTTCAAGAACTATTTGCAATTTGGTCATTCTTCCTCAGATGGCTCCACATATTGTAGCTTTGTACAGATCTCTGTAATTTTAAGTTATTAGTGAGTGACACTTGTCATATCAAATGAAATAAAACTTTTAGCAAATAATAGTTTTGAAAAATTATTATCTTCGCTTAATATATATTAAGCACTAGGAAATGGATGTTAATTATGTAAAACAATGAATTCGCCACAAATTAGTAGAAGCTTACAGGCAATTTAGCAGAGGTCCTGATACAATCATCATGCCTGACAAAATATGCAATTCAAATAGTCGTATTATTTGACTATGAAAAATAAAAGTTTATTAATCAACAAACATTTTAATTCAACAATCAGTTTAAATCTTTCTATTTAATGAGAGTTTATTTTTACGATACATTAATTTGAGCGACTGTTTTAAAATGTGGGAATAAATGTTAAAAGGGCATTCCATATTTTTACCTCTCGCTAAGAGAGGTATTGAATTCATGCTAAAAATCGCATATCCAGATTTTAGTGAATAAGCACGTTTTAAGGTCCCTAGAATCCGATTATAACATTTTTACAAAGTCCGCGCGCACGTGGGTGTGTGTGCGCGCGTGTTTGCGTGCGTGCGTGTGTGTGTGTGTATGTGTGTGTGTGTGTGTGCGCGCGCGTATGCGTGTATATATATATATATATATATATATATATATATATATATATATATATGTGTGTGTGTGTGTGTGTGTGTGTGTGTGTGTGTGTGTGTGTGTGTCTGTGTGTGACAAAATTTTCTAATGCGATAATTTTAATACCACAATTCCAAAAATTATAATTCTGTCGTATTCCTCTTCGTTACATTTATGTGAAGAGCTGATTAGATTTGGTTATAATTGGTCAACCGGAAGTACCCTCATTTGAAGATTATAGAGGCATATTTACCCCTGTGCTGAAATATGAAGCGAAAATTCAAATAAATTGTTCCTGTACTAGAACTATCAACATTTTAAAAAATTCAACACAACCCAACCTACTTGCGATATTAACCTACATTTAAAAAAAATAATTATTGAAATCTATTAATATTTGACTTTGATTTTATAGGCAAAACAGCATTTCTCGAATTTCCCATAAAATCAAAGTCAAATACTAATAAATTTCAATAATTATTTTTTTAAAATACAGGTTAATATTGCAAGTAAGTTTGTGTTGTGTTGAATTTTTTAAAATGTTAATAGTTTTAGTAGAGGAACAATTTATTTGAGTTTTCGCTTCATATTTCAGCACAGGGGTAAATATGCCTCTTAAATATCATTTTTTCACATTTAATGTTATTACAAATATGTCATCATCATTACCGATATCTGCATACAAAGCAGATTGGCACACCCAGCAATGGGTAATATGCCATGATGATATATTTATATTTATTTATTTATTTTATAAATATTAAAGAATATTTTCTTCTCCAAACGATTTGAATGTATTTTATACTACATATTAAATAGATATAGAGTTAAAAAATCTGATGTGGCCAGCACATTACCTTCCGTCAGTTCTATGTATTTTGTACAAATTTCATACAGAAAGTTCCTTGCTAAAGATTATATTTCTTGTACTTTAGCTTCCGGCAGTTGCATGTATTTTATGCAAATTCCATACAGAAAATTTATAGGAAAAGATCCTATATTTCCAGTAAAATTATAAGACAAACATACTATAGGGCGCGAGCAGACACGTGACTCGGGCGTCCTTGACGTACTTGGGATCAGCTGATTTGTGTGCGCATGTCGTTTTGACAAGAACAATGTCACTTTGACAAGACCAATGTTTTGACTTATTTTGATTTTGAACTGCTAAAATGTTATTAATGTACAATTTTCAGGCTGTAAAACACATAAAATGAAAAATAATAACTTCTTAACAGTTCAAAATTAAAATAAGTCAAAACATTGGTCTTGTCAAAGTGACATTGTTCTTGTCAAAACGACATGCGCACACAAATCAGCTGATCTTAGGTACGTCAAGGACGCCCGAGTCACGGGTCTGCTCGCGCCCTATAGGGCGCGAGCAGACACGTGACTCGAGGGACCTTGACATGCTTAGAATCAGCTGATTTGTTTGCGCATGTCATTTTAACAAGAACATTGTCAATTTGACAAGACCAATGTTTTGACTTATTTTGATTTTGAATTGCTAAAATGTTAATATTTTATAATTGTTAGGCAGTAAAACACATTAAATTAAAAATAATAACATCTTAGCAGTTAAAAATCAAAATAAGTCAATACATTGATCTTGTCAACATGATATTGTTCTTGTCAAAATGACATGCGCACACAAATCTGCTGATTCTAAACACGTCAAGGTCCCTTGAGTCACGTGTCTGTTCGCGCCCTATAGGTACGTTCTATCGGTGTCAGAAATCTTACTATTTCTTCTAGTAGAACCTCAATGATCGTTCTTTTAAGTCAAAAAAATCTGAATATTCCTACGAATCATTCCAACTTCAGAGCTGGAAGGGCTAGTTGGAAGATATATAGATTGGAGATGTCAATGTGCGGATTAGACTGTGCTCAAAGAAATACCTCCTTTACATTTTTATTATATAATATATTTTTATATATTTATAATCTCTGTAATATTAGCATAACAACATTTTGAAGATCCAAATTAAACATACAAAGTTATCTTTAGTTGTTAACTAACAATAACACATAAACACTCCCATTGTTCTATCGTATTTATTTTTTACTTGACAGTTATTTGCCACTGAGCGTTCTATTGCTTTAAGAATATTCTTATTCTAGTAGAAATATTTCTGACACCGATAGAATGTACCTTATGTCAATTTCACTTGACACTGACATCTTTCAATCAAAATTTTCTTAATATAGTAGCTGTTTCCATAGCTATGGCTACTTTATGAAATTTAATTTCTTTATAATTTTTACCTTCCGTCACCTTTAGGTAAGGAAGGTATTGTCTTTGGTCAAAAAATTCGGTGGTGAGTTTTTGATGAATAAGCACGTTTTAGGGTCCCTACAATACGATTTTACTATTTTTACGATGATGTCTGTATGTGTGTGTGTATGTATGTGTGTCCGTGTGTGTGTGTGTGTGTGTGTATGTAACAAAATTTTCGTCTACGATAACTTCCAAACTACAATTCTAAAAATTATAATTCTTTCGTATTTCTCTTCGTTACATCCATGTGAAGAGCTGATTAGATTTTGGTTAGAATTGGACAACCGGAAGTATCTTTATTTGAAGATTTTAACAGTTTTTCTTGAAAAAACTATGTTAAATATCATTTTTTCACATTTAATGTTATTATAAATATTAAAGAATATTTTATTCTCTGTACGATTTGACTACATTTTATACTTAATATTAAATGGATATAGAGTTAAAAAATTATAAAGAAATTAAATTTTATAAAGTAGCCATAGCCATGGAAACAGCTACTATATTAAGAAAATACTGATTGAAAGATGTCAGTGTCAAGTGAAATTGACATAGTGTGTTTGTCTTATAATTTTACGGAAAAAATATGATCTTTGCTATAAATTTTCTGTATGGAATTTGCATAAAATACATGCAACTGCCGGAAGGTAAAGTACAAGAAATATAATATTTAGCAAGGAACTTTCTGTATGAAATTTGTACAAAATACATAGAACTGACGGAAGGTAATGTGCTGGCCACATCAGATTTTTTAACTCTATATCCATTTAATATTAAGTATTAAATGCAGTCAAATCGTATAGTGAATAAAATATTCTTTAATATTTATAATAACATTAAATGTCAAAAAATGATATTTAACATAGTTTTTTCAAGAAAAACTGTTAAAATCTTCAAATGAGGGTACTTCCGGTTGTCCATTTCTAACCAAAATCTAATCAGCTCTTCACATGGATGTAACGAAGAGAAATACGAAAGAATTATAATTTTTAGAATTGTAGTATGGAAGTTATCGTAGATGAAAATTTTGTTACACACACACACACACACACACACACACACACACACACATACATACATACACACACACATACACACACACACACACACACACACACACACACACACACACACACACACACACACACACACACACACACACACACATACAGACATCATCGTAAAAATAGTAAAATCGTATTCTAGGGACCCTAAAACGTGCTTATTCATCAAAAACTCACCACCGAATTTTTTGACCAAAGACAATACCTTCCTTACCTAAAGGTGACGGAAGGTAAAAAGCACACATTTTGTCGTTTTAATTTTTTTTTATAAATGTTCGAAGCAAGTCGTGGTTTAATGTAAAGAGAGATTTTAATAAATTGGTTATTGAAAAGTTGAAAAATGATTTTAGTACGAATAAGCGACTTTTTTTAAAAAAAATGGCCCGTTTTCCGTGCCGCCAAGTCTATGTTCTACGTTTGATAAAATAAAATATAAAACAATTTATTAAAAATATAAAAATAAGTTTAAAAATATGAAAATAAATACCTACACTTTTTTGCTTAAAATATAAAACTTATTTATTAAGAATATAAAAATAACTTTAAAAAATAGTAAAATAAATACAATCACTTGCTATCCTATTGTTACATTCGTATAACGCTATCTATACTCTTTTCCACCTTAAGAATTAAATAATGTTGCCATCTATGACGAATTTATTTATCTAAGAACAATTAAAAATAATATCGTCACAGCTTAATACGAATTGCTAATTGTGCCAAGAAGCTTTGTTTTATAGATTTCACTAATGGCAACATATTTATACCGTGACACTCAAAGTTTTATGCAGTACAAGGATCAATATCGCGCGTGAAATAAAAAAAATAATTTTGAATTTGGTTGGATTGGAACAGGGGTCATCTAAACAACAACCGGTCATTTACACTGATTCACAAAATAGTATATTAAAGAACGAGTTTTTTAAGACATGTTTTTTTTGCACGCGTCAAAAGTCTTTTAAAAGGTAAGAACATATTTTTTTAAAAACGATATATTAAACTGTTAACCCGAGTTTATTTAGTGAAATTTATTTGTGTAACATTGTGGTAGGTATCATTGAATTGACATTTATTCAACTATTTGAAAGTTCAAGTCAATTATGATTTATGACGCTTGAAAATTTAAGTAAATGTCATATAGTACCAACGTTCTAAAACAAAAAATTGCGTATCGAAATGAAGGCTCTTTTGATACGCAATTGGGTTTCGCACTGACTTCATTATGAACGCAAAATATTTAATATATATCGCAATCGCTTGTACTTACTAATATAAAGACACATTGCTATTAAAATTAATAATACTTTTAAAATATCACTCAGGCATGTACTGTACAAGACGAAGTTAACTTAATTATAGGTTTGACAAGTAAAACTTTTAGAAAATATGTCTCGGCCACTTGGCCCATCACCGAAAAGATATATTAACCCTAACGTTTCATTCTTAAGGTGTAAAGGAGTATATCGGGTGTCTACTTGATAGCTTTTATTATTTATCAGGGGTACGTTCCAAAACTTAACTCTGGAGTATAGAGTACGCTCAATATCGTTCCTAAAACCAAGAGCATATTCTTTTAGCATTCTCCCGCGTTTACTCTACGTACCTTACTTATATAGGAGCGTACGTACGTACTCCAACATGAAATTTTTTAGCGCCAATTCTTTGTTTACGTCTGACGCACGGTTTGACGTATAGTACGTGAATGACATATTATAATTTGTATAAAAAGTAATTAATAAAATGAATATTAATTTAGAGGAGTATAAATACGCTGCACATAATATAATACTTAGCAAAGTGCTTTTATTTGCCATATTACTCTCGTTCCAAATAAAGGGATACTCTTAATCACGTGATCTTACTCTGTATTCTGTACACCATACTCCACAGTAAAGTTTTAGAACGTAGCCCAGTAATCATGGATACATTTACCATCAGCAAAATCAAATTAATTAAAACCTAATTTAATGAAATCCAATAATTGTATATACGCATGTAAACCATAATTTGAGACTTATTAGATGCAACTTTTAATTCTGAACATATTTTGTACTTATACTTTTGTTCTAAAATTATTAGGGCAGAAATGATAGCCATATCAAAACTTAAACATTTTTATTTCATACGGTCCATAAAAAAGTAGACACGGTATAGGAAATACAATGTTATACCGGGTGTCTACTTTTTTATGAACCACAGGATATACAATAGTAAAATTTTCATATTGCTGTAAAATATATACCCTATTAATTTTAAAACAAAAGTGTAAATACAAAAAAAAAATGTTCAGAATCTGCATCTAACAAGTCCAAAATTATTGTTTGTTTTTGTATTTCAAACTTTTATTTGAAACATGTCTGTCTAAAATTAATAGGTAAGTAGAACTACAATATAGAAACATTAAAACTGTATTTCCTATACAGCTGATTGAAAAATTAGATACAAATAGCTATTTTCTTTATTATTAATTTTAGACCTATAGTATAAATTACAAAGTTGCGCGCGAAGTTAAATGCCACTGGTGTGAAAAACCCTGAATTCTACTTCCGGCTTAATCTAATATTAATAATAAAAAAATAGCTATTTTTTACCCTATATAACAGATTTGATGTAGGCACCCGGTTTGTACTATCACTAGTATGTATGCACATCTCCTAGATCATATAGCTAACGAACTAGATATGAGAAAGCCTATGCCTTACAATGCTATTATGAGGAACGCTTAGGATCAAGTGAGATATATTTATACAAGTACATACGAGAGAAAATGATGTGACAACTTTGGAAAGGCTATGCGAAATGCGCAGACGGCGCGATAGACCATAGACGTCGGCATGGATTTTCAAATACCAATAAAATGTTATTTCGAAACTCTTTACATTTAAATAACCACGGCAGCAGTATAACAACAATTCATTTTGATTTGAGCAAACACAAAAACCACAAAATTCTATATATGCTTACTCGTCAACAACTTCGAACAGAGTAGCTAGGAACTATTGAAAAGCACAAATGCTTCGTCGCCGTCTCTGGCGCAAGTGTTTCTGATTTTGCGCAGAATTTTCTGTCTCTCTCAAACCTAAGCGTTCCCTACTTCTTCCATCCAGTTCGTAAGCCATATGATCTAAAGGTACATCTTTCTTATTTTATTTCTTCATTTGCTCTTCTATCCATTGCTTAAAACTAACAACATCTGTAAAGATGGCGTAGTGAGTCGTATCACAACTAGAACCACGGGGTTTACTTGTAGATGTTATACCTCGTATCTGCCAGACCTCCGTACCAGTTTTCTGAAAGTACAAACCACCTCCAGAATCACCTCTACATACGGATTGCACTGAAATTTAAAGAAAAGAATCATTTTATTAACATGTATTGTTGTAAAACGGTTACAATTTACAATCTTACAATCCCCAATTACTATTTTAAGTTCCAAATAAACAATTCAAATTATTGACAGCAATGATTAATTTGTCATTTACGTATCCAATTAGTTTGGTACACGCCGTATTATGTTAATCTTCACTAGTATCCTGATGATTGAGAGCATATATTTTGCCCAAAGCTCTCATAGGCTTGCTACTAGATAATGACAAAGAATGGGAAATTTCATAAAAATAACGAAAAATCTAAGATTTTAAGAGTATAACAAATTAAAACACAATAACCCTTATACTAATCGAAAAGAAAAAAGTATATATTTTTTAAAAGTAAAAATCAAATATGGGTTTCTCTTATAAAAAATGAAAGTTTGTGTTATGTCTCGAAAATTTAACAATATAAAATTATTTTCGTACGCCGCTGGTTAAACGTTAAAAATATGTAACTTTTTTATTTCAAATATTTTTCTAGATTACCAATTATTCGGGTTATTTGAAAAAGGAAATTTTGATAAAATTAAGTTTTTCATTATCTAGCCTATGAGAATTTTTGGCAAAATAAAAGCACATCTATGATGAGTAAGGTGAATTCGCCTCTTCCACATTCTCACATTTATAAACTACCCTTTTCAGTAATACTAACAGCAACAGCATTTATTCTAAATATCATTTTCTCTCATACTTACTATTTAAATTTCCCGCGCAAAACGAATTTCTGCTCAATAAATTGGCATAAAAAATCGGATTCAAATCTCTACATGTATCGCTATCCACAACTAGAATTTTCCCCCACAGAAGTTGATCAGATCGTGTACCTATTTCCGTTAATCCAAATCCTACAACGACTCCATTTTTGTTTACTACGCTTCTTAAGCTCGTATCTTCTTGCCACAGACATATAGGTTGTACATATTCACTAAACTCTACAGGCCTATCAAACTTTACAACAGATATATCGAACCTCGGAATGTGAAATCGATATTCAGGGTGTAAGAATAGCTGATCAACTTTAACAGCTTGTACGTCAGGTGACCGCATTCTTCGTAAATTTGACAGTCCGAAGTACAAATTGATTGAAGATTTTTCAACGGGTATTTTAAAAATATTGTAGAAGCAATGTGCTGCACTGAGGGCGTGATATGGAGAGATCAGCGACATTCCACAAGCATATTCAGTTGAATGGAAAACGGCACCATGCCACGGATATTGTTCTATAGTTGTTGGAATACCAAAGAATATTTTGTCATTCAGCTCACGTAAACCGCAACGAAATTTTGGTAAGACAAATGGTCCATCTTTGAGCTGAGGTACAGGACGTACTGCTACACTAGGTGGTGATGGTTGAACTGAAGCTAAAAAAAATATATGTTTATTGAACCAAATATAATCTACTGGATAATATAAGCAATAACAAAATTTGATGTAACACAATACTATTTGCTATTAATATTAATAAAAAAATTCCAACTTTGCTTCCTTGCAAAAATTAAAGGGTGATAATCTGCATATTTGAAATGCTAGTCAAAATTGTTTACAAAAAAAGTATTGATTTTTGTTTAACACAGGTGTTGTGGAATCTGCTATTATAGTATTATTTACTATTTAAAGTAATGTATTTTTTTAACTTTATAATTTAACTTACAAGTTTCCAAATTAGTATCCACTGGTCCCAATGGAATTGTTCGGCTAAAAAATAAAACAAATATAGTTAATATTACTATTAATTTATATACCAACAGGCTAGTGACTTGAACTCCCGGACATAGGACTTCGACATGTAAAATAATGCTTTCGTAATTTTGTTTCTCTAATAAGAAATGTAAAAAAAAGCTTCAAATAAAAGTTTTATAACATAACATATAGCATGTGAATCAATAATCAAAATTAATTTAACCCCAAAAATAACGTTATTATTTTATGCTCTACAACTTATATTTGAAACTTTTTTATCTATCTGGGGCTAATATACAAGTCAACCGAAAGTACCCTCATTTGAAGATTTTAACAGTTTTTCTTAAAAAAATGATGTTAAATATATTTTTTTCAAATTTAATATTATTATAAATATTAAAGAATATTTTATTCTCTATACGATTTGACTACATTTTATACTTCATATTAAATGGATATAGAGTTAAAAAATTATTTAAAAAATAAATATCATAAATTAGGTAGCTATAGTCTGGAAATAGCTGCTATATTAAGAAAATTCAAGTGAAATTGACATGTATGTTTGTGCTATAATTTTACTGGAAATATAGGATCTGCTGTAAACTTTCTGTATGGAATTTGTATAAAATACATACAACTGCCTTAAGGTAATGTACAAGAAATAGATAGAACTGACGGAAGGTAATGTGCTGGCCACATCAGATTTTTTACTGTAAAAGCGCACCATGTGTTAACGCGTGAAAACAGTAGAAAACTTATTAAAATTAATTAAGCAAATCAATTTCAAAGAAAAATGTAATAATATTTTATATAAAAACTGCATTTTAAATCAACATGCCAAAACTCGAGCCAAATCTCAATTCTTAATTATTAATAGAAGCTGAGATATAACACTTTAATTTTTACCTTCCGTCACCTTTAGGTAAGGAAGGTATTGTCTTTGGTCAAAAAATTCGGTGGTGAGTTTTTGATGAATAAGCACGTTTTAGGGTCCCTACAATACGATTTTACTATTTTTACGATGATGTCTGTATGTGTGTGTGTATGTATGTGTGTGTATGTGTGTGTGTGTGTGTGTGTGTGTGTGTGTGTGTGTGTGTGTGTGTGACAAAATTTTCTAATGCGATAACTCTAATACTACAATTCCAAAAATTATAATTCTTTCGTATTCCTCTTCGTTACATCAATGTGAAGAGCTGATTAGATTTTGGTTATAATTGGTCAACCGGAAGTGCCCTCATTTGAAGATTTTGACAGTTTTTCTTGAAAAAACGATGTTAAATATCATTTTTTCACATTTAATGTTATTATAAATATTAAAGACTTATTTAGTCTCTATACGATTTGAATGCATTTTATACTTCATATTAAATGGACATAGAGTTAAAAAATTATAAAGAAATTAAATATCATATATATTAGTCAGCTTTGCTATAACTTTGGAAACAGCTGCTACGTTAAGAAAATTCTGATTGAAAGGTGTCAGTGTCAAGTGCAGTTGACAGTATGTTTATGTTATAATTTTACTGGAAATATAGGATATTTTGTTAGAAACTTTCTGTGTGGAATTTGCATAAAATATATACAACTGCCTTAAGGTAATGTACAAGAAATATAATCTTTTGCAATGAACTTTATGTATGACATTTATACAAAATACATAGAACTGACGGAAGGTAATGTGCTGGCCACATCAGATTTTTTTATTGTTATAAACAATTATTTCCATTCACACATATTGACATTAGACATCAATGAAATTGAGCATTTCTCCAAACGCGCTAAAAATGAGTGTCATTTTATATATACATAATCAGCCCTATTTTCTAAAAAAAGTTGTTATTTCTTAGCAACGTTGTTATAGCAAATAACCAATAATAATTGCGGACCCTGAATAAAGCAAGAAAATGACAGGCTTTACATTTGTTTCTATTGGTCAAAATTTATAGCAACGTTGCTAAGACTTAACAACTTCCTTACAAAATAGGGGTGATTGTCATTATTATCAAGCCCAACCCACTATAATTCTTAAATGCTATATTGATTTTTTACGACAAATCACACTGTCGGTCGACGGGAATCGAACGCACGGAACATGGTTCGAATGACATCACTGCAAGCTAGTAGATATGCACTAATTCGCACGGTCACTAAGCCGACTGAAGCTTTTTTAATTAAAATAATTAAGGCTCATATTCCCAACTCTTGAAGTAGCGCTACATCCGAAAAATCGCTACCTCAACTGTTAAATGACAACTTTAATTTTAAAAATTAGAAAGAAAAAATAAATTATAAATACCACTTATTTCGAATATTATACTCGTAGGTTTTATTCACAAAAATATAAAACCTATTCTTGTTTGTTCATAAAATAAAAAAAAAAAATTGAAATAGCGCTACTTTCAAAGTATATATAAGAGGTAAGAATACGGGCCTAGGTAAGCAGGAAATTACGAAAGCATAATTTTACATGTTAACGTCTAAAGTTCCAGAGTTCATCACACTGTATAAAATGGTAATTATATAATATACGGGGTGTTTCATGTAACATTACAAGGCGTCGGAGTATGACTTCTATTTACCAAAACTAGAGAAAAATCTCAATAAACATTGTTTCCATAACGCTTCCAAACAGAGATACCGGAGATTTCAAAAATAAAACAAGGAAATTAGTTTTATTTCCCGCCATAAGGTAAGGGAGGTAATGTATTCGATCCAAAAATTCAATAGTGAGTTTTCAACGAATAAGTACGAATTAGGGTCCCCACAATACGTTTTTACTATTTTTACCACCCGTTACCCTTGGTAAGGGAAGTGTAGGGATTGTACTAAAAATCGCATAGGGCGGGTGCACGTTTGTATCGTGTATCATGAATCGTGTGTCGTATGCCGTATGTCGTACGTCGTATGTCGTATGTGTGTGTGTGTGTGTGTGTGTGTGTGTGTGTGTGTGTGTGTGTGTGCGTGTGTGCGTGCGTGTGTGTGTTTGTGTGTGCGCGCGTGTGTGTGTGTGTGTGTGTGTGTGTGTGTGTGTTTGTGTGTGTTTGTGTGTGTTTGTGTGTGTTTGTGTGTGTGTGTGTGTGTGTGTGTGTGTGTGTGTGTGTGTGTGTGTGCGTATGCGTGTGTGTATTGTGTATCGTGTGTTGTGTGTTAATTATAATTTATAAAATTATTTATAAGTAGAATTCCGAAGCCCACGCTTTAAACACAACTCCTTATTTACCTACACAGTTCATTTGTTAAATGTATGTAACTGACAGATAAATGGCACTGTCAAAAAACTAGTAATTTCAATTTAACAATAGTAACGTTTTAAAAAGAATATAGTAAATAGAACAATCATGGGGTCTCGTGCCCGTGTGCCTGAGTGTCAGGTCGCGAATCTGGGGAACCGGGTTCGATCCCGACCGACGCCAAATATTTCCAATTTTAAATGGCACAACATTGACTCCTGTGGTGCACTCTCCACGCCAGCAATGAGTGCCCGTGAGGTGACGCCTGGTAAGCGCCCGCACGGTGCAAATATTTCATCATTACCGCATCTGTTTACAAAGCAGATTGGCACACCCAGCAATGGGTAATAAGCCGTGATGATATATTTATATTTTATTTTTATAAGTAGGTAAATATGTAGGTATGTATTTGATTTTTGTTTGTCTATCTGTGTGTGAGTTGATTAGATTTTGGTTAAAATTTGACAACCGGAAATGGTGCTTTACTTGAAGTTCATAACAGTTTTTAATGAACAACTATATTAAAATATAATCCAAAACTTCTGAGTTTTAGTATTAATACTTTTATATCGGTAGAAACAACATATTAGATTTTGGCTAAAATTGATAAACCGAAAGTGATACTTTACTTGAAGCTCTGAACAGATTTTCGTGAAAAATATATTATGATATAATCCAAAATTTCTCAAATTTGGTATTTAAAACTCCTATATGATTGAGAACAAAATATTAGATTTGCCTATATATGATATACCAGATGCGGTACTTTACTTGAAGCTTTGAACAGGTTTTCTTGAAAAAATATACTAAAATATGATTCAAAACTTCTCGAATTTGGTATTTAAAACTCGTATATAATTGGAAACAACATATTCGATTTTGACTATATATGATAAACCGGATGTGGTACTTAACTGGGAGATTTTCAACGAAAAACAAAATATAATCCAAAATTTCATATTACAAACTTTTCTATTTATTGGAACAACAAATCAGATTTTGTTTACAAACGATCAACCGGAAATGACACTTATTTATAGTGTATTCCGAAACTCAACCAGAGTAACCGCGGTAACTTTTTTCAGCAACCGGTGGAATATCGGAAAGCGGTTACTGAAGGTTTGGTTATTTTTTCGTTACCAGCGCAACCAGGCTTTATCCTCGGTTACGGCTGGTAATTTGAAAAATATTTAAGGTAAAAAAATCTTTGTATTATTCTCTGTAATACAATGTCAATAATTTATTTAGTCCTGAATATTATGTTCAAACTTAGTCCACTCAATAAATGCTTAAAAATGGAGGGAAAAAGAGATTTTATATTAAAAGGGAAAATATATAAATTTATCGAAAATTATCATTATAAGAATAAAAAATACAAATGACAGTGTGAGAATTATTTTTTGGAAAAATGACGATTTTCTACAGCTTAAAACTAGAAAACGGTTAGGGATAAAATAAATAAATAGGAACTATTTTATGGCAGCTTTATTTTTGCGTATAAAGACGTTTTCGCTAAGACCAATCATTATCGAGATATAAGCGAAAATCCAAAGAAAGATACACCTCCGAACACAGCCCAAAACAAAAAAGTGCGCAACCATTTCTTGACTGGACTTACTTTGAAGTTTGAAATATCTACAGTTTTAAAGTAAGAAATGGTAATAATGTAATTAAATATTTACTTGTTGGGTGATGTGGTTTCCTCGACTATTGATCCACAAATAGTTCTGCCGTTTATTCTGACACCTTTCACATTTGGAATGGGAGACAAAGGTGAATACTTCACGAAGAACGGAATATCCAAAGTCTGCCCCGGCTTCAAAATGTGCTCACGTTTGAATATCAAAAAGCCTTGATTGTCTTTAGCTTTTACTTCACCGAACTTACTCTAGGAAAATAAACAAAATTTACAATCGGGTGACCAATTTTTTAAAAATTATATCTAATTACAGAGTTAAAAATATGGCTGGTAGCACAAGTGTGGTTCTAACACCGGTTTTAACTAAAACCATACTAACAAAACAACTTGGCAAGTACTTCAGAGTTATTAAGTCAATGTTGCCAATGTACTGAATAAGCCGAAAATGTACTGATAGCCATATTTAATAAATTTAACGGCATTATTTAAAAGTGTTTAATACACTTTTTGTCTTGCCTTCTTTGTAGTATAAACAATTTAAAATAATGAAGTCAAATCTATTGAATATGGTTGTCAATACATTTGCGAGTTAATCAGTATATTGACAACACTGATTTTATTAATAACCCTGAAGTATGTGCCATGTCGTTGGCATGGTTTTAGTTAAAACGGGTGTTAGAACCACGCTCGTGCTAACACCCAAATATGTACGCCTGTATTTTTTAAAATTTGTGAAATATTAATAGAGTAGAATTCGACAAAAACGGCATTACAACTTCATGAGATCACCGTGATGAAAAAAATGGCAAAAAAGTGCTAAAACATCTCTTCTAGCGATATTTATACTTCGTTCCAGATAATAATACAGTATGTAGGCTAAAGTATCATGCTAGCTTCCAAAACTTGGACATAGAACTATTACTCTATATCCATCTCGTTGGCAATGAATAGACTTACAAATTTATAGTATACAGTATACGGCAATATAAATTTACATTTTTTAATAATAATAATAATAATTAAGCAAAATTTCACAGTAAAGATAAAAGAATTTCATCACAAAGTATATTTTTGTAAATTTCTGAACATTTCTTTTAATTTTATCGAGAAAAATCAAGTATTTGACCCCGTTTACCGAACTAGGTTGAAAACTGGACCAGTCTGTAGCTCTAGCTTAAGAATACAATGGTTATTTTCCATAGGTGACAAGGACCATAATATTCAAATTATATCATTTCACTTACCCCTACGAGGTCTGCCGGTGTGTCCAACTCCACTTTAACCCACACTCCTTGCAATTCTATATCTGTTCTCATAGACAGAGACCCATACCACCTATCGGACTCCGAACGAGTGTACATAATTACAGCAGGACATGGAGATATTCTAGGGGTCTCTAAAGGTGCAGGACACAGCACCCGGCCGTTTAATTGCAGCGAAGAAATGCGTGGAGGTGCCTCCAATTGGGAATATTTCACGGAGAGAGGAATGGTGACTGTCTCATCTGGATGGATATTAAAATCTGGGCTTCGGAGCAAGTAAGAGAGGTTGTCTTCCGTTTTAATTTCGGTCTGGAACGTTGACTAGAAAGAGAGAATAAAATAAATCATTTTAATGTTTCATTTCAATAAAATATGCTCAGTGGAGTCCTATAATACCATAGACCATGATAACATACTAGAACATGGGTCATTTATATTAAAACTAAATCTTGTATCTGAATCATAGGGACTGTCAAAATATTAAAAAAGTTAATAATTTTTAAAATAGACACGTTTTAATATCCTTGACGTCGTCTTAATATTTGCGACACACATCTACTTCATTCTAAATTCTTACTACTTTCAAGCCTACTGATATCGCCTTCCTGCCATTCGGAATTCATTTCAAGTGAATGAATGCAAAAAGCAACGAAGGTGATCCAAATAACACTAGTTGGATTATCTTATACTTGCGTTTGATTGAAAGTACAAGAAATATTTGATGACAAGCTTTGAGTGGTAATTAAAACTTGGACAGTAATATGTACTCGTATCTACATATATTGTAATGTGCAGTGCCCGCAGTCGCCGCTACTGTCACTGCCGCTGTCCCCGTCGCTGTCGCCACCGCTTCCGCAGGGACGAGCGAGTGTCTATTTTTAGCGATGACGCAACAGACCTGTCTGAACCTGCTTAATTACGCGGTTGATGTAACCTATTGTATTAGAGTTTTTATCTAGAAAAGTTTTCTAGTAAGTTCTCGAATACAAATGCCGGGATATATAAGCACCGTTAGCGAAGGCATTGGACAGTCTGATATAAATAAGCTTTGCGTGTTAAACAATTGGTGATATAAAAGATAGTCGACAAGTGGTAAACATAAATAAATATAGTTGTATAAATAAATAAGTGAGCTATATATTGTTTAAATAAATAATCTTAAAGTTTCAGTGTCTTATAATATTCTTATTCTTAATTAGTGTTTAATATTTGTTTAATCGTAGTGTTTGTTATATTTATCATCTTTTAATTATATTTAATATCTATTTATCGTTATAATAAACTTTTATTTTAATAATTAATAATAATCGTCTAATATTTACACTTCACCCAAATAAATAAAAACGTTACAATTGGTGTCAGGTGTGGGGTTAATAAACTGTGAAGTGTAATTAAAAATAAATAATATGGCGACTAAACAATTAAAACTAAGCGAATTAAAGTTAAGTGATCTCAAGACCGAATTGGAAGAAAGAGATTTGGACACAACAGGAAAGAAGTCAGTCCTTCAAGAGAGACTAAAAGAAGCGTTAATCGACGCTGGTGAAAATCCTGATGATTACTTATTCGAAATTCAGTGTGACATTCGTAAACTTATAAAAGAAAATTCTAGAAAGGTGGACGAAAGTTCTAGAAAGGTAGACGAAAGTTCTAGAAAAGCGGATGAAAATTCTAGAACATTAGAACAAAAACTAGAAGAAAATTCCAAAACACTAAAAGAAATTATTGGAACAGTCTAGAACATTAGAAAAAAAATTAGAGGACAGTTCTAGAAAAACAGAAGAAAATTACAGATTATTGGAACAAAAATTAGAAGAAACTTCTAGAACATTAAAACAGGATATGGCAGAAAATTCTAGAATTCTGGAGCACACAGTAGAACAAAAATTAGAGGAGAATTCTAGAAAAACTGAAGAAGACTTGAAGAATTTAGAAGATAAGTATGACAAGCAGATCGAAGAATTACGAGAAAAGGTCAGTAGAGTTACATTGTGACTAATGCCAAATTCCGATGTAGCGAAGGCAAGTTCACAAGAAGAAAGGAAAGTAGTAAAACCTAAAATTATTACAACAATGCATATCAAAACACCGGAATTTGATAGAAAATCTTCGTGGCCGAACTATTTAAAACAATTTGAAGCGGCTGCGAAAGCACATAACTGGACATCTACAGAGAAGGCTACAGCGTTGACTGTCTCGTTGCGTGGGGAAGCCATCGACATCCTGCAAACGCTGAAGGAAGAAGAACAAGAGGACTACGACCAACTAGTCAAGCGGTTGGACATGCGGTACGGCAACGCGCGCCTGGAGCAGGTGTACCAGACGCAACTGAGGAAACGCTATCAGAGTTCGAGACAGCAAAACACAGCAAGCACTGCGATTGGCCCGCCCAAAAACATTAATTGACGCGCTCTCATATGCACTAGAACATGAAGCTGCCAAACAAGCTTCACGTAATCAATCTCGAGTGCGAAATATTGATGCCGAAAGAAAAGAAGACACGGAAGATTTAGAAGAGAAAATGCGACGTATTGTTAATGAAGTGTTTACTGAAAGAAAGAAACTTAGTTCTTGGAAAAATGCAAAAGAATATGGAATCGACAAAAGAAGAAAAGGAGTTGGAGAACTAAGTCGGGTTGATGCGAAGGGGTAATCGTCAACTCGTAATCCGATAGCCACACAATCCATCAGTTATGTCGCATCCCTTCATCATCAAGCCAGTAGCATCTACGTGAATGGCTCTGTTAATGGAAGGCCACTGAAAATGTTACTAGATACGGGTGCGACAAAGACTATAATCAGACCCGATTTAATAAAGAACACAGGTAAGATGTGTCTTCAACCAACCAAGTGGCGATTACGTACAGCAACGGGAGAACAAGCCACCACATTAGGAGAAATTAACATGACCATCACTATTGGAAACACATCGTTTAAATATCGTGCGCTGGTAGCTGACGTTGAAGATGAATTAATTCTCGGTATGGTCGTAAGGAAAAAGCACGGTTTTAAACTTGACCTGAAGAATGGAGTAATGATGGTCAATGAAGAAGAACTTGTTTTAAACCCACGAGAAGACAAAGCTGTGCGCTTACTAATGGCCGAAGATGTTACCTTTCCAGAACGAAGTGAATCTATTGTGCAAGCACAATTAGATGGTAGTTTTTGTGAGGGGAATATTGTTATGCTTGAGCCAAAGAATGATGATGTGAAGACTGGTACTGGAGTTGTGGGAAAATCACTGATTAAAGCCAGTCAGGTAATACCAGTTCGAATAATGAACATAAATTATTATCCAGTTGTTCTTAAGAGAGGAACCATTGTAGGAGAATGCTTAACAGTATCCTCGATTATTCGAACTGTTAAAGCCAAAGGAAACATACCTCAGGAAGTTCCGGACACATTAATTAAGCAATTATCAACCTCCTTCCAAAAACTGACCGCCGACCATAGAACCAAGGAGAAGAAATTAATTGATTGAAGATTTCAAGATGTGTTTCAAGTTGACAAGAAGACCAACGGGAGAACAAATGTGGTTCACCATAAGATAGACACCGGCGACGCAAGACCCATTCGCCAACCAGCAAGAAGACTACCATTGGCGAAGCGTGAGGAAGCGGAAAGAATTATCGAGGACATGAAAAAGGAAGGTGAGATCGAAACTCCAAGCAGTCCATGGGCTTCACCTGTGGTGTTAGTGAAGAAGAGGGATGGCTCTACACGATTTTGCGTCGATTACAGTCAACTTAACAACGTGACTAAGAAAGATAGCTACCCGCTACCTCGTATAGACGATACACTAGACACTTTGGCTGGCTCGAAGATTTTCTCTACTCTGGATCTAAAGAGCGGATACTGGCAAGTAGATTTGGATTCAAAAGATAAGGAAAAGACAGCCTTCACCATTTGGGCTCTGCAATGTCCCTGCAACGTTTGAACGACTTATGGAAACAGTATTGGCTGAGATATCATGGAAAACCTGTTTAGTCTATCTCGACGACATTATTGTGGTAGGCAAAACATTCGAGGTTCACATGAAGAACTTGGAAGAGGTTTTCCAGAGATTGCGGAAGGCTAACCTGAAGCTCAGCCCCAAGAAGTGTCACCTATTTCAAAGGGATGTTCATTACCTTGGAAACGTGGTTTCGGATAAGGGTATTGCAGTTGACCCGGAAAAGGTAAAGGCTTGGAGAGATTGGCCAGCTCCTAGAGACAAACACGAACTTAGAAGTTTTCTTGGTTTGTGCACCTATTATCGACGATATGTACCTGGATTTGCCAACATAGCCAAGCCACTGACAAGGCTTACTGAAGAAGGTCGAAGATTTATCTGGGAAATGGACTGCAAAGTTGCGTTCAAAGAACTGAAACATGCTTTGACAAGCGCACCTGTCCTGAGTTATCCTTTACCTGAAGGAGAGTTCATACTAGACACAGATGCATGCGTGGGAGAATGGTGGCGTTCTTTCCCAGATACAAGACGGGAATGAGAAGGTTATTGCCTATTTTAGTAAGACCTTGTCAAAACCACAGAGACATGATTGTGTTCCCAGAAAAGAACTCTTGGCAGTCGTGAAATCTGTGAAACATTTCTACAAATATTTTTATGGAAGGAAATTTTTGATTAGAACTGACCATGCTTCGTTAAAATCGCTGCTACAATTTAAGAATCCTGAAGATCAGGTGGCTAGATGGATTGAAAGACTACAGGAATACGATTTCAGAATCGAGCATAAGACAGGTACCAGCTATCGTAATGCCGACGCATTGTCCAGAAGGCCGTGCCAAGATGATTGCAAGCATTGTAGTCGACTAGAAGAGAAATTTTCTATTGTCGCCAGGAGAACAGTAGTTGACGATAACTGGCAGCCCGATGGACTACGCGAAGACCAAGAAAAAGACCCGACTTTGAAAATTATACTGGAATGGAAAGCAGAGGAGAGCAAACCAGTATGGAAAGATGTTGTACCGCACTCACCGAATGTAAAATCGTACTGGGCGCAATGGGACTCTATGGTGATTGTAGATGGCATGTTAAAGCGTGTAGTAGAAACTGCTGATGGAACTAAGAAGAGAACTCAGTCAGTTATTCCTAAGAGTAGAGTACTAGACGTGTTGAAAGAGATCTTTGACGGATCTGGAGGCCATTTTGGAGTCATCAAAACGGTAGAAAGATTGCGACAGCGGTTTTACTGGGTTAACTTTACGGAAGATGTTAAAGATTGGAGCAAGAAATGTGTGGTTTGCGCTGGAAGTAACGGTCCGTATAAACGACGAAAAGTTCCAATGAGTCCATTTGAGCGTATTGCGATTGATGTGACTGGACCAAAATACATCGTGGTTGTCATGGACTACTTCACCAAGTGGGTTGAAGCGTATCCATTACCCAACCAGGAAGCCACCACGGTCACTGAAATTTTAGTTAAAGAATGTATATGACGATTCGGAGTACCATGTGAACTCCACTCCGACCAGGGAAGAAATTTTGAGTCTGCTGTTTTCCAAAATGTCTGTAAGATATTAGGAATTAATAAAACTAGAACAACTGCATTACATCCGCAGTCTGATGGCATGGTTGAACGAATGAACAGAACGATCAACCGATATTTGTCGAAGATAGTCTCCAACCACCAAAGAGACTGGGACCGACATCTCCATCTGTTCCTGATGGCTTATCGTTCATCCGTGCATGAAACAACAGGGCAAACTCCTGCGAACATCTTATTCGGGCGTGAGTTGCGTTTACTATGCGACTTGGTGTTCGGCAGTAAACCTGGAGAAGATCTGGCCGGTGAAGATTACGTTATGGACTTACGGAGAATAATGGATGATATTCATGAACAAGTTCATACGAACATTCAAGCTGCCAGCAACCGAATGAAGGACCGGTATGACATCAAGGCCGAAAAGGGTGAATATCAACCTGAGGATTTAGTGTGGCTTTACAACCCACAAAGACGTCGCGGTTTATCACCAAAGCTGCAAAAGAATTGGGAAGGCCCCTATGAGGTAGTCAAAAAGATAAACGACGTGGTATACAGAATTAAGAAACGACCTACCGGGAAGCCGAGAGTAGTACACTTTAATCGGCTGGCCCCTTTTGCCGGAGAAAACGACGATAACCATAATGGAGCAACGGTTCGTCGGATCATAACACAAGAACCCACTTTTGAAGACTTCATGGAGAACTATTCCTTTGGCCGCAAGACGCAGTTCGGCGTGACGAAAGAAGAACACCGAAATCTATTCACCGTGTCTTCAGATTATTCCCTCGGTCACTGCGTATCAGAAGATTTAAAGATGTCCCGCGGCATAGCTTCAGCCTTTTAGGCGAAATTTGGGCGACTACAAAAACTGGCCAACCAACGTCCAACTGTTGGGAAAACGCTTCCCTGAGAGATAGCAATGCAGACCATCAGCGGTACATCTATTACCTGGTTACAAAACCATGCTCGTACCAGAAGCCGTCGTATCGTGATCTGTGGATCTTGTTGTGCGATTTGAGGGATCATCTGCTTGAGAATGACATTTTGAAGCTAGCCGTACCGAAGTTAGGCTATGGTCTAGATGGTTTAGATTGGAGGGTTGTTAGGACCACGATAGAAATCCTCTTCCGTTTTACCGGTGTTGAAATTCTCGTTTGCAGCTTTAACCCTAACGGACATAAAGAAGAAGTCGAGCGGACCATCGACTGTCATTTCTTCAAAACTTCGAAATGCACCAAGGATAATGCATGCAGATTTCGTCATCACAAACTGATCCGGGACGAAACAGTCTTAAAAAGGGGGCAGTGTAATGTGCAGTGCCCGCCGTCGCCGCCACTGTCACCGCCGCTGTCCCCGTCGCTGTCGCCGCCGCTGTCGCAGGGACGAGCGAGTGTCTATTTTTAGCGATGACGCAACAGACTTGTCTGAACCTGTTTAATTACGCGGTTGATGTAACCTATTGTATTAGAATTTTTATCTAGAATTGTTTTCTAGTAAGTTCTCGAATACAACTGCCGGGGTATATAAGCACCGTTAGCGAAGGCATTGGACAGTCTGATATAAATAAGCGTTGCGTGTTAAACAGTTGGTGATATAAAAGATAGTCGACAAGTGGTAAACATAAATAAATATATTGTATAAATAAATAAGTGAGCTATATATTGCTTAAATAAATAATCTTAAAGTTTAAGTGTCTTATATTCTTATTCTTAATTAGTGTTTAATATTTGTTTAATCGTAGTGTTTGTTATATTTATCATCTTTTAATTATATTTAATATCTATTTATCGTTATAATAAACTTTTATTTTAATTAATAATAATTATCTAATATTTACACTTCACCCAAATTAATAAAAACGTTACAATATTTTTTTAAATAAATATTTTATTAAATAATTATTATTATCCAGTATCCACGTATATTTCCAATTATTAACCGTGAAAGTTATTTTACATATTTATACAGGTTGTTAGACAAGAAAAAAATACAAGTTGTAGATAATTAAATTCTACACCTATATCATTAAATAGATTTTATAGGCCTGGTTCAAGCGATAAGGTTGAGGTAACCGGTTCAAACTAATTGCAATCGATAGTAGATGTACAAATGCATCTAAAGTTGATTCTGACCAAAGTTTGGACAATGCCGATACATATAAAAACCTTCGAGCATATTCTAACTAGAGAAGTAATTCCCTATGCCAACGCATAGCTTGTTGTGATCAGAAGATATGCATAAGCGGAGATTTGCGGGGCTGGAAGTCATGATGTATTACGGGCAGCGTTTTGTTTTGGTTATATGATGTCACTACTTGTCATTTTACTGTAACCTAACCCTTTATTTCACATTTCAATATGGTTTTATACTGTGTGGTGCCAAATTGCAATAAAAAATAAAATGAAAGTACGGAAATTTCGTTTCATATGTAAGTAATTGGGATTTTTTTTACATATACTATAATAAACAAAGTGTAACTTTTAAGTTTCCTTCTAATAATGACGTGAGAGAAAAGCGACTGAAATTTATTGGAAATAAAGATGATTTACATATTTCAAAAGCAACAATTCGTCATACTTTGTGATAATATTAAGGCAATACGCAGCCCGCAATACAGCACGGCTTTCGTCCCGTTACTGATCCAGATGCAGAGTTTTATTCCTTAAAACATTTGTTTGAATCATTATTGTCTTAAATTGATAGGCCACTTTTGCGCAAGGAAAAACTGTTTGTCCATATTAATCGCCTATGGCCCGCTTTTCGTGTTTCATTCCGTATACAACCCTTCTACCCAGCCCTTCTCCACTGGGCAAAATAAAATATGATTATTAACTTAGATGCAGAAATTTATTGTCTAAAACATTTATTTGAAGCATTATTGTCTTAAATTGATAAGCCACTTTTGCGCAAGGGAAGACTGTTTTCCCATGTTAAAGGCCTATGGCCCGCTTTTCGTGTTACACCCGGTATATAAACACAAATATAGTATTTAGAAAAAAGGATTGTTCGCGAAGCCATTTGCTGTGTATTATGAGGAAAAATCTCTAATAAATAACTTTTGAAAAAAATCGTTATTTTGTCCGCCTGGAATGTTCGAAACTACTAATCCTATAAAAAAAGGAATAAGACCATTTTGTATCTACTTTAATTCTGCATATAAAGTGTTTTTCGCTAAGACCTGCATGTACATGTAGTTGCGGATATTTTTGCAAAAATTCGGAAAAGAACACCTGTACACGGGTCCCCACCCTCGGGGCCTTTTACTATGTTGCACATTAGCATTAGACATTAAGGTATAACTGCGCCAAGTTTCAAAACTTCGGTATTTTTTAGCTTGAAAAATCTATTTTTATTGGGCTACCTGCTCTGTCAGACAAGTAGTGCATACACGTTATAACGCTACGCGCGATTTCGAGCGTCAACTGAATATTGTTGTAATTTTTGAACCGCTGCATATTTTGATCTGAAACTTTTCAGAAAACTTCTTTAAGTATTCGACTATAATTTGGAACAGAGAAAAGGCAAATTTCAAAAATTCATAACACAACTTTGTAATCCAAAAAAGAATCTAACAAATTAGTTGGAATTTTTTTAAAAAATTCGCCATTTCGTTTCTAATTGATATT